>BMAV01006464.1:0-81010 GCA_019973955.1 Trichonephila inaurata madagascariensis
TATATTTATGTAACTTGCATACTAAGTTTGTTTTTCATATTGTATCAGAAAAGTTTTTTCCTTTCCCGAGTTTGCTTTTCTATTATAGTTTGTTACCCCATACTTTTTTGTGACTTTTGCCAAAAATTTTATCTTAAATAATGCCGATTTGATAAAATTTTTGTCCAAGTATCTTGCATGTTAAACCAGAATTTGGCGGTTGATTTTGCTCCCAGGTCAGTTTTTAAGAGTTGTCCAGAAATTTTTAAAATGTTTTTTAAAAAAAAAACCCAAAGGTGAGTGTTTTTTGTCTCAATTGATCATCATTTGATAAGTCTGTCTTTTGGTATTTATAAATAAGTACAAGTTTGGTCTTATTTTTGAGATAATATCTGTGTCTCTGTGCCAAGTTTTATAACTACAGCCTGGATGACTTGTTTGGAATAGACTAGAATAGGTTTACAAAAACAATAGATATTTATCTTGAAATTTACCATTATCTTTGAAATTTATGTTGTGTTGTTTATTTTGTGTTTTAGTACTGAGTGTGTTTATGTTGTGTGCTTGTGTTTTGTGTGTTTGTGTTGTGTTGTCTATTCTGTGATGTGTGTAATTTGTGTGTTGCGTGTGTTTGTGTTGTGTTGTCCATTATATGTTGTGCTGTCCATTATGGTTGTACTGTCCATTATATGTTGTGTGGTTTGTTTTGTGAGATTTGTGGTTTGTTTTATGTTATGTGTGATTTGTTTTGTGTGATGTGTTGTGTATACTGTGTTGTGTATTCTGTGTTTTTATTTGTGTGTTGTGTGTGTTTGTGTGGCCAATTATATGTTGTGCTGTCCTTTATATGTTGTGTTGTCCATTATATGTTGTGTGGTTTGTTTTGTTTGATATGTGGTTTGTTTTGTGTGATTGGTATTGTGTGATGTGTTGTGTATTCTGTGTTTTCATTTGTGTGTTGTGTGTGTTTGATTTTGTTTATGTTGTGTTATCCATTATATGTTGTGCTGTCTATTATATGTTGTGTTGTCCAATTTATGTTGTGCTGTCCATTATATGTTGTGTTGTTTGTTTTGTGTGATGCGTGGTTTGTTTTGTGTGATGTGTTGTATCTTTTCTGTGTTGTGTTGTCATTTGTGTGTTTGTGTTTTGTCCATTTATGTTGTGTTGTCCATTATATGTTGTGTTGTCCATTATATGTTGTGTTGTCCATTATATGTTGTGTTATCCATTATATGTTGTGTTGTCAATTATATGTTGTGTGATGTGTGGTTTGTTTGGTGTGATGTGTTGTGTCTATTCTGTGTTGTCATTTGTGTGTTGTGTGTGTTTGTGTTGTTTATGTTGTGCTGTCCATTATATGTTGTGTTGTCCATTATATGTTGGTGGTTTGTTTGTTATTGTGGTTTGTTTTGTGTGATGTGTGGTTTGTTTTGTGAAATGTGTGGTTTGTTTTGTGTGATTGGTATTGTGATGTGTTGTGTATTCTGTGTTTTCATTTGTGTGTAATGTGTGTTTGTGTTGTTTATGTTGTGTTGTCTATTATATGTTGTGTTGTCCATTATATGTTGTGCTGTCCATTATATGTTGTGTTGTTTGTTTTGTGTGATGCGTGGTTTGTTTTGTGTGATGTGTGGTTTGTTTTGTGTGATGTGTTGTGTCTTTTCTGTGTTGTCATTTGCGTGTTGTGTTGTCATTTGTGTGTTGTGTGTGTTTGTGTTGTCCATTGTATGTTGTGTTGTCCATTATATGTTGTGTTGTCCATTATATGTTGTGTTGCACATTATATGTTGTGTTTGTTTTGTTTGATGTGTGGTTTATTTTGTGTGATGTGTGGTTTGTTTTGTGTGATGTGTTGTGTCTATTTTGTGTTGTGGTTCCTATTGGAGAAAAACTGTTAAAATTGACATTTAATCTTTCTTGATGCCAAATTTTTATCACCAAGGAAGTTTTGCATGCAAGAAAAATTTGGGAATCGCTTGCTGTCAGGTCTTGACTATATGTTGGATACATGAAAATATCCCAATTAAGCTCTTAGAGTTTCTGGTGAGTCAATATAAACGTGTGTGACCTGGCTTTGTCCTGAAAGAAGACAGTCTCCATCTTATTTGTCGAATATGCCAGTTTCTATGGAATTGTTAACATTAAACGGTTCAATTGTTAACAGTAGTTATCCGAATTTAGTGTTTGGCCATATAGAAAGAATTCATAATGAGTTTTTCCTTTCCAGTTCCACCAAATATACAATAGAACCGCCCTGATTTGGCCACCTTTTGAGCTGCTTGACCACGCTTTGACCACGATAGGTTTCAGGCAACATTGTTTGTGACCCATTTTTCATCCCTAGTTACCATCCGTTTAAAAATTGCGTCTATTTTATTTCGTTTGGCTAAGGCTTTGCAGCTGGAAATTTGATCTGTCCTATTTTTAGTGCTAATTCGTATGGCACCCAAACATATCACATTTCTTTTTGAATCCAGCTTTGTGCAAATGATTTGAAACAGTTCTATGTTCGATCTTTAGCTCCTGGGCGATGCTAAGATTACTAACATGCTGGTCAACTTCGATTATTTCTGTGGTTTTATCGACATTTTCGATGACGGGCATACCTGAACTGAATCAATGAAGTCAAAATTGCAATTAATTGACTGTTACAGTATCGGGAGAATAAACACCTCTCACAATTTCAGCCGCCTGGCTCTCATTTCACCTTTATCAAAGTAATCATGAAAGTTCACAAAGAGAAAATTCGGTATATTTTCCAGTTAAACACCCTGTAGCTTACAATTGAATGGAACAAAAAACAGCAAAATTATTTTTTTAGTGCGAAATGTCACCTTTTACAACGAGCATAAATCTGAAATTGTTTTATCGATACTTAACGAGATATCGATCACTACAGTTATCTACCGAAAATATAATAGATTTCTTACCCCCAACTTAATATTTTTTTTCATAACACCAGAAATCTTTTACTTGCTGTGTGAAGAATTCATCTCTACAGGGCCCATCCTTTGATCGAAAGGAGTTCTTCGCTTTCAGCCCCAGCTCTTGGTACAAATCGCTACCTACCTAGGAGTTTGTCCACTGACGAACGCTGTACCAGTGGTTCTGATGGCACGGTTCCAGAGTCGTTTGTGGATCTTACCGGGGGTCATATCTGTTTTGATCCGTGTTATGAGCCCCGTTTACGTGTAGCAAGTAGGATATGGGGACACTGATCCTTGCATTTGATCACTGGGTGTGCGTCACTGTGGAACCGGCATGACAGACAGCTTTGATTCTCCGGATGTAGGCTTGGTGTTGTTCTCCCTCTAGTTTTAATTATGTTTGCCATTTGCGCTCGCAGTAGCCTAGTGGTCAAGGTAACGGACTCGTGGCCAGCATAAGTTTGAGCCTTGTGCCTATGAAGACCCGCCGAGCAGAGGAGTCCGATGCACGTTCAATATGTCGAGACTCAAACGTCCTCTCATTGGTGTGAAGTTGGGAGAGACGGTGTCATCTTCGTCACTTGACCATGATTCTTAATTACAAGGTCCATCTCCAAAATCCCTCGATTAGCGGAACAGGGTGACGTTATTGTTCACTCAGCTCACTATTTGCCCTTTGAGGATTGAATGCTTATTGCGTATGTTAACGCCTTTGTGTGTAGAATTTGATCCTTCTCCACTTTTTGAGGGTCTACTGTTTTTAACCGTGTTTTAGCTTGGGAATATTTTATGCCATTTTTCCTTCTTGTTCATTTTGTCATTTAATCGACAGTTTTCTTTTTAGGACCTTTCCTCCTTTTTTGGGCTATTGCTGTCCTCATTCTTAGTTTTATTTGTTCGATTTGTCTATTAATGTTTGACTGTGAGGAATTATTCCTCTATTCTCTCTAACATGGTCAAATGTTGTTGTCTGTTTTATACCACTAGACATCCAGGAACAAAATGTTTCTCCTGGTTTCCTTCCATTCCATTTTTATTGATTCTATTTTAAAGTTATTTTAGGTCTAATGTCAGATTTTTTTCACTATGTACTTTTTAATCTTTTGTCTCATTGTATATAAGATTACATTGTCTTTGAAATAGATTCCCCTGCTAAACAGGCACCAACAATAAGCCCTTTTTTCACAAATGGTGAAAGATCTGTCATATTTCTATTTTACTTCATTCATCGTGAAAAGTACTTACTTTTACTAATATTCTAACCACGTGTAACCCACGTCATAAAAAATATGCATACTTCATCTCTCTAGCACGCATTCCAATGCAAATCTCAAAGATTTCTAATTCAATGGCCAATATGTGTATGAATTAATATGCTACTAAAAAAATTAGTGGAGAATATGGACTTTAACGAAGTTACGCAAATATTTCGTTTTACGTTAGTGATTTAACTATGGATGATTCTTCTAAAGTATAGCACAAAAAAATAGATAAATTCATATGCAAATCAATGTTCATGACTCTGACGATAGATAGAGGGAACACATACCATCCCAAAATTCCAGAAAGGAGCAACAAATTTAATGTAAATGAAGTTTTCAAAGCTCACTTGGATCCAAAAGAACAGGAAGTTGAACTTTAGGCTGTCAAGAACCATTGTGAAGAACTGCAAGATTTCAACACCAAAGGAAAATATCGATAGAATGCTCGAAGAGGCCAAAGAAAACATACGACAATTTAAAAAAGCTTTAACCAGCTACTGACAATATGAAATTGTGTAATTGCATCCCCTGATTGCAAAGTCCACTGCATTTAACAACAGCAAACTGTTTTTTTTCCTTCATGTTTTAGTGTGTACACTTTTTCTGTTTCGTTTTTTTGTTTTTTCTTCAGATTCCACTTCACATAAGATCCTGCTTATAAGTTTGAAGACAGCTACTACGGTCACAATGGCTGGTTGCAGTATCAGCACCTCCTAGATACAGGACCTGGGCACTGATTTGTAACGTGACTTTTGTAGGGAGACATCGTCCATAGCCCAAAAAACTTCTGTGATTCATTTTTTTGAATAGCTTTTGTAGAATACTGCTGTGACAACATCTGAGGAAGGAAACAATAAACTTCCTCTGTCTAAGTTACTTATTAAATCTTAGTTAGAATTTAGTTCAAAAGTTTTACTAAGAACAAGTGATTTGGAACGAAAGTCGAATTTTAATGTTTTTAAATGCTGCTTTTGCACAAACACCAGATTAATATGTTAAAACAGGTAGATATGGTTGAGCATCACGAAAATATTTTTCAGATTCTGTAATATTATAATCATTTAATACAGATGACTAAATGATTTTCATTAAACGAATCTTCTAAATTAATGTTTTTAACTTAAGCTGTCCATAAGAGTTTGAAACCCAATTTAAAGGTAAACAATTTTAAGTTCTCAGTTTAGCTTCTACTTCATAAAGCTGTTGAATTGATATTAAATATTGAGAACCTGAAGTGTACCACATTTCACAAAATGACTTTCTAATGCATATGTTTGAATTTTTCCGGGAAATAATACCGAAATTTTAATTTATGAATACAATATTTTGTCTTTTCAAGTAATGCGTATGTGATATGAATAAAAGTAAAATGTGTTCCTTTAGTAAGGGTTCCAGAAGTATAATCTGTTTTCCTTCCAAGAGTTTAAACATGGCAAAGTTTTACGTAAGAATTCACATGATTTGTTATTTGAAGGTAAAGTAATTGGTTGCTGATAAGGATCGAGCAAATGTCCCTTTAAAGGTGTTTTAACATTAACAATTTTCCACCATTTGCAAATTTAAAAAAAATAATAACTCAATGTTGTTACAAAATTTATTAGTTTATGTTCTCCTATTAGTTGGAGTCCCCAAATAACAAAGTTATTAAATATCTTAGGTATAAGTTTCACATCTTGTTTTTCAAGATTTGTTGGACATAAAGCCCCTTCAAAGTTAAACCATTTAAAGTTAAACTTTACTAAATTATTAATTTCTATGTCATTTAGTCGTTTTAAGCGTAGGGAAATTTGCTTCTAATAATGAAATATTATTATGATCTTCAAAATCTGGAAAATAAAATCATTGACCTGCATTTTTTTGATCAACCCAATTGTTACGAATGTATTTAAAAATGTGTACTGAGAATGTTCAACAAAAAATAAAGTATTGGAAGGATCAGAAGGATGTGGATATAGAATGCTCAATCTCGGGGGAGCCGAAAAGTTGGACATTGCTTTTTGATTGCTAGACAATTTTGGTCATTGTTAGAGCATCTTTGTCCAGAAGATCCAACCTTGTGGGTGTTTCAAGGATCACTGTGTCAAGGGTTATGACAACATACACAAATCAACAGTAGACGAAAGTCGAAGTTGAAGGGCCGTGATAGACGGAGGTTGAAGAGGATAGCTGTCTGGAAGCGCAAGATTACACCACTGCAGATAACGTTCGAGATGAATATCCACCTTCAGAACCCTTATCTATGAAAACTATTCAACGGCAGTTGCTTGCTGCAAACATTCATGGCAGCGTAGCTATCCGAAAATCATTAGTTTCAGCGCGGAATTTTTTGAAGAGATTACAATGGTATTCAGTCCATCTAAACTAGACATAACTGCAAAGGGAACAAGTCATGTGGTCTGATGAATACTCATTTGTAATATTCCAGACCACCAGACGTGTGCTCGTTTGAAGAACACCGGCAGAAGCATTTCAAGTTGACTACCTGGTTCACAACCGTGAAATTTGGAGGGTTTGTGATGTGGGGAACAATATTTTCCCGTGGATTGGGGCCTGTCGTTGTCTTGAGGGGAATGATCAAAGGTGACCATTATCGAAGCATTCTCGAAGATAATATTCTCCCTATGCTTCATACTCTCTTTCCGGGAGAATGTCCTGTGTTCCAAAATGACAACACCTCTGTTCACATGTCTCGCTACTTAGTGTCCTTGGTTACCTGATCTGAACATCTTGGAGCGATTGTGGGGCTTTTAGTATTACAATAAAAAATTATTAAAGTACAATATTTTAACAAAATTAACTTAGAATAACCTTTTTTCCAAATGTTCTTTTTTTGTAAAAAATGCTTCTATTGTATTAATATTTTGCTTGTATATAGCTTTGATCTCTGTACAGAGACTCAACTAGAATTTTTGAAACGCATAACTTAGAAGTCGGTTTATCCATGTTTTACAACAGAGGGGAGAAATTTTAAGAAAAAACGACGATAATTATTTCAATGGGTTGTAACTCTGAAAATAACGTGAATTTTTCAAAATTCATAGTTGAGCCTCTGAACAGGGTCACCTATAAAGGGCAAAATATTAATACAATAGAAGCACTTTTTTACAAAGGAGAACATTTGAAAAAAGTTCAAAATTTAATTTTTCCAAACTATGTATTTAAAAAATTTTTTTTGTCATAATGTCCTTAAAACAATTTTATATACATTTTCTAATCTAAGTGACACTAAATATCATGAACATTATCCATTTATGCGCTTTTTAAAATCACAGTTCCGAACGTAGTTGGATACTTTATATGCCTCTTTGTCTAATTTTACCTTACTCTTAAATTCATTGTTAAATTGTTATTGCTCTATTTACCAATGTTAATCATAATAAATGTTTGTTTGTTATGGAGTAAGGTTTTATTTCTTTCTCTTGAGTATAATCGACTTTAATTTTATTGTCGTCATCCCGCCGTATTTAGGCCTACTGCCTCCTATTTTCAGTTATGTTTTCCAAAGTTATTTGTGTTTCAAAACTTTTGTGATAATATTTTGTTAAGATTAGTTTGAATAACCTATCGTCGTAACAAACACTGTCAATATTATGCAAAAATATTATTTTAAATTTAAAAAAAATTATTTTCAGTCATAATTAATTGAGGTAGTGTTTTGATATAGAATATAAGTTGAAAAATAACATTTTAAAAATTAGAGCTTTACAGGCATTATAAGTTTTTGTTTTATGCCTTTACAAACTTTAAATGCGTTTTTCTCAGACGTTCAATTTTAAAGGTATAAGTGTTTTCTAATCCCTAAGGTTTTTTTTCTGTTCAAGATATAGACTTGAAATGTTTTGTAGATATTCCCAAAGGTATTCTCTATAATAGTTAGTATGGATTTAGGTCTGGGATTTCCAGTTATGTTTTTAAAAAATTTTGCTTAATTTAACATTTTAAGAAATTTCGTGTTTTTTCACGTTTCAAATACATCTAACTTTTATTTACAATAATCTAAGAAACATAAATCCCTTGAACTGACTAAAAAATTTTATAAATTGAGCATTTTATAAAAGATTGAAAAAATTTCTTAATTTTTTAAAATTGTAATTTAATGGCTAGTCAAACTGACATTTTGATTTCAGAATCTACTTAATAATATAATATGAATATAAAATCTAAGTCATTTTTATTCTTACTGTCTCCAAACAATTTTTTACTATTGGACATGGAACCGCATCTCAGATTAAAAACCAGGGAACTAAATTACAATGATCTGTCATCTCAGCACAAACAATTTCATCCTTCTCATCAATCCAAATAAATGTTATTTACAATATAACTTTTATTTTTATACTTTATTATGAATAATTTCATTTCTGATTTCTTATTTTATGTTTGTCGTAAGAAATAATATATATATTCATTGTTATTAAAATACATCCATTTTTTTAGGAGGGGTACTCAGCGTTACGAAAATTATAGAAGGGGTAAAAATATGCAAAGCTGGCTCTAGCAGACTTGCCACCCCGAACAAAAATGGAAAATGCCACCCCCTCTCCAAAGCAAAAAATTATAATTGTGTGATAAATTACTCACATTTATACACACTTATAAAACTTGAATAATTTTTGCGAACAAAAAACCAGCATAAGAATGTCACATATGTATATATATATATATATCTATATCGCTCTCTCTCTCTATATATATATATGAATATATATATAAGTATGTATGTATATATATATATACATACATACATTTTTGTTATATATATATATATATATAGGCCAATTCTCTACTAACAAGAGGTTACATCCAAACAATAACATTCGACAAACACATAGACAGCAGGAAAATCACACAATGAAGGACAAAAGAGTAATGGAGATAATAAATATAAAATGGATGCTGCAATGCTATGAACATTACTGACTTAGGACAGTTATTATATAAAAATTTAAAATTTTATAAAAGTGGGGTTGAACATGTTTTTGGCCAGCCAACCTTCCCCTTTTTGTAAATAACACTGAGCAAAAACCAATAGGAGGAAAATAATGGATAGAAATATCTAAATCCAATACAAGATAGAGGTAACTTACCTAAAATTGCACTTACAAATGCAAGCCCCGCGCTAAATCTGAGTGGAAACATTCAATTTGTTGCCAGATTCTATACCCTAATACAGATTTAAATCAAAAGAGTGGCTGAAATGTAGCACTAATAAAAGATTAAAAGAATGGAAATAAAATTAATAATAGTTGCATATTATGCATAACTATAATAACACCAGAGTAAATATGAATAAAATAATAGTAGAAGTAATTTCTAATCTAATATTAGACTATGGAATAACTATAACAAAAAATTTTTATAGTAATAAGCTATTATCAATATCATAATTTTAATCCCAACTTATTTTGAATAGCTTTTATTTATATAACTATTAATAAAAATTAATTGGGTATTTCTGATTTAAGCAATATTTAGTAAAATGTATATAGTTATTTATATGTCTGATTTTTTGACACAAGAAATTTATTGCGTTGTATATAATTAAAACAATATTTCTGAATATAGAAACATGTACATTACTCTCCCAATGAGGAACTTTTATAATATTGAAATTAAAAACTTTTTTATCATAAATATTGAAACTATTACATTTTCATATAATTTGACATGTAGTCAAGAAAATTTGCTTCATTGTTTTATTATTTGTCTGTATTAAATTAAGATATTGTGGATAAAAATTAATGTTAGGTTTTAAAATTGGCTTGTTTGCCAAAAATGATTATATCCCTCATAAACGATAAATATAAAATTTAGAATTATTAATGTAACTACTTTCAAAATAATGTAAGTATAAATTGGCAAGACATATATATGTTCTCTTTAGGTACAAACCTAGGGAGTGGGAAAAAATCTATCATAATTAACATTATTAAATAAATTGTCTTTATGTAAATTTACAAGTATATTAATCAAATCATCAATATTAATAGAGTTAAAGAGATCTTCAAAATCTAAACTATAGACTGAATAAATTTTTTATTTTTTCATTTTTTCAACAAGTGATTTGCTATTTTTTAAGAATGGCTGAGGATTTAAGGTTATTTATTGTTTCATGCAATATTTCATGGAGAATTTTGCCTGTTTTGTGATATATGTATTAAAACCATTTGTAACTGTCCTAAATTTAACTGGGTCTTATGAAATTTGAGAGTAAAAATATATGGGGAAAATTTAAAAATATTATTAATTTAAAATTTTTAACTTTTATGAAAAGCAAGATACGTTTTATTTATTTCTTATCAGAAACAGAAGACATAATAAAAGCTGTTTTATTATCGAAATAATTGTTGATCAATAAATTATAATAGTTTTTTTACATTGAAGGAAAAATTTTCCCGGGCACTTTATCAACATAAACTATAATAAATTTATTTTGTAAATTTTTAATCTGACTTTTAATATTATTAAAAAAGATTTTATTATCTGTACCATAGTTATATTTATTAAGTTGCTTTGTAATTTTATCTTTGAATTCTGTGAATGCCTCTATAGGCATACTATATTTAATAGCTATTTTGTATATAAAATGCTCAATATCATTATATAACTGATTTTTGATAATTTTATTATTATTCTAGAGTATAAATATGAATAAAATAATAATAAGTAATTTTATCTAATATTAGATTATGGAGATAACTATAACTATGAAATATTTAAGTTTATAGTAATAAACTATTATTAATCTCAGAATTTTAATCCTAACTATTTTGAATAGCTTTATTCATATAACTATTAATAAAATTGATTGGGTATTTCTGATTTAAGCAATATATAGTAAAATGTTTATAGTTATTTATAATGTCTGATTTTTTTAACACCAGAAATTTATTACCAGACACCATATATATATATATATATATATATATATATATATATATATATATATATAAATGCACAAATCCACCACACAACATTAGGCCCACAAAGTCAGCTTGTTAGTGGTCCAACTGTGAAGAATATGTGCATTCCACACACAGGATACATTTTAATACACATAGACCAATATTTATATGACTACACTCACTTTAAAATCATTTATGACCATCAAACAGCTTTTTTGCGTGCAATCTGGTTTACATCTAATACCAAATAGTTAAACTCTAATGTGAGGATACGGATCATTTGGATTGACATGGCATTAGTGGGAGTTATGAACAAAATATAGGAGTGGTGATTGTTGTAGGAAATATGAGAAAGCGTTCAGAAATTGTGAACTGAAGTATTGATAGGATGCTCTTGGTCGAGTTTTTGATGATCTACGCTATTCATTTGTGAATATACTGGATTTTTAATTTGAACTTTCGGATTTTAGATTTTTTTTTCTTCCTATACGACTATTTTAAAGTCGGGTGCATCATCTTTGGTGTTCGATGGTTAAATTATATTGTGCACTTAATTATTTGAGAGTTTAAATATTTTAATGTTATAATATATTTCAGAATTTAATTTTTTTAAGTATTAACTTTTTAAATTTTTTAGAATTGGATATTTCCCGATTAACTTAACAAGTTGCAACAGGGGGAAGGTTGGCGTCATCAAACTAGTTTGACCTCACTTATCGGTTCTAAGTCCGGAGTAGCACTTGGATATTTTATAAATTTTTAATTTTGTTTGAGACGTTTGAATTTTATTTTCTATATTCGCCATTGATATTTTGAAATGGAATTTAGTATTATATTTTTCATATAATTTCAATTTTTTAATTGATTGTGATATATATATATATATATATATATATGTAGTAAAATAAAATAAAAGTGAAGAAGTACTAGAACTTACAGTGCTAAAGCAGGAAGAAATTGGAATTCCCCAGACACAACAGATGTAGATACAAAAAAAAGTCTTTGGACTAAACTGGAGACCTAGTATGATTTCTAAAGCTGTCGCGGATTAGGATATATATATATAGTTTACTAAAATAAAATAAATTAATAAGATAACAATTTGTTCTTCCCACAAGGCTAAGGAAGAATGAAATTGGATTTTAAGTAACATGTCAAATATAAGGACATAATTATCTGATATTATTCTAAACAAATAAAATGCTAGAGAAGGAGAAATGCCCCTTTCAGCATGCCAATTTCTTCTAAAAGAGTCAACTGCTGGTGAGGATCACAAACGTTTATTTTAACTTCTAATAACAACATTCAAGACTAAAATAAAACATCTCCTGTGTCTCTATCTACAAAAAACTCTTATTACCCCTGTTCCCTTTTCGATAGCTGACACTGGACAACGTGGTGAAAGAAATATCTGTTGTAACTTCCCTCTGGGATGGGGAGAAAGTTACTTGTGAAAGATGTGTTATCAAATTTCATGATTGAACATTCACTTTCACCTCGAACTCTTTTGTGTTTCAACATGAAAGAAAAATGACATTAAACCTAGAGAGTACAAAAGAAGGAAATAAGATTCGTTAAAGGAAATACCAAATTCACACCCAATAGTATTTCAGAAAATATATAAAATTTTCCGTAACAAAATTTTTTAAAAATTTCGATCCAAATATCGCCTTTAGTACTTGCCGCCCCGGGCATAGTCAGGTTTGTCCGTCGGCAAAGCCGCCCCTGACATGTATCAAAAATTTGGAAAACACTGGACTAGGGGAATAGGAGAATTTGTTGAAATATCAATATTATCTCAACATTTGAGAAGCTGTATCACTACTACGTACCGGGACTGATTAGTAAATTATCCTTTATCGCGGTGCTTAGGATCCTTATAGCTGACGGGTGTTCTCTAATTTATCCCTTCTCGAGTTAAGCACCATTACCCTTATAAATTTACACACACACATTAGCACATTACTATTATAACTAATTCAAAACTAACTTGAATATTATACATCAATAAGAGTCAGTATGAAACAAATTACACAAGCTGAAGTAGTCAATAAAATTTAAAATTGTATGTACACTTACTATATAACAATAAAGTTTTTAAAATTTTAGATATAAAAACCAATAAGTATTACTTTACATTTTTATAGTTTCGAAGAATTGATATTGAAGTGAGATAGAACTCTCCATCGCTTAAAAACTGTGTAATGATTATAATTCTAAAGAAAAATCTCAGTTTATAGCAGACAAATTTTTATTTTCAGAAAATGTTTATCTCTACGATAGACAAATTGTTACATCCATGAAATCTTGCATTCAAGCTATCACGCAAGCATCGAAAAACATTAGGTAGATTTTTTTGAATATTTCACTTGCATGTGGGCTGCAAAAGAAGACAAAATGATTTACGCACATATTGGAGAATGGATAGCTTCCGCGAATTAAAATTATGTAAATTTTTTAATGATATGCTCGAACCATATTTTTAGCTGTTGGCCCGAAGTTACCTAGTTATCAAATTGCATGTATGTAATATATGTTTATGTTAACCAAATAAATATTACTGACAAAATTGGCAATTTTACAAAATAAACCAATCTTTTTCATCCAATATTTTAATTGTGACACTTACTCTGTGATTTACGAGAATATTCGTCATTGCTCGATTTTTGTGACACACATAATTGCGCGCTCTCAAACGGAGCGCCATACTTAACTGGTTAAAGATTTTTTTCTGAAACTTCAAAAATACTTGATAAATTAACTAAGCTTAAAAAATAGATTCCATTTCATGATACCTCATTCTTGATTTGTCTCTGGTATAAGAAATCAGTGTTAAGGGTTTTATGCCTAATTCATAGTCTTTCAAAGATTTTTTAATGTCCTTATGATAAAGGAAATGTTTATAATGGCAAACTTATAGATGACTGAAATTAACATATAAGCGTCAGCAAATAAACGTTGAAGCGCGTCTAGTTAATCAGAGACTTCATCTCGAGCGAGATGAAGCCCTGATTGGTTAGGACGCTCAACTCGCGACGCTGACAGCCTTGGTGTGAATTCAGCTTTAAAGCCATCCGATTAAAGTGTGTTTTGGTTTATACTAAGCACCTACATGACGTCGTCATGTACGTTCTTGCAGAGGTAAAAAGGACGTAGAACTCAAGCATTGAAAGCTCAAACATTTCTTCAAAGCAGTTAAATCTATTTTCTTACGGCATCAGGAAATGACTTCAGTTCCAAAATGCTGATGTAAATCAACACGAACACTATTTTGGATTCAAACAACTACACAAGGTAGATAAAAACTACTTTTTAATTGTGTGATTTTCAAAATAATTAATACCAGCATTTTTCAAATATGTTCGCAATTTCCTTTCGCCAGTCATGAGTAGACTAAATTTTGTATTTTCAAAATATTCTTGATAAATCTGCAATTTTAATAAAACTATTTTACATATAAGCATTCCTATTTTTGCAATTTATTTTTTAAATGTTATAAACATTTATTACTTAGATGTTTATATATAAAAAATTCTTATATAAAAGTGGGTTTGAATATATGTTTTTGGCCAGCCAAACTTCCCTTTTTATGTGTCAATACTGAGCAAAACCTATTGAAAATACGATAGGAATATCTAAATCCATTACTAGATAGAGGTAAATTACCTAAAATTGCACTTACAAATGCAAAGTCCGCGCTAATTTGGAGTGCAATAAATTAAGTTAATAAGCCAGATTCAGGACCCTAGTGCAGATTTAAATCATGTGAATCATGTATATATATATATATATATATATATGTGTGTGTGTGTGTGTATACCTTCATTGTCTCCTTAATTGTGTGATTTTCCTACTGTTGAAGTGTTTTTCGAATGTGATTGTTTGGATGTTATCTCTTAGGTTTGTAAAGAATTACCTATATATGTATGTATATATATATACAATATAATCAAAAGAGTAACTGTGAACCTGTATATTCTGGTTTTTTCTTGCAGATAAGTGAACATTATGAGGTTAGACCTCTTTTTGCAGCATTAACATCTTCCACTCTATGCGAAAAGCTTTCCATTAATTTTTGAATGGTTTCAGCAAAAATTGTACGCCATACTTGCAGAAGAACACTGATCGGTTCTGTTACCGATTTAGAGCGTTGTGAGATAGCTTGATTGTGACATTCTGTTTCATACCACAAGTGTTATGTAGGATTTATTCCAGTATCAGCCAGTTGAGCATCCCAGTGCAATTCCTGTTCATCCATGTAGCAAACCGAGTCTTAACAATCCATGCAGCATGGACATGTTGAAACAAAAATGGACTCTCTCCGAGCTGTCGCAATATAAGCGTCGATGAATTAATTTAATGTCCAGATAGTCATCCTCAGTGGCGTAACGGAGAACATTTGGGCCTCCCTGCATAGTCAGGATTTGGACCCCCAATTGATTTTACAAAGTGTAGGTACTTGGTGACAGTCAGGCTTTGGGGCTCCTAGAACCCGGGCTAACCCACAATGCGGGGGGTTGCGGAGTGAATGTTACGCCACTGGTCCTCCTATCTTTTTAGTTCCTTGTGTAACAGCCAAAGATTCCATACCAAATCTTATATATGTATATATATCCCACTAATAATATTTTATTAAGAAATGTTTTCATAAAAAACGAGTTAATGCAGAAAAAGCCATAACTCCTTCGGAAAAAATATGAAAACTAACAAATAAGAATTGAAAGAAAATTAAATTTATATTACCTTGCTTTGCAGCTTTCACGCAGTTACGGGTTCCCATCACACGAACACAGTACTGACCATCAGGACATGGCTTATCAGGACAACCTCCAACATTCACAGCCTAAAGGAAACAAATTTTGTTATTATTTACAATACCGCCCGTAAAACACGAAAATAGCATTTAGTGTTTCTTTAATTCTTGCAAATTTATAAATAAATAAATAAAATAAGGAGAAAAATTATACTGAATGCTTTAATTGACACAATCAGAATCCCTTTTGTAGTGTCTTGAGAGGGTAGCATTTACGGTCATACAGTTAATCGCTAAAAATCACTTTATTTCTGGGTTAAATAAATATTATCTAGAATACACTATTATGGTATAAAGCGATGCGTTGTACTCTGGGAAGAAGAAGAAAAAGAAAGTCTCGTGTAAAAGTCTCATCAGGGCCGCCAATCCGTTGTGCCGCTTATACTATCCACTTTCATTCGCCGGGCATCGAAATCCAGAAGAGAAGTAGACGCTCGCAGTACCAGCGTTTATTGATACTGAAGGCACTCGTCCCACAATTTTTTATTCCAGCATTATCAGGAAACGGGAACAGCGAGTCTTCTTCCTTATTTTTCCATTCTAATTGACTTTTTTAAACTCCAGGGGCAAGTCACCTACACTCTCCTCACCACCTCTCATTGCGGGCCCCAAATTTGCCCAAAGCTTTTCCGACGTCATTCGCACCCGCACTGGTGTGGATGAACAATGGTCCAGCTCGTTCTAATCTCTCCCGCGACAAAGGTCCGTGTCCAACATCTGGAGGCCATAATTCGACCAGTCATACTTTTCGCCGAAGGGTACTTCTGCGACACCTCTGGCCCCAGAACTTTCTACACGGATTGGCTCCGTCAATGGGAGAGGGTGATATCAGCACAAAAGAACTATGTCTCCTCTATTGAGTGTATGGACAAATAGGTGTCCGTAAGTCAGGAAGTAACGAAAGTAGCAGCGACTATTGGGCCATTCTCCAAACAGTTTGCACGAGTTATGCCTCTGGCGTAAAGGGCGAACCACCGGTGCCTTTTGTAGAGACATAATGTCCCGGGCAGTTAACTGGTCCTCCAAACGTCAATCTGCATGTATGAGGGTGCGTGAGCTTGCCAATGAGCCGACGTTACACACTGATGCCTTTAGATATATGGAGATAAAATAAAGAGAGACTCCAAGAAATAAAAAGTCGCACCAATGCATGAAAGATCTTAAGAAAAACTGAATATGGAGAAGAAAAAAATACACTATTCATCATTTCTACAATATTAATTATTATATTTAACAATAATAAATCAAACTATGAAAAAATCAAATTTATGAAATTTAATTTTGTTTATTGAATTTATTTATTTAATTTAATGTATTGTATTCATATTTCATATTCATTCATTTAGTCCTTCATATGATTTTTTTAAGAAATACACTAGTGGCTTACTTTTTTTAAATATCGAGATTTTTTTTACTGTTTTTATTTTTTATGCTTAGAAGTACCTAAAGATAAACTCATGTTATTGAAATAATATCAGGCTTAAATCTCATATAAAAAAAACGGATTTGTTGCGAACAGAAAAACCGAATTATTTCGTAAGATAAAATAATGCTTATCGAATGAATTTATAATTTCATCACAAGTAAGTTTTTCAATGTATAAGAGCGAGTAGTTTAATTAATAAATATTACGAATTTGAAGTTTGTTTAATAAAGTTCATGACCGTGTTTTCTGACAAAGTCATCACCACTATACTTAATAATACTTAATCATACGACACCACTATACTTAAAAATGCACCTGGAAAACGGAAATGCACGTACTTTAAATCTTTTGATTAAGATTATATTATTTGGTATTTGTTTGATGGTATTGTGAATCATTAACTGTATTTAAATATTTTAAAGAACAATTTTAAATTATCCGCCTAAAATTTGGATATTGGAAGGCGACTTCATTTTTCAACAAGATAATGACGCCAAGCGCATTGTTCTCAATGCGCTCAATTGGGGTCTTTATAACTGTCTCACCGAATTCTGAAAACACATCCTAAATTATCTGGTTTAAGTAAAGTAGAACATATTTGGTGGGTATTTGAATTTAAAAAACTAAAACATGACAATAAAAACAAAACGTGAATTAAAAACTGGAAGAACATCGATTCAGAAATTACAAAAATCTGTTGCATTCTATACCAAGACGTTTAAACGTTGTTATAGACGCTAAATTAAGTACTAAATTAAGAAAGAAATACAATATTTAAAGCTACGTTGAAATTCTTATGTACGAAGACTCTTTTGTCGTGTAATGTTTCATTTTTTATTATTAATTTTTCAAAATAATACTTGTCTTGTTTTAAAATTCATTACATTATTCGAATAATAACAAATTGCAGATATTACAAAAAATTGCAGTTCTGATTTATTAATTTTGTTTAGTTAAAAACATTAAATTTAAATTGTGGGCAAGCCGAACACACTTTTGTGACGCCTGCATATGTGTGTGAATAAACATTTATTTTTATAAAGTATTATTGAGGGATCCACAAGAGCACTCAAGTCAGATATTTTTAAAATCTCTAAAAATAAATTACCTCTTTTTTTAACTGATTGAAAAAATTCGCATTGATTATTTAATCTTAAAACATGAAAAATCGTCTTGCTCTTTATATTAATTTTTGATGAATAGTAATTTTTATGAGTTGAATTTTTTTAAGAATGAAATTTTATAACTGGAGCCAATATTCTTCAATATATACAACCACTGTAAGATAAATGTTCCATAGATTTTGGCTATCGGGCAGTAAGTGTCGAACTATTCAGATACATGAATCTGATTAATAAATAATAAATCCGGTTAGAATACAAATTCCTTAAAAATAAGGCATAAATAGGCCTGATATAGTTTAAAAAAAACGTTTTTACTTACTGCTACAATCAAGCAGACGATAAAAATAGTACAAAGAACTTTCATTTTAAAATAAAGTGAGAAAGCTCTAGTTACTTAGACTCGTTCTTTCTAAGATGCTAACAACTATTCCCTTTGTGTGTGTGGGATCGTCGTATTTACTTCAAAATTGCTACTTTTATTTTGGTATTTCTCTTATAAAAATTTTCAAACAATAACTATAGGTACATTTATCTCAACTCGTTGTACTATAGAGTTAGTTAAGTAAGCTTTTGTTTTTTTTAACCATTTTTCATGAGCCTTTTTTATATTTTATTCCTCATTGGACTTTAGTGGCACAAATTAGGTGATATTTTAGGCTTGAAATAAAAATTAAATGGAATATTAAACTATTTAGTAGAACCTGACTACGCCTGGAACTGTGATATTTATAAAAGCGCATAAATGGATAATTTTCATATTTAGTGTCACTTAGATTAGAATACATGAATAAAATTTTTTAAGAAAACACGCTCTTGACAAAAAAAATTATTTAAATACAATATTTCGGCAAAAATTAACTTTAGAATAAACTCTTTTTCCATATTATGTCTCCTTTTCTAAAAAATGCTTTCTATTGTGTATTATTTTGTTGTATATAGTTAGATCTCTGTACAGAGTGTTCACCTATGATTTTTTGGAAAATTCTACATTATTTTCTTGAAACTATTTTAGGCCAATTATCGGCGTATTTTCTAAAATTTTTCCCTTCTGTTTTCGTAAAAAACATGGATACAAAACCGACTTCCAAGTTATGCGTTTCAAAAATTTAGTTGAGCCTCTGTACAGAGGTCTGATATATACAGGCAAAAATACCACTAATTTTTTGTCAAATATTGTCGTTAAATAATTTTATTGTGATACTATTCTTAACCCAATTTTATATACATTACTCCACCTAAGTGACGCTAAATATCATAAATATTATTCCATTTACACGCTTTATTAAAATCCCTTTTCTCCGAACGTATAGTCGGATACCTAAATGTATTTCTTCATCTAACAACATAACGTCGAGATCCAAAAAGCAACTTAAAAGCCTAAAAGATAAAGTACCATCTCTACTAGATTTTGCATTTGTTCGCGGGCACATGGGTGTTCTTGGAAACTGTTGTTTCCATTTGCCAAAAGGCTGCAAATCTTGCCGCCAAATTCCATATCGCACGCGTACTATTCCCAAAACGTTTTACACTTGTTTGAAGATTGAAGAAGTCTGGAACCAAGAATATCTCATATTTCTAATAAAGGAAGCATAACAAAGAAATTTTTCCAACCATTAATAAGAGACTGTCATGCCATCATTTTTACACTAACTACAAAATAACCCACCTGGTCATGGTAATTTCCAAAAAGCTACTTGAACAAATTAATTTAGTTCCTTCACCCTTCCTGTGACTGTAATATTGGTGGCGAGGAAAATGGTGAACATGTAATCCTTCTTTTCAGAAAGAGAAAGATTATAAGACTGGGCTTTCAAGAGATTTAACATTAATTGACCAATCGAATTTCACCAACTTCTTCCACCAGAAGTGCTTTTAAAGATTTCTATGAATTTGTTGTAAATATTTGTAATTCTTCTTAACTCCCCAATTTTTTTTCTTCTTATTTTTATTTTCCTTTGAATGTGTGCTTTCATTATTTACTTCTTTTAGCCTCATGGGACATTACTTTGTAGTGTACGGGGATTTTATAATTGTTTTCAATTAAAAAACTCTGTGTACATAGATCATTTATACATGCAGCTCTGAATTGTGTCAGTTTGAAAAAACTCATCCTATATATTAGGATAAAAATGTACTTGGTGCTTTTTCGTTTCTCAAAATCTTACCAATAAGGCTTTATTGGCGACTATGTACAATATACGCATATAAAACTATTAAAATTCTCATTGATTTTTCATCTACTTTTTATGTACTAAGAAAAATACGTGTCTGATAAGAAAAGATTGCGACTTGCTTGGAAAATGTAGTGGAAAAAGGTTACTAGCAGGGATATTCCGTTTGGAGTTGGTTGCATCATTTTTGGCGACTTTATCGCTTGCGCCAACAAAATGGAAAAGTACCAGGTATTTTGACCTTTTTAAAAGGTTTTGCTAAACTGGTTGTTTACTTTCAGATTCGAAAAAATAATGTAACCTTTTTTTCATAAACTTGTAGATGATTATCTGTAAGTTTATGTAGTTAATAAATTAAGGATAATTCAGCATAGTTATAATTCAGTAGCGCACACAGGAATTTTTCAAGTATCCAGGGTCGAAAGTTCACCATTCTCGTATCATGCTCCAATACACTGCCCAACATATTCTTTTTGATATTGTTGATTTTTGGGAACAAAAAACAGTAAAAAATTAATTATTGAACAAATAATTAGCATTAATTAATAAAATTGATTATTATTTTCAAAATACTTAGTTAAATTTTATACGTACTAAAATGCGTAAGATTATAACTCAGTCAAAAAAAAAAAAAATCAAGGCTTATGGGGGGTCCGGACCTCGAGGATATTTCCTTGCTTGCACTACTGTTATACTATTATCTTTACAAGATTCATAAAAGCTAAGTGCAAAATTCATGAAATTAACTATTTAAATTACAGAACACTTGATTATATATATATAATTTTCATCTTTAATATTCATTAATTCTTATACTACCAACCTTAAGATTTTCTACGAATGCGTATCTCTTTTTAATAAGAAAAAAAATTATTCTTTAAAAATAAAAATCTTATATGCTGTATAATTACAAATAGTAATGAACGTTTTGCATTCTTTTTTTTCTAACTTTTTCGTTTTTTATTTTGAAGAAAATAACAATAATATGAACATATTGCATAAGATATATCTAATAATTCAGATTATGTTTTTAACCAATTTCTTTTTCTTTTATAATTGATTACTTCCTCAAGTAATTAAACTACATTGAATTCCATTTTATTCATGGAACACAAAGAACTCAACAGAAATTTCAAAACACCTGGAAGCACCCTCCTACCTTTAAATATTAATCTATGCAGGAATATCTTACACAGGAATGCACACAATTTCTTTTCCCAAGAACCGGAAGCAATATTCCTTTGTCCTTTAATTAAATTCTTCAACGGATAGTTACATTGTTCGATATTTGCTGTATTCTCTTGAATTCGCCACTCATGCATAACCTTTGGCAACTCGAGAAAGATTCAAGGAGAATCCATCTACTTGAGCTCTTTTTTTACTCAAAGTGGCTTAATAAACTTTTTGCACAAGATTTGGTTTCCTTTTGAAATTAATGTCGGGGAAATTGAATTATAGCTTGAGGTTTTGCTCTTATTTTTAATGCGTCATTTTAGATGATTTTATTTTGTTTTGTCGATGTTTATTCGTTTCAGTACCACCACGTTCATTACTTGAAGTGTGTTCAAAATTGTGTGAAATGAGTTCTATTTGTTAGTTCTTCCAATAAAATTTAATTCGGTAAACAATCAAAAAGCGAGATTGCAATTAAATGCGCGAGAGTATTATTGAATAAAGGTCACATATACAAGAAATTTCAATTGTGTTTATTAGTAGCTAATAAATCGAGATAAAGGTTGGGTAGCTTTTTAGATGCAGCATATATATACAGTGGTTCACAAAAGTGTTCGTACACTTGCAATTTCTTATAAAATTTAATTTTTTTGACTAATAAAAATGAATAGATTTGAATTGTAATTTTTATGATATCTGCAACTTGTTCTACTGAGAAAATGACATAATTAATTTTTAAAAGTAGTATAACTATTTTTAAAAAAATTAATTATCAAAGCTACTAAAAATTAGCTAATAAAGTTCGTACACTTAACAAAAATTCAACTTAGCTTTTAAATATTGTATTTCTTTCTTAATTCTAGTAATTCTAGTGTGGATATCTTTTAGTGTCCACAAATATTTTTTAAGCGTTCGTATAGATTTAATCAGTTTTGTAATTTCTGCATCGATTTTTCCACCATTCTTCTGTGATTATTGTTTTACTTCACATTATGCGTTTATATGTCGTGTTTCTTTTTACATCAAAAATCTCACCAAATATATTCTACTGGGCTAAATAAAGTGATTGAGGAGGTGTTTCATAATTTTAGACAGTTATAGAGACACTAGTGGTGTACATTGAGAGTAGTGCGCTTGGCGTCATTACTCCCGTTAAAAAATGAACCTGCTCGATATCCAAATTTTGTGAGAGATGATTCACATTGAGGTCAAGAAAAATACCAAATTATCTAATTCTGTTGCCGATTTACACCCCCAAGCAAGAACACTTCCACTACCATGTTTTATTGATCCAACTAGATTCTTGGAATTAAGTTTCAGAAAATTCAAAATTGACAGCAAATTGATTGGGATGACAGACAATTCAACAATTTTGGTTCCAATGGGCCTATAATAGTTTGTAAATGAAAAATTAAGGAGTTTAATCCCATAAATTTATGTGGAACAAGAACTCCTTCACTTTCATGCTTCAGCATGGAAATGAAGGTGTTCTGGCGTGGGGGTGTAAATTGACCTCATAATGAGGTAATTTGGTATTTTTTGTTGATATTGTGAATCATGAGCTCTATTTAATTATTTTAAAGAGAAATTTTAAATTATCCGCCCGAAATTTGGATATTGGGGACTACTTAATTTTTAACAGGTAATGACGCCAAGTGCACTGCTCTAGCTTGTAATGTTACTGGTGTCTCTCTTATAACTGTCCCCAAATTATAAAAACACCAATCACTTTATTTAGCCCAGTAGAATATATTTAAGTGATTCTGGAAGTTAAAAAAATAGAAAACGTGACAAATAAACACAAAATGTGAAGTAAAAACAATAATCATAGAAGAATGGAGGAAAATCGATGCAGAAATTACAAAAAACTTATTAAATCTATACCAAGACCCTTAAAAGTTGTTGTGGACACTAAAAGATATCCTACGAAGTACTAAATTAAGAAAGAAATACAATATTTAAAAGCTAAGTTGAGATTTTGTTAAGTGTAATGAAGTTCTTTTGTGGCGTAATTCTTTTAGTAGTGCTTAATAATTAATTTTAAAAAAAATAGTTATAATATTTTTAAAAAATTAATTATATCATACCATTAAGTATAAGTTGCAGATATCATAAAAAAATTACATAATTACAATATATTAGTTTTTATTAGTCGAAAACATAAATTTTTATAAGAAATTGTGCGTATGATCACTTGTGGCTCCACTGTAGTAAATAATAATATATATTTATATATATATATAAATGGATATTTGTATATTTGAAATCGCATCACTCTATACAACACCGT
Organism: Trichonephila inaurata madagascariensis; assembly: GCA_019973955.1. Taxonomy (NCBI): domain Eukaryota; kingdom Metazoa; phylum Arthropoda; class Arachnida; order Araneae; family Nephilidae; genus Trichonephila; species Trichonephila inaurata. The sequence continues at coordinate 24,074 of BMAV01006464.1, forward strand.
TCAACCGATCTCTATGAAAATTGGCATGTATATGTATTTTTTTGTGGAGAAGGTTTTTGTGTTTTTCTCTTTGTTGCAACTTCCTCCCCCCAGATGGCGATATAGCTTATCAACTTCTGCACCATTCAATCAATCGCCAAGTTGCCAACAGAGTCGCCCCAAAAATAATGTCAAATTAACTCTATCGCCAACATTTCACTATGTTTCTATTGAATCGTTATTATAGTGTCGCTTACAAATATTACAAATTTAACATAAAATAAATACAACAGAAAAGTAATATTAACGTATTACACATCCAGATATAAATTATTTACACAATTTTAAGCGTTCATTACATAAAATGTGTAACAATATGTTACTTTTGCTGAGCAGAGATCAACTTAGGAAGGTGTTTTCAACAATCGACCCACAAGAGAGTTACAGGGCGTTATAAATAAAAAAAAATATTTTTTTTATCAGTTATTAGATTTATAGATCTAAAATTTAACAAATAAGAGTTTTTTGTTCAACTGAGATATGCAAAAAGTCTTTTTTTTTGTTTAATTTGCAATTCATGTAAAATTAACTCATTAAAAAAACTTCTTGATCATTCAATCTGCATCGTTTAATTTTTTAATTCACGCGTGCGAAGAACGGGTATACCAGCTAGTATATATATTTCCTTTTAATTTCTCTATAAACAACTTTTTGATTTGTAAGGATCCTGGTCTTCAGAACTCGCACGTAATTAATTAAAAAGCTTACCCACATAACGGGATATCTATTGAAAGTTAACAGCTTGCATTTTTAAAAGTAAGATTACACCAGAATCTGTCGAATGATATATTTCCACTAATCATAGTCTCCGTCCACGGAAGTTACGTGGATTCCAAGACTTTTTTTTGCTGTTTCATATATACAGCCCCAAGATACTGGAAAAGCTCTTTCTGTCTCTTTGGCTTCAATATGTGTAAGTAGCTGTAGCCTGTTTTTTTTGTCTCGGTTTCTTTGACGTATCGTCTATAAACTGTTTTGTGTCTAAATGGGAAATAAATAAATTACCTATAACAAAATGATGCCTCCTTCATTTAACTGCTTGAAATAGATTGCCTCAACATGGAAATAATAAATAAATAAAATATTCCATTCGTCTACTACTACATGTATATATTTAATTATATATTAATATATATACATATATTCACGAATAAAGACAAATCTTTCGATGTTTAAATATTTTCTTTTTGCTTAATACAAATAATTCAATTCGAAAAAGAAAATCTTCATAAATTTGATGTTAAAAACTGTATGTGACAAACAATTTTTCCTTAACAAATAAATTATTTTTTCCAAATTATATACAGAGTGAAACAGCAAAATATTTTGTTAGAAATAAGCGAGTTTAAAAATAAAAACGAGCGAAATAAGCAAGGAAAATTGAAATTAATTAAAGAATTTAAAGGAACAAGGAAAAAAAAAGAATATTATAATCCTTTTAAAAGCTTCATCCCACCGTAAACCTTTCTACAAGTTTAAAATTTTGTTAAAAGGTTTGATTTTGAGGATAATTTTAAGCATAATAATTTGGATTAAACAAAAGATTAAAGTAATAACAAGAAATAGTGTGCAGATGTAATGCGTGTTTTAAAGAAGTATATAAATCTAAAAATGCATAGAATAATAGAGCGTATTTAGAGTGAAAAACTGGAACTTTCTTATTTTCTATGTGTAAGTCAACAATGAAAGTATTCCATTAGATTTATTACTGAAAAATTTTTAAGCAAAAGCTAAATATTTTAGTAAAATAAATAATCTACTTATCAAAATGCACTAAAACTTTCACGATGTTTGAGAATTTGGAAACAAATTCATATTCTGAGTTCAGAAACAATTTTTGAAAAGGCAAATAAATTATTAAAAAATCAAAACTGTGAAGCCACAAAATGTTAAGCTGAAAAACGAAATATTCACATTTTTTCACAGTTCATTTAATAGCCCGTGGCAGTGGTCCCCAATCCTCGGGCTACGGACCGGCACCGTTCCGTGGTTCAAAAGGTACCCGGACGACTACGGCCGCCTTATTTCTATTTTACTTACTCTGTGGTGTATTTCTCTCGGGTTTGTGCGACTTTCCACGGAAATGACATTATATTCATGTTTTTATGTAATTGTATTTTATTCTGAAAGCATATTTAAATACAATTAAATTAAAATTATTAAAGAGAGTGGGAAAACTTTAATCTTATTTTTTTTGACAATTTGAGATTTTTGCATTTTCAAATTGTATAGATTTTAACCTTTCTAACATTACCTTACTTTAACCTCTTGGGTAATTAGAAGCCTTAAAATCTATTTTAAAATAATCGTTGAAACTGGGCCACGTCCATTTGAAAGGCGAACAATATAAACAAAGTTCCTCGTTTTTGCTTAAAAGTTGAACATCTGATATAAACCAAAACATGTTTCTTTTATTGTAAATTGAGCATTTTATTTTTGTATTTCCTAGCCGATTTGGAGTCTCACTGTATACATTAAAATTGATTTATCACAAAATGTAAATTTTTATGTTTGATGCACCTTTTCTGAGAAACTACTGTTCATAGGTATGTAAATTTTTTACGATGTATTTATAATGATGGCTAATATATACTATAAAATGAGCTTTTTGTAAAAAACTCAAAAATTTCTTTTTTACAAATTTTTTTTATGTGAAAAATGGGTCAAATTTTACTATGTTTGATAAAATATTTCATAAATTCTGAAAAAATTCAAAATTAGCTAAAAGCTCATTTTAGTATAATGAGAAAAGTGTACCTTAATTGTGTAAAAAATATTTCAAGCATGTACATAGAACAGGTTTGAGAAAAGGTACATCAAAAACAGCCAATTTAACATTGTCGGTATAGAGAGAGAGAGAGAGGTTTCCCACTCCCCTTAAGTCAAAACAATCTAAAATATAAACAATCCCCGTCCCAGCTGCGGTAAAATTATCAGGTGTTGACCAGGCAACGGCAATAAAAAGGTTGGGGAGCACTGGTCTATGGTGTTTATATTGCACTTGACGAGATGATAACATCAAAATATTGGAAAGTTTGGAGAATGAGTCTGCGCATCAGGGTTCTCTGAGGGAGGGGATTTGAGTTCTTGTAATGAGTAATATACCTTTTCATTCTTGTAGACCTTACGTGAGAAGATTATATAGATGTTCTCGACGGGATTGATATCTGTGTTGAGTTCTAGCCAGTTCTTTGGATTGATAGTCTGAGATCTAAGCAACCTTTTTATAGAACGGGAAGTGTATATCGATATATTGTTTTCCTGAAAGGTCCAGCTGGGACCTCCTGGGAGCTCACTAAATTACAAGAAATATTCTTGATATTTTTTCTGAATTTGTAATGATCCTCTCAAAGTTTGGTAGCCTAGATGTCATGGTAACGGACTCGTAGCTGATGTGTTCTGAGTTCGAGCCCTAATGCCACTATAGGAAAGATTCGAACCGGGCCCTTTCAGTTCTGAACGCGAGTACTTTATCGATCGCGCCAAAACGATCGTCTTCGCGTGATGTCTAAGTATTGCTGTATATACATACCGCTATACTACTTTCCCACCAGTGAGATGGATAGACGAAAGATTTTTGTTTGTTTGCTCTACTGAGAGTGTGTTTATTTATTTAATTTATTTATATTTATTATTATTCTCTTCTTATTTATTATTATTTATTTATTTATTTTGCTGTAGATGGTGCCACGACAGTTCAAAAAGTTGAGTTTTCTTACTTCAGTCATGGGTCACCAGTGTAGGAAGATTTCGAACCGGGCACCTTCCATTCCGAACGCGATTACTTTATCGATCACGCCAAAACGATCGTCTTCGCGTGATGTCTAAGTACTGCTTTATATACATACCGCTACACCACTGATGATTTACTGTGTAGAGAGGCTAATGCACGTAAAATCTGTCAAAGTTCAAAGTCCTCCCTTTGGCATGGTGTGGAAATTTGGAGAGGGGTAGCAAGCTCAGGTGTCGTCATTGTCACTTGATCGAGGTATAAAATTACGAGGTCCGTTGCCCCTCTGGCAGCACTGTGAAGCCCTCGTGTTGCTTTAAACTGCAACGTAAATAAACACTCACACATTAGAGACACCTCAAGACTTCTTGAGGTCCTAGGCCTCTATGCAAAAGTAAGCCCCAGCTGTCACCTTTAAAAGTTGACAGTATATAGCATACGTTGTCAAATATTAGTAAAAATGGTAACTCGTAACAAATACGTGTGACTCATAAACTCATAAACCTAGACACATACCAACTAGACAGACTGCTGCCTTTCGACTGAAGGAAAATGGGGTGTATGGTGGTCAAGGCCCACATAACCAATGGTGATCACATGATAATGCAGTCTTGTCACCTGTTGCCAGTTGGCATAAATTTCGAAACTCCCAATTTTTCCGGGAAGATATCTGGGAATAAAAATCGATCTTTTAAATTATTCAGATTATGAACTTATTGAGAACGAGTTGATAACGAGGCCCTCACGGAGACTCGAGTACCTGGGCCCAGGCTAAGTTGTCCTATACCTTAAGATGTCCCTGCTAATTCACCCCAAAGTTTAACTCCGAGAGTCTTATACTCGGGAGTCTTATAATGGGAGTAGTTGCAGTTACACTATTGTGAGGTTAGAGATAAATAACGGTAGACTGATATTCATTAATTTAAATATTTAGTTTATTTACGTCACAGCTATTATTTACATAATTATGCACTGAAGTTATTAAACTTATCAAAATATTATCAGAGTTCAAAACAGGGGGTTTGTGAAAGGAGGGATTCCTTCGGTGACCGCTCCCTTGAAAGTTTAAAGCATCTCTCCCGTTCTCCCTCTCTCTGCTCGGGGATCAGGGGCCGGCACCCTTTGGCATCCCGTTACATCCTGCTGTTCGGTGGGAAAGAGGTCCCTCGGGATCTAGGGGTTGAGGGGGTGGTCCAAGGCGGACCATGCAATAACTTTCGATATGCAGGTGCAGGATACACGTGTGATGAATATTTCCCCAAAGAGGCCGACTCACAGCTGGGAGACGAAAACGTTACAGTACTAGGAATATAACCACGCTAATAATTAGGTAATGATTTTATTAAAGCAATTGTCCCTACTTAAGGGTTACGGTGAAAATAAACTAATACTTAATTAATCAAAGATTAACTTACCTGAAATATTAGCTTAGAAATGTAGACCCATAAAAGAAGCTACCATGATGAGTTCTCGAAATCTACTTCCAGTGAAGTTAACTGGAAATTTTCCAATATGGACTTCACTACGCAAAGCAATAAATGCCTTTTAGGCAAAGAAGTACTATCTAGTAGAAAAATATAATTTTAAATGTGAAAATCTCCACACTGCTAATCTCTAACTTCTCAATTAACTTATATTTATTTTTCTATCCACATTGATCCTCTCTCACATTTAATCAATTTTATATCTTAGAACTAATCTGCGTAATACATTTCTATTGTTAGAAGGTAGTTGTTAAACTAAGTAATACTCTATTACTTTACATTTTTATAGTTTCAAAGAATTTATATTGAAGTGAGATAGAACTTCCATCGCTTAAAAACTGTGTAATGATTATAATTCTAAAGAAAACCCCAGTTTATAGCAGAATAAATTTTTTATTTTCAGAAAATGTTTATCTCTACGATAGACAAATTGTTATATCCATGAAATCCTTGTATCTGGGCTATCACGCAAGCATCGCAAAACATTAGGTAGATTTTTTTGAATATTTCACTTGCATGTGGGCTGCGCAAAAGAAGACAAAATGGATTTACGCACATATTGAGAATGGATAGTTTCCCGCGAATAAAAATTATGTAAATTTTTAATGATATGCTCGAACCATATTTTTAGCTGTTGGCCCGGAAGTTACTCTAGTTATCAAATTGCATGTATGTAATATATGTTTATAGCAACTCAAATAAATATTACTGACAAAATTGGCAATTTTACAAAATAAACCAATCTTTTTCATCCAATATTTAATTGTGACACTTTACTCTTGTGATTTACGAGAATATTCGTCATTGCTCGATTTTAGACACACATAATTGGTAAGGCCTCAAACGTGAGCGCCATACTTAACTGGTTAAAGATTTTTTCTGAAAAACTTCAAAAATACTTGATAAATTAATCCAAGCTTAAAAATAGGATTCCATTTCATGATAATACTCATTCTTGATTTGTCTCTGGTATAAGAAATCAGTGTTAAGGATTTATGCCTAATTCATAGTCTTTCAAAGATTTTTAATGTTCTTATGATAAAGGAAATGTTTATAATGGCAAACTTATAGATGACTGAAATTAACATATAAGCGTCAGCAAATAAACGTTGAAGCGCGTCTAGTTAATCAGAGACTTCATCTCGAGCGAGATGAAGCCCTGATTGGTTAGGACGCTCAACTCGCGACGCTGACAGCCTTGGTGTGAATTCAGCTTAAAGCCATCCGATTAAAGTGTGTTTTGGTTTATACTAAGCACCTACATGACGTTGCCATGTACGTTCTTGCAGAGGTAAAAAGGACGCAGAACTCAAGCATTGAAAGCTCAAACATTTCTTCAAAGCAGTTAAATCTATTTTCTTAAGGCATCAGGGAATGACTTCAGTTCCAAAATGCTGATGTAAATCAACACGAACACTATTTTAGATTCAAACAACTACACAAGGAAGATAAAAACTACTTTTTAATTGTGTGATTTTCAAAAATACTAATACTCAAAGCATTTTTCAAATATGTTCGCAATTTCCTTTTCACAGTCATGAGTAGACTAAATTTGTATTTTCAAAATATTCTTGATAAATCTGTAATTTTAATAAAACTATTTTACATATAACATTCCTATTTTATAATTTATTTTTAAATGTTATAAACATTTATTACTTAGATGTTTATATATAAAAAATTCTTATATAAAAGTGGGTTTGAATATATGTTTTTGGCCAGCCAAACTTCCCTTTTTATGTGTCAATACTGAGCAAAACCTATTGAAAATACGATAGGAATATCTAAATCCATTACTAGATAGAGGTAAATTACCTAAAATTGCACTTACAAATGCAAAGTCCGCGCTAATTTGGAGTGCAATAAATTAAGTTAATAAGCCAGATTCAGGACCCTAGTGCAGATTTAAATCATGTGAATCATGTATATATATATATATATATATATATGTGTGTGTGTGTGTGTATACCTTCATTGTCTCCTTAATTGTGTGATTTTCCTACTGTTGAAGTGTTTTTCGAATGTGATTGTTTGGATGTTATCTCTTGTTTGTAAAGAATTACCTATATATGTATGTATATATATATACAATATAATCAAAAGAGTAACTGTGAACCTGTATATTCTGCTTTTCTTGCAGATAAGTGAACATTATGAGGTTAGACCTCTTTTTGCAGCATTAACATCTTCCACTCTATGCGAAAAGCTTTCCATTAATTTTTGAATGGTTTCAGCAAAAATTGTACGCCATACTTGCAGAAGAACACTGATCGGTTCTGTTACCGATTTAGAGCGTTGTGAGATAGCTTGATTTCAGACATTCTGTTTCATACCACAAGTGTTATGTAGGATTTATTCCAGTATCAGCCAGTTGAGCATCCCCGTGCGTAATTCCTGTTCATCCATGTAGCAAACCGAGTCTTAACAATCCATGCAGCATGGACATGTTGAAACAAAAATGGACTCTCTCCGAGCTGTCGCAATATAAGCGTCGATGAATTAATTTAATGTCCAGATAGTCATCCTCAGTGGCGTAACGGAGAACATTTGGGCCTCCCTGCATAGTCAGGATTTGGACCCCCAATTTGGATTTTACAAAGTGTAGGTACTTGGTGACAGTCAGGCTTTGGGGCTCCTAGAACCCGGGCTAACCCACAATGCGGGGGGTTGCGGAGTGAATGTTACGCCACTGGTCCTCCTATCTTTTAGTCTCTGTGTAACAAGTTTCAAAGATTCCATACCAAATCTTATTTATGTATATATATCCCACTAATAATATTTTATTAAGAAATGTTTTCATAAAAAAACGAGTTAATGCAGAAAAAGCCATAACTCCTTCGGAAAAAATATGAAAACTAACAAATAAGAAATGAAAGAAAATTAAATTTATATTACCTTGCTTTGCAGCTTTCACGCAGTTACGGGTTCCCATCACACAAACACAGTACTGACCATCAGGACATGGCTTATCAGGACAACCTCCAAACATTCACAGCCTAAAGGAAACAAATTTTGTTATTATTTCTTATACGACAAAGCCCGTAAAACACGAAAATAGCATTTAGTGTTTTTAATTCTTGCAAATTTATAAATAAATAAATAAAATAAGGAGAAGAATTATACTGAATGCTTTAATTGACACAATCAGAATCCCTTTTGTAGTGTCTTGAGAGGGTAGCATTTACGGTCATACAGTTAATCGCTAAAAATCACCTTTATTTCTGGGTTAAATAAATATTATCTAGAATACACTATTATGGTATAAAGCATTGCGTACTCTGGGAAGAAGAAGAAAAAGAAAGTCTCGTGCAAAAGTTTCATCAGGGCCGTCAAGCCGTTGTGTCGCTTATACTATCCACTTTCATTCGCCGGGCATCGAAATCCAGAAGAGAAGTAGACGCTCTCAGTACCACCGTTTATTGATACTGAGGGCACTCGTCCCACAATTTTTTAGTCCAGCATTATCAGGAAACGGGAACAGCGAGTCTTCTTCCTTCTTTTTCCATTCTAATTGACTTTTTAAACTCCAGGGGCAAGTCACCTACACGCTCCTCACCACCTCTCATTGCGGGCCCCAAATTTGCGCAAAGCTTTTCCGACGTCATTCGCACCCGCACTGGTGTGATGAACAATGGTCCAGTTTCATACCCTAATCTCTCCCGCGACAAAGGTCCGTGTCCAACATCTGGAGGCCATAATTCGACCAGTCATACTTTTCGCCGAAGGGTACTTCTGCGACACTCCTTGGCCCCAGAACTTTCTACACGGATTGGCTCCGTCAATGGGAGAGGGTGATATCAGCACAAAAGAACTATGTCTCCTCTATTGAGTGTTTGGACAAACAGGTGTCCGTAAGTCAGGAAGTAACGAAAGTAGCAGCGACTATTGGGCCATTCTCCAAACAGTTTGCACGAGTTATGCCTCTGGCGTAAAGGGCGAACCACCGGTGCCTTTTGTAGAGACATAATGTCCCGGGCAGTTAACTGGTCCTCCAAACGTCAATCTTGGCATGTATAGAGGGGTGTGAGTTCTGCCAATGAGCCGACGTTACACACTGATGCCTTTAGATATATGGAGATAAAATAAAGAGAGACTCCAAGAAATAAAAGTCGCACGAATGCATGAAAGATCTTAAGAAAAACTGAATATGGAGAAGAAAAAAATACACTATTCATCTCATTTCTACAATATTCATTATTATATTAACAATAATAAATCAAACTATGAAAAAATCAAATTTATGAAATTTAATTTTGTTTATTGAATTTATTTATTTAATTTAATGTATTGTATTCATATTTCATATTCATTCATTTAGTCCTTCATATGATTTTTTTAAGAAATACACTAGTGGCTTACTTTTTAAATATCGAGATTTTTTTTACTGCTTTCATTTTTATGCTTAGAAGTACTTAAAGATAAACAAATGTTATTGAAATAATATCAGGCTTAAATCTCATATAAAAAAACGGATTTGTTGCGAACAGAAAAACCGAATTATTTCGTAAGATAAAATAATGTGCTTATCGAATGAATTTATAATTTCATCACAAGTAAGTTCTTCAATGTGTAAGAGCGAGTAGTTTAATTAATAAATATTACGAATTTGAAGTTTGTTTAATAAAGTTCATGACCGTGTTTTCTGACGAAATCATCACCACTATACTTAATAATACTTAATCATACGACACCACTATACTTAAAAATGCACCTGGAAAACGGAAATACACGTACTTTAAATCTTTAGATTAAGATTATATTATTTGGTATTTGTTTGATGGTATTGTGAATCATTAACTGTATTTAAATATTTTAAAGAACAATTTTAAATTATCCGCCTAAAATTTGGATATTGGAAGGCGACTTCATTTTTCAACAAGATAATGACGCCAAGCGCATTGTTCTCAATGCGCTCAATTGGGGTCTTTATAACTGTCTCACCGAATTCTGAAAACACATCCTAAATTATCTGGTTTAAGTAAAGTAGAACATATTTGGTGGGTATTTGAATTTAAAAAACTAAAACATGACAATAAAAACAAAACGTGAAGTAAAAACTGGAAGAACATCGATTCAGAAATTACAAAAAGTTGTTGCATTCTATACCAAGACGTTTAAACGTTGTTATGGACGCTAAATTAAGTACTAAATTAAGAAAGAAATACAATATTTAAAGCTACGTTGAAATTTTTTTAAGTGTACGAAGACTTTTGTCGTGTAATGTTTCATTTTTTATTATTAATTTTTCAAAATAATACTTGTCTTGTGTTTTAAAAATTCATTACATTATTCGAATAATAACAAATTGCAGATATTACAAAAAATTGCAGTTCTGATTTATTAATTTTGTTTAGTTAAAAACATTAAATTTTATGGGAAATTGTAAGTGTACGAACACACTTTTGTGACGCCCGCTGCATATGTGAATAAACATTAATTTTTATAAAGTATTATTGGACTGATCCACAAGAGCACTCAAGTCAGATATTTTTAAAATCTCTAAAAATAAATTACCTCTTTTTTAACTGATTGAAAAAATTCGCATTGATTATTTAATCTTAAAACATGAAAAATCGTCTTGCTCTTTATATGAATTTTTGATGAATAGTAATTTTTATGAGTTGAATTTTTTTAAGAATGAAATTTTATAACTGGAGCCAATATTCTTCAATATATACAACCACTGTAAGATAAATGTTCCATAGATTTTGGCTATCGGGCAGTAAGTGTCGAACTATTCAGATACATGAATCTGATTAATAAATAATAAATCCGGTTAGAATACAAATTCCTTAAAAATAAGGCATAAATAAGCCTGATATAGTTTTAAAAAAAAACGTTTATACTTACTGCTACAATCAAGCAGACGATAAAAATAGTACAAATAACTTTCATTTTGAAATAAAGTGAGAAGGCTCTTGTTACTTAGACTCGTTCTTTCTAAGATGCTGACAACTATGCGCTTTGTGTGTGTGGGATCGTCGTATTTACTTCAAAATTGCTACTTTTATTTTGGTATTTCTCTTATAAAAATTTTCAAACAATAACTATAGGTACATTTATCTCAACTCGTTGTACTATAGAGTTAGTTAAGTAAGCTTTTGTTTTTTTTAACCATTTTTTATGAGCCTTTTTTATATTTTATTCCATTATTGGACTTTAGTGGCACAAAGGTGATATTTTAGGCTTGAAATAAAAATTAAATGGAATATTAAACTATTTAGTAGAACCTGACTACGCCTGGAACTGTGATATTTATAAAAGCGCATAAATGGATAATTTTCATATTTAGTGTCACTTAGATTAGAATACATGAATAAAATTTTTTAAGAAAACACGCTCTTGACAAAAAAAATTATTTAAATACAATATTTCGGCAAAAATTAACTTTAGAATAAACTCTTTTTCCATATTATGTCTCCTTTTCTAAAAAATGCTTTCTATTGTGTATTATTTTGTTGTATATAGTTAGATCTCTGTACAGAGTGTTCACCTATGATTTTTTGGAAAATTCTACATTATTTTCTTGAAACTATTTTAGGCCAATTATCGGCGTATTTTCTAAAATTTTTCCCTTCTGTTTTCGTAAAAAACATGGATACAAAACCGACTTCCAAGTTATGCGTTTCAAAAATTTAGTTGAGCCTCTGTACAGAGGTCTGATATATACAGGCAAAAATACCACTAATTTTTTGTCAAATATTGTCGTTAAATAATTTTATTGTGATACTATTCTTAACCCAATTTTATATACATTACTCCACCTAAGTGACGCTAAATATCATAAATATTATTCCATTTACACGCTTTATTAAAATCCCTTTTCTCCGAACGTATAGTCGGATACCTAAATGTATTTCTTCATCTAACAACATAACGTCGAGATCCAAAAAGCAACTTAAAAGCCTAAAAGATAAAGTACCATCTCTACTAGATTTTGCATTTGTTCGCGGGCACATGGGTGTTCTTGGAAACTGTTGTTTCCATTTGCCAAAAGGCTGCAAATCTTGCCGCCAAATTCCATATCGCACGCGTACTATTCCCAAAACGTTTTACACTTGTTTGAAGATTGAAGAAGTCTGGAACCAAGAATATCTCATATTTCTAATAAAGGAAGCATAACAAAGAAATTTTTCCAACCATTAATAAGAGACTGTCATGCCATCATTTTTACACTAACTACAAAATAACCCACCTGGTCATGGTAATTTCCAAAAAGCTACTTGAACAAATTAATTTAGTTCCTTCACCCTTCCTGTGACTGTAATATTGGTGGCGAGGAAAATGGTGAACATGTAATCCTTCTTTTCAGAAAGAGAAAGATTATAAGACTGGGCTTTCAAGAGATTTAACATTAATTGACCAATCGAATTTCACCAACTTCTTCCACCAGAAGTGCTTTTAAAGATTTCTATGAATTTGTTGTAAATATTTGTAATTCTTCTTAACTCCCCAATTTTTTTTCTTCTTATTTTTTATTTTCCTTGAATGTGTGTTTAATATTTACTTCTTTTAGCCTCATGGGATTACTTTGTGGTGTACGGGGATTTTATAATTGTTTTCAATTAAAAAAAAACTCTGTTATTAGATCGAGCTATACATGCAGCTCTGAATTGTGTCAGTTTGAAAAAACTCATCCTATATATTAGGATAAAAATGTACTTGGTGCTTTTTCGTTTCTCAAAATCTTACCAATAAGGCTTGCTGAAGCACTGGCGTACAATAATATACGCATATAAAACTATTAAAATTCTCATTGATTTTTCATCTACTTTTATGTACTAAGAAAAATACGTGTCTGATAAGAAAAGATTGCGACTTGCTTGGAAAATGCAGTGGAAAAAGGTTACCAGCAGGGATATTCCGTTTGAGTTGGTTGCATCATTTTTGGCGACTTTATTTGCGCCAACAAAATGGAAAAGTACCAGGTATTTTGACCTTTTTAAAAGGTTTTGCTAAACTGGTTGTTTACTTTCAGATTCGAAAAAATAATGTAACCTTTTTTTCATAAGCTTGTAGATGATTATCTGTAAGTTTATGTAGTTAATAAATTAAGGATAATTCAGCATAGTTATAATTCAGTAGCGCACACAGGAATTTTTCAAGTATCCAGGGTCGAAAGTTCACCATTCTCGTATCATGCTCCAATACACTGCCCAACATATTCTTTTGATATTGTTGATTTTTGGGAACAAAAAACAGTAAAAAATTAATTATTGAACAAATAATTAGCATTAATTAATAAAATTGATTATTATTTTCAAAATACTTAGTTAAATTTTATACGTACTAAAATGCGTAAGATTATAACTCAGTCAAAAAAAAAAAAAATCAAGGCTTATGGGGGGTCCGGACCTCGAGGATATTTCCTTGCTTGCACCACTGTTATACTATTATCTTTACAAGATTCATAAAAGCTAAGTGCAAAATTCATGAAATTAACTATTTAAATTACAGAACACTTGATTATATATATATAATTACCCTAATATTCATTAATTTTATACTACCAACCTTTAAGATTTTCTACGAATGCATTTTAATAAGAAAAAAAATTATTCTTTAAAAATAAAAATCTTATATGCTGTATAATTACACAAAATAGTACTCTAAACGTTTTACACTTTTTTTTCTAACTTTTTCGTTTTTTATTTTGAAGAAAATAACAATAATATGAAATATGAAAAGTACAAAAATATATCTAACCCCTGGGGGGGTGGAAGGCGCTTGTCCAGCAGGGTAGAAAGAATTTAACATTAGGAAAAAGTTTAAGAATAGTGTAATTTTAGCAGACTATGGTGCAATAAAAAATTTATTGCATGAAAAAAAGTTATGGAAGATTATAAGAATCAAGAAGAGTTCTTCTTGGCCTTCTAGCATTATCATTAGGAATATAAGGAATTAAATTACGCATGTTTGAATTATTGGTTTAAGGTAGAGCATTGAAAAAGTTAATTGCAATTTTTTGAATATGGGATTTAAAGCAAGTATTTTAAGGCGTTACGTATGTCGTCATTGCGCATATATAAAAGATTCTAACAAACTTTGCTTACCTGTTTTATACTCCAAGTAGAACGAAGTTCAACGCCCTCTAGTGGCATTACGCAATGCGCAATCACGCTGCATTTCTAATCATTTGCATATCTGTCCGATTTGTACCTTTATGCCAAATTTCGTTATGATTGCACAATTATTTCTTGGTGTGCAAATTTTTGTTGCAATGATTGTATATATATATGCTCACTCTAAAATACACATTTATTTATTGAAAATACACTACTTATTCTTACTTAAAGATAAAAATTTTTTAATCTAAAGTATACAGTCTTATAATTAAGTCAAAAATTAATAAATTGAAGTACTAGATCATAAGTTTCAATAGAGGAGTTTTTTGTAAATGCATGTTCCCACTGACTAATTTGATGAGTATTTAGCTTTGTTAATATTAATCTGTGTTTTAGTTTTAAAGTTTTCAGTTCAATTTAGTTTAAAGTTCAATTTAAGGTTCTTTTAATAAAATGTTCAAAAATAAAAATTTTGCAGTTTAAATTTAAGAAAATATTTGAAAATAGCTTTTACAATTTTTCAATTTAATCAACTTGCTCAAATGTTGATATATTTTTTTTATTCATGACATCTGTATGCAATTTGATATAGTACACAGGCACCTAAAAGTTAAAAGTACAACATGTATTTCAAGTCTTGCTTCTGTAAAACTCGTGTGATAAATTTATAAATTTACTAAAAGGATTTTTCTGAAGGATAATACACCTGTTTCGTATCGTAAAATATTTATTTCTATTTAATTTCTTTTTTTTTTTTACCTAACCTTTACTTGACAATTTAAATTATGCAGTAGCTAAAGATATTATTTAGTTTGAAAATTTTCTTCCATATATTAAAGTCTACTTAAATTCAAGTAAGTTTATTCTGTTTAATAATTTCGAGTTCATATACTTTAATTGCAAAAAGGAAGTTGAGCTATTTATGTTAATAAAAAAATTACATATTTTTTATAGAAATTATTTATATGTCAGTGTCTCAAAATGGAAATGTGGGTTTGTATCTTATAATCTCTTGGGCTTATATTCATATTTGGGCATTTTTTCCTTTAAAATGCGCTCTGAATTTATGCAGCACATTTTAAAATATATTAGAGCATTGTACTCATTAAAATTCCGAGTGGGTCATTTATTTTATTTTTGATAAAAACACGAAAGAATATAAAAGGAATTCTTTAATCGTTTCTAAGGTAACAAAACAACAATAGTGTTTATTATTAATAAATAATTTAACTGCTGTAGTTATTTTTTAAAAAAAGGACAATTGGTCATTATGCATTTATGCGCAAGCTTATGGATTAAAAAATCGTTGCCATTTGTTGAAAGTAATCAGTAAAACGAATTTTCGACGGAAAATTTTAATCGTCTGACATTTCTTTCGTTCTTAACAAAGATTCGAACTCAATCTCTTTACTAAAATAAATTTAAAATAGCGAGGGGAAAAAAAAACTTTTTCTATCCGTCATTTTTGAAATTGTTTTTGTCTTTCTAAAGATTAAAAAATAAAAGAACTGAATCACATTTTGATTAACTTTATCTACGGTTACACATCGAACAATTTATTATTTTCTACTTTCTACTGTAATTCTTTTGTAATTTCAGAAAACGTAATGTAGAACACCATTTGATAGAATTTATCATGAAGCAAATTGGGAATTGAACTAGCTTTTTTGAATTGCTTTTGTTTAAATATTCATTTCCACTTTACTTTTTGAGGGAATGAATTTTGTATAGAACATTAGAAGTTTCAGTATCTAAACTTTAAACTATACGCTATAAATATCGAAACGACTATTTGAGCTGAATATTTCAGAAGTTTGAAATAAATAATTTATGCAGAGAGTAAGAAAAAGTCTGAATTGAAACTAACATGGATAAAAGTTGAATTCATTTAATAATTATTATTCCAATATTTTTAAAACCGTGAAACGTGAATGATCTCTAAACAATATA
Organism: Trichonephila inaurata madagascariensis; assembly: GCA_019973955.1. NCBI lineage: Eukaryota > Metazoa > Arthropoda > Arachnida > Araneae > Nephilidae > Trichonephila > Trichonephila inaurata. The sequence continues at coordinate 40,342 of BMAV01006464.1, forward strand.
ATCCATTTTTCTTACAAATTTATTTATTTTGCCTTTTCTTTTGTGAGCTACCGTTAATCATTTTAAAAATAATTGTTATTTTTATGCAAAATTAATCCTGTGTTTAGGTACTCTATTTAAAAGGATTAAATAAAGATTAGTTTATGTACATTTAAAAGTATTTCAATTTTTATTAAATATTATGGGTTAGGATCTATTTCAAAGGAAAAATAATAAATAAATTAAAAATTTTTTGAATAAATTGTAAAAAAGTAATCCTGACGTGAATGATGGAAAGGCTAAACATATATCAAGTTTAAGGTATCCGACTACGTTCGGAACCGTGATTTTGCAAAAGCGCGTAAATGGATAATATTTATGATATTTAGTGTCACTTAGATTAGAATACATGTATACATTATTTTAAGGACATTATGACAAAAAAATTATTTTAAATATTTTTTGGGAAAATTACAGAATAACCGTTTTTAAATATTCTCCTTTTGTAAAAATGCTTCTATTTATTAAATTTTTTTGCCATATTCAGCTCAGACCTCTGTAAGGGCTCCAACTAAATTTTTGGGAAAAGCTTAACTCGGAGTTGGTTTTATCCAGTTTTACGAAAACAGAGGAGAAATTTTAAGAAAATACGCCGTAATTATTTCAAAATGTTGAACTCTGAAAATAATTTGAATTTTTCAAAATTTATAGTTGAGCCTCATACAGGGTCTGGCTATATACAGGCAAAATATTAATCCATAGAAGCATTTTTACAAAAGAGAACATTTGGAAAAAAGGTTATTCAAGTTAATTTTGCCAAAATAGCTATTTAAATAATTTTTTTCATAATTCCTTAAAACTAATTTTTTACATGTATTTAATCAAAAGACACTAAATATCATGAAATAATTTATGCGCTTTTAAAATCATGGTTCCGGAACTAGTCGGGAATTAACTTTACAAAATTAGACGAAGGTTTTTCTTAGCATGGAATGAATAACAGAATAGATCACGGTTTTATGGAAAAAAAAGATTTTTATTAATCGAAACCTAACTATGTGGGAAAGATGTTTTATGGTGTGGAAATTAAGGTATCCGACTATGTTTGGAACCGTGATTTTTGCAAAAAGAAAAAAACATTTGCTATAATAGGAAAATGTATTCTTTTTTTTCTCCTTTTCTATTTTGCCAAAAAATCACATTTAACAGAAAATTCAATGTAAAAAATATTTTCAACACAATTTTATGTGTGTATATATATTCTAATTTCAGTGCATCTAAATCAGCGATACTCAACCTGCGGCCCACCGAGCCTTTATAAGTGGCCCGGCCATGGTCCATTGCTGTGAGAAATTTACTTATTTAAGAGCATTTTATGCGTGAAACTAATTTTTAACCATCTTTCATATCTTGCAAGCGAAAAATATTCGAAAAAAAATTAATCGTTTCAAGACGATTTTGGAGGTTGACTATTTTGTAGTAAAAAACAAACATGGATCAGTAATTGTTTGATTTGTCATGACAGTGTTGTATTTAAAAAATACCAATATACGGGGAATAATTCAATGACACTTTTCCTTGAAGATCTCCTTCAAGAGGTGACAAATAGGCTTTCTTGAATAATCTTTGCAACAGCAACAAAGTTTTTTTTTGCCAGTGGTAATATCAGAGCGGTAACAAAGACATCCTATGAAATTTGTTATATTATTGGTAATCATATGAAACCGTTTACTAAGACGCAGAAATTGTGAAGGATTATTTCTTAAATTCTTCTAATTTAGAGTTATGACAAAAATAAAAAATATAAAAAATTGATAATTATAAAATGCAAAACAGGAGTTATAATATTTTGATCATTTTTCCACATTTTAAATTTCTAATATTATCTTGGACTTAAAAGCATCCCCCCTCCATTTATCCACATGTTGTGGCCCACGTTAAAAAACTAATATATGTATGCGGCCAAGCAGAAAAAAAAAGCTTGAGTACCACTGATCTAAATATAAATAAAATCATTTATTCTTTTTCAATATCGCGTTCCAAACATATTCAGATATTTTAGTGGAAGTAATTTAAAATATCAGGAGGCTATCTCAGTGAATAAGCGCGATGTTGAAGCATCAGATATAGTTTCAACTTTGAAAACTATGACCATCTGTGACCGATGTTTTAGGTGCTTTGTCATAAAGATATTGCCACTGCTCACTTTGCTCCATCAAAGACACAGTTTTCTAAGAATGGAGTCTCTCAAATGACGTAAAATGTTTAGATAACTCCTAAAATCGCTGTTCTGTCATCGGAAATAAAATTCAAATGAAAAATTCTTTGTTGTATCACAAAAAAATACTTTCATCACTACTTTCATTTTGCTGTGGTCTCGGTATCTTTTAAAACTCGTACAACTACTGTCTTGACATCGCAGAAACACCACGTACACTTACTCAAGCATTTCAAAAATCTCTGCAGAGTTTCTACTGAAGCACCGAAAAAAATGTAATATTACACGGAAAAAATTTAATAATACAGCGCTGCTCTTGAAAACCAATGTTTCTGAAGTGGCAGAACAAAGATGAATAACTCGCGTGTTCAATCAAATGAAAGTGGCACAAAACCATACTGAACAAGGAAGGAAGGAATGGTGAAATGCATTTCAGATGATATTTAACTTTGATTAAGGTATCCGAAGGTAATTAAAGTTTTAAAGTATACTTATTTTACGAAAATAATGTTTGAAAATACGACAGTATGTACGTGCTTGGACATTAAATGTCAAATGAGGATTTAACGAACTTAAGGTATCCAACTACGTTGGAACCGTGATTTTGAAAAAGCGTATAAATGGATAATATTTATGATATTTAGTATCACTTAGATTAGAAAATGTATACAAAATGGTTTTAAGAATAGTATTACAATAAAAATTATTTAAGTACAATATTTGACAAAAGGGAACATAGAATGACCCATTTTCAAATATTCCCCTTTTGTGAAAAATCCTTCTATTATAATAATATGTTGCCTGTATATAGCTCAGATCTCTGTACAGAGGCTTCACTAGAATATTCGAAATATATAACTTAGAAGTGGGTTTATCCATGTTTTACGACAACAGAGGGGGGAAATTTTAAGAAAAAAACGCTGATAATTATTTCAATTGCTTGTAACTCTGAAAATAATGTGAATTTTTCAAAAATCCGAGTTCAGACTCTGGGGAAGTCTTTACTTTATATTAGCAAAATATTATTATTTTAGAAGTTTTTTATAAAATGGGAACATTTTGAAAAAAGGTTATTCTAAGTTAATTTTTTGCCAAAATATTGTATTTAAAGAAATTTGTTTTGTCAAAATGTCCTTAAAACAATTTTATACATGTATTCTAATGCAAGCGACAAAAAATATTACAGAAATTATCCATTTATACGCTTTTATAAAATCACGGTTCCGAACGCAGTCGGATACCTAAAAACCTTTGTTGTTGTGGTGATCGCACACACAACCTTCGTCCTTTCACACATATCTAAAAGATATCACCTTTGAGAATTTAAAGCATCGATATAAAAATTTGGATTTAGAGCCTGGTATTAAAATGGAAATAAATAAAATCTTACGAACCATTTTAAAACAAAATTGAAAAATATACATTTACACAATTCTAAGTAACATTTTTAATGAATAAAGCATTATTACAAAAAAACACAGAATCAAAATTATTGTAACTTTAATTTGATTGCTTTATTTTTGTGCAGACTTACCTTTTAAATTTATATCTCGAATTGTTTTCTACGGAAGCAAAAGCGGGTAATTTTTTTTATTTTGTGATTTCGTGTCGCTTAAGTGTGTATTTGTTACCGTTAAAGAGCTGAAAAAGCCATTACCCATCTAATCTGCAGATTTAACCTTCATTTTCTGCGTTAAAGTGCAGAATCCAGAGTTTTCGCATTTTAATTAAATAATCTTTAACGAATGTGTAGTAGGTAATGGGCAGATTATTTATAGGTAACTCCCAGATACTTTAAGCGGCAATATATGCAGTATTTTCATTATTATTTTAAGTTATGCATTGACCAAACTATTTAAATACGTTAATATTCCGCTAAGATGTTTTTATTGTAGTTTAAAGTTACATTTAATGCTCTGAAATTCAATGCTTTTTATTTCTAAAGCAAGCTTTAGCTCCACGCTTAAGAAGTTGCTTCAAATGCCAGCCTAGAAGCCTGATTAATGCTTTATTAATGCTGATTAATGCGCATATTGGGTTGAAAAAAATATAGTTTGGTACGGTGGCCCAGATTTTTTTTTTAGTTCATCAACCAACCTGATACGGACATTACTGCAGATACTAGATGTCTATACAGTGGCAGGAATAACACTTTTTCCGCAGACGGAAAAAGAAAGTAGTTACCACAGCAGCCTCAAACCACTGTCTTCCTAAATTTTCTGAAGAATTTAGCCTAGCCTAAATCGAAATTTAATTAGCCTCATCAAACTGTACAAAGAATTAAAGCTCCTGACTCTCAAAATTTCGGGTCCATGTTACCGCTGTTTAAATACGGGCCCTATATATATATATATATATATATATATATATATATATATATATATATATATATATATATATATATATATATATTATATATATATATATATATATATATATATATATATATATATATATATATATATATATATATATACATAATTCGTTTAATCCTCAGTTTCAAATATCAGCTTGGAATATCAGAACTTCTAAGGGTAATCTATTACGAATACAAAACCGTCTTTCTTGCAGTTAAATCATACTCATGTTCCTGGTAATAAATTGTAGATAATCCTGGGAGTACCTATGGGAGGGTGCATAAAATTATTCTAAGCATAGAGATAATCCCTGTAAGACACTGCCTTGAAACGGGAATGAATCGGATAGGGAATTCGATCCTTACTTCCCTTCTGATCACGTGACACAGAGACGAACGAGATGTATTTACTGAACGTCGAAGAGCAGATCTTAGCGAGCCCAGTTAAGATTAATTAAATTGAATGTTTGCGTGCGTAGTTAAATAGCTGTTACATCTTTCTCTTAAAATGACTCAGAATAATTGTTGTGTGATATTAGGAATCTGTCATGGAAATTATATGGTGAAAAAATTCGTCTTAAAAGTGCAATTAACATTAAGCGTATTGTGATGGCAAGCTGTTTAGTACTTCCGTCTTAAGTTCTGGCTGCATTCCAACGTATTTAAAGGCACATTTTATGAAATGGAATAAAAAGCATTTCCAGGCATTTCTAAGATATAATTGATAGCTATTAACCCTTTAACTGTCTAGTTATTTTGATGATTTGGTACGTAAACTGTCAATTTTTTTTTATTGCGAAAATCAAATGTTTAGTAAAAAATTAAATACACGTTACAGTTAAAAATTTATATTTTGGTTTATTTATAAACATTTTTAGGTTTTATAGCAGCTGCATATTCCCTTAAAATGGTTGTCCCACAGTTTGACAGCGGTAAAGTTTGCTTTTATTGAATCATTATTTTCTAAAAAATAAAAGGAATAAAATAGAATACCTATTAGTAATTCAATAATTCAGTTTTTGTGCGTATAACTGGAAACACTTTCCCAAGCACGTAACTAATCCGCAATTATTACACTAGAATCGTAGTTCTTTCCTTATCTTTTTTCACTTGCATCAGTTTTTGAACAACAAACTTTGTATTGTATTGTAGGCTCACATTTTACAGGAGTAGATGGAATATGGGATATAAATGTCGTTCAGTAAGACGGACAGGGTATCTACTGCAGGTCTAAATAGCCGTCGAGCCGCATGTTCTCTCGTGAGGTTTGTGGAAGCGGAAGAGGTGGGATGCTCCTGATCACCCCAGGGGTTTCTCCCTCAAAATCAAGGAGGAATAGAGCCAAATTGCGCTGTCGCCTGTATAATGCACATGGCTACAGATAACGCAGTCGTATAGGTAGACCTTTGCGCGATGAATTTCGCGGGCCTTGATCTAATGTTACTATCGATCAGGTGGCATAAGTAACAACACACTCTATTATTAACTATTCTTTCTAAGAATTTATTTTATTTCTTAGATGAACACAAGCATTTTTATTTTAAAGACCTACGCAAAATATACACATAAGCGAGTGTATCTTTCTTTATCTTCATTAAATTTATCCCATCTAAGATAAATTGATTGCAATCTCTCTCTCGGTTTTATTCTGCATTAATTACTAAATTACTTGCGAAGGGGAAAAAAAGGAATATTATTTTTCAATCCTTTTACCTAAGTTTAAATAAGTGACAAATTGAAAGTCCCTTTTGACATTCCGAAACAATTCCTTCGCAGGAAGAAAGGATTTCTATTTCTATCTGACAATAAAATGAACCGAATTCCTTTGGTTCTGGTACTAAATGAAATGTCAGAGTTTGCCAAATGTTGCTCTATCGAACTTTTATTTATTTATTTATTTATTTTTTTGTCGAAATTGTTGACAGTTTTATCTTGCTCCTTTGGTTATATGAGATTGAAAAAAATAATATTTTTTTGTGGGAAAAGTACTGTTAGAACAAATAAAAAGAATATTGAAATTTTCAATAAAAGAAAAAGTAATTAATAAAAAGGGTGTATTACGGAGTAAAAGGAATTTATCTTGAAAAAATGTTTTTAATAATCTCGTTTTTCTTTTGGAATTTGGGTTAAAAAAACCAAAAAAAAAATTTTTTTTTGGGGGGAAAAAAAAACCCCTTTTTTTTTGGGGGGGGTTTTTTTTTAAAAAAAGGGGGGGGGGGCCCCCCAAAAAAAAAAAAAAAGGGGGGACCCCCGGGGGAAAAAAAAGGGTTTGGGGTTTTTGGGGGTTTTTCCGGGGATTTTAAAAAAAATTTTTGGGGGTTTTTTTTAAAAAAAAATTTTTTTTTTTTTTTTAAAAAATTTTTTTTTTTTAAAAACCAAAAATTTTTTAAAAAATCGAAATTTTTTTAAAAAATTTTCCCTTTTTTTTTTAAAAAAAATTTTTTTAAAAGAAAATTTTTTTTTTTTTTTTTTTTCCCCCTTTTTTTGGGGGGGAAAAAAAAAAAACCTTTTAAATTTTTAAATTTTAAAAATTAAATTTTCCCTTTAAAAAAAATTTTTAAAAGGGGTTTTTTTTTTGGGAAAAAAACCCCCTTTTTTTCCTTTTTAAAAAAAAATTTTTTTTTTTAAAAAAAATTTTTAAAGGTTTTTAAAAAATTTTTTTTTTTTTTTTTTTTTAAAAATTTTTTAAAAAAAAAAATTTTTTTTTAAAAAAAAAAATAATAAATTTTTTTTAAAAAAAAAATTTTTTAAAAAATTTTAAAAAAATTTTTAAAAAAAAAAAAAAAAAAATTAAAAAAAATTTTTTTTTAAATAAAAAATTTAAAAATTTTTAAAAAATTTTTTTTAATTAAATTTTTTTTTTTAAAAAAAATTTTTTTTTTTTTTTAATTTAAAGGTTTGGAAAACTAATTTTTTTCCCCCCAAAAAAAAAAAATTTTTTTTTTTTTTAAATTTTTAAAAAATTTTTAAAAAATTTTTTTAAAAATTTTTTTTTAAAAAAAAAATTTTTTTTTTAAATTTTTTTTTAAAATTTTTTTAAAAAAAATTTTTAAAAAAATTTTTAATTTTTTTAAAATTTTTTTTTTAAAAAGGGGTTTTTTTTTTTTTAAAAAATTTAAAAAAAATTTTTTTTTAAAAAAAATTTTTAAAATTTTTTAAAAAAAAAAAAAAAAATTTTTTTAAAAAAAAAAAAAAAATATTTTTTTATATTAAAAAAATAATTTTTAATAAATTTTAAAAATTTTTTTTTTAAAAAATTTTAAAATTTTAAAAAAAAATTTTTTTTTTTTATTTAATTTAAAATTTTTTAAAAAAATTTTTTTTTTAATTTTTTTTTAAATTTTAATTTTTAAAATTTTTAAAATTTTAAAAAAAAAAATTTTTAAAATTTTTTTTTTTTTTTTTTTAAAAAAAAAAAAAAAAAAAAAAAACCAAAAATTTTTTCCTTTTAAAATTTTTTTTTAAAAATTTAAAAAAAAATTTTTTTTTTGGGTGCCGGGGGAAAACCCCCAAAAGGGAAAATTTTTTCCCCCAAAAAAACCTTTTGGGGGGAAAAAAAAAAAATTTTGGGGGGAAAAAGGGTTTGAAATTTTTTCCAAAAAAAATTAAAAATTCATTTTTAAAAAAAAGGGGGGAAAAAAAGTTTAACCCAAAATTTTTTGGCGTCCCCACCCGGGGTTATAATGGTTGAATTTTTGCTCCCGTGCCTTTAGGACCGGGGTTTTTAATTCCGGATAAGACTTTGGGTGTTTTGTTAAGATGGGGCGGGGGGAAGAAACCCCAAAAAAACCGTCTATTTGAAACCCCCTTTCCTCAGGGGGGTTAGTGGGGGGGAAAGGGAGGGGGGGAAACCCCCTGATCCCCCTTGGGGTATTCCCCCCTCAAAATTGGGGTGGCCCCCAAAGGCTAAATCGTGTTGTCACCTGAATGTTACAAAATTAGGGCCCAGCGTTTTCAAACTGTGGGGGTGCCCCCCTTTTGGGGGCGGCCCGGGGAGCCTATTAAAAAATCGAAAAAAAAAAGGGTTTTTAAAAATTATTAATTTACTGAAAGAAAACAAACAAAAAAATTTTGATAAAATAAAATTTTGAATAAAAATTTACACTGATATAATAAAATTTAAAAATGTATAAATACTTACAATGTATATTTTATTTTTTAATTTAACAATACTAAGTTAAGAACCAGTTTGTTTAATTATCAGTGACTCCATGGGTTTAACACCTATTTTTGAAAATTTTTTTTGTACGGTTTAAAATTAATTCCTTAACTCCCAAATTAAAATTTACGCAATTCGCTCCCCAATGCCACCGTTTACCACGTAGAGAGCTTTTTTTTGGGGGGGGTTTTTTTGGGGGAGAGGGAAAAAGGGAAAAAGAAATAAATAAGAAAAAACCCTTTAAAAAAAATAAATCCTTCGCAAACACTTTTAAGGTCCTTTTTTTGCTTCCAAAAAGTCCTCGGAATAATTTTATGGATAGCACTGCAAAAAGGGTTTACTTCAAAAAGGGTATATAAAAGTCCAGAAAATTAATGTTTTGGCGGCAGGGAATACATCGGTGGCACATAAGGGGTTTAAAAGGCATATTGTAATTTAGGGGTTAAAAATATAGTAATTTTTAATTCAGTACATTTTTTGGGAAAAGGGGGGGGATGAAAATGATGATTGAATAGTGGGTAGCGTATATTGAAAGTTTGAGAAGCACTGGGCTACGGCTAATAATAGGCGTGTATCTAGCTTCTTGCCATGTTGAATTTATTAGACCTGGATCTGACGCAATCGAGATCAGGTGGCATAAGAAACAACAACAACACATTTTGCTTCAGATTACAACTATAAATTATAGTAACACAATAAGATTGCGTAATATACTTGCTTTAAAAGTATTTCCCGTTAAAAAGGGCCATAGATCTTTCGATGATTGATTAAAGTACAGAAACCATAGTAGCATTATCTATAAAATTCCTAGATTAGTACGATCAGTTCTGACTTGTAGTCAATTTTAATTTCACCAATTTTATGGTAAAAATTTTTTGAATTTTGATTTAGTGTAACGCTATTTAAAAAATAAAGAGCAACTTAAGGGCAATTTGAGGCTGAGAGGATGTGAAAGATGGGGGCCCCAGGTTTTGGGGGGGTTTTTCCATTGGTCAGAACTTGTGGAAGGAGTGTCAGGGCTCGAGTCCGGGTCCCTAAAACCCTTTCCGTGTGGGGAGTCGTGATTTAAATAAAAGGGGGAAATCAAGAAAATGAATGTTTTTTAACAAAAGAATTTATTAGAAACGGGGGGGCAGGCGGATTGTAATATTGAGCCACGGTCAAACGACAAGTCTGACACAAGGCACCCCCTCTTCTAACTAATGCACCAACGGGAGGACATTGAACCAGATTTAACATACATCTGTCCCCTCTACACGGTGGATCTTCAGAGGCACTAAGACCCGGAATCCAAACACTGGCCTGAGTTCGTACCATACTGTGCCAAATTAGCCGAGGGGTCAAGGTATCGATCGTGGCTAGCCTTGTCTTTTTGACCCCATACCACTAAAGACCCCCGTGTGGGGCGATGCAGTTAAATCTGTCGAGGCTAAAAACGTCCTCCTTGGTGGTGGGGTAGTTAAGGGGGGGGGGTGCCAGCTCATGTCGTCACTCACACCATGGTTAAAAATTCTTTCCCGCGCCAAAAACCCCTCTGTAGCTAAAAGTGGATTTTAATTTACTCACTCGTGACCATACTAGGCATTCGCAGCTACAAACTACTCACACAAACGCTCTTTTTAAGAAACCAGTTAATTGTTATAAGTTCTTATTCTCGGTGGGGGCCCCAAAGGAAAAAAAAGATAAAAGGGAAAAAATTTTATTCACTTTTTTTTTTGCTTTGTTAAAAGGTAAAGTGAAACCTCGTTTGATTTCATCATCACGTGGAAAAAAGAAATAGATGTGTATATTCCAGCAATACAATGGTTATGAACTGCCACGTGATTCGACAAAGAAATGTTTATTATGAAAGAATCTCAATGGGTATTTATGAATCACTCTGATTCCTCACGCAACACTGAAGTGACTTAAGTTATGGACTAAGCTATAGTGTTTACATCTACACCAAAACTCTTGTATTTTTCCTTTCTTTTTTATCCTGTCTTTATTAAAAGTAATGTGTTGTACTTTCACTCCTAACCTGTTGTATCATTTGCTTCAATTTTAAATTAGTCTCTGATTTGGCCGGGAAAAAAGAAGATATTAATGTCTCTGCTTTCACCAATAATGAATTCAATTCTTAAAAAAATTGGTCAATGCAAAATTTTGCATGAAAAAATGTAACCATACACACACACACGTTAGGTTGATTATAATTTTTACATGCAATCAACCTAAATACCATATTTTTAAAGCATTAAATTATTAAATTTGAAACAAAATTTAGCCTTCATCTACCACATGTTATGCCAAAAATAATTAAAATGTGTCAATATTTTTTCCCATTTTCATGAAATGTTTTGAACCTTTAAAGATAATGGACTAGGCTGAGGTGATTTATTATAGTTTAATTTAGTTTATCACGTAATATAAATGCTTTGGATAACATTACTTTTTATATTGTCAACACCAAGTTTGAGATGCATTAGTGTAAAAAATATTTTTAAAAAAATAACGGATAGATTTTTTAAAACTTACAAATAAAATATATTTATCTAAACTATACAATATATTAGTCAAATAAATGCGCATGAAATATTAATTTTTTTAAAAAAAATCTTCATTTATATTTGCATTTCCTTAAAATTAAATATGAGAATCAATTAATATATATATACATTCTTCACATTTTGCCTTAAGAGTGTATATAATCTTTGGAATGATTGTGTTACAGTATTTAAAATATATAAAGCATATTTTCCCGTGTTATAATCGTACTGTGTTAACATATATTTACAACAATTACATTTTATATGCAGGGAAAAATTCTATAGATAAGAACACGCCAGCTTTGCTAACACAGGCGAAAAAAAAAAGAATATCTAAAACCATAAATACAATTGCTTGCCATAAGTAAGAAAAAACTTATTTTACTGTAGAATGAAATATTATATTTCACTTGGAGAGACCAGATACATAAAATCCTTTTATTAAAGTATGCTTATCCACAAACAATTTTGATAACATACATCATTAAATAATGCATACATCGAACAAACACAACTTCAATTCTCCTTTTCAGAACATAACTCAAATAAAAACAACTAAATATTCCTTGTTGCCATTTCATTCAAAAAGAATAAAAACAAACATTAGAATAGGATTCATTTTAAATAAATATCGTCTGCGAATATACACAGAAGGATAAGAATCAAAATAACATAAATAAAATTAATCTATTCTTAGCATATAATGCTATCTGTAGCTGATTCTTTTTAAAAAGAAATGTGAAGATATTTTATAATAGAACGAAAACATTTATAAGATTTTGCATTTAATATATCAAACAATAGTTTAAAGAGGTCTCTATGTATACAGATTTAAAATACCACGAAAACCATTTTATTAAATTATAATCTATCCTTATATTTTTCTTGTTGATACTAAGTACGCTACAAAATCTAAATAGAAAAAAAAATGATTTGTGTTTTTATTAGAAGGAATACATGAATGTTTTATCTGCAAAGAAGAGTAGTAAGATTAAAAATTTAACTGCTATTCGAGCAAGTATTTTATTTATAAGTCCTTAAAACAATGTTACAACTTTTAAACGAAAATAACTTTTGGAATAGAAACCTGGATAAATATAATGGAATGCAATAAATTGAAACACTTTTTTTCCCCCCTGATTAAATGAAATCGTTCCTGGAAAATAATTTATCGAGAGCCAAGAATAGTGTATATTTCTTTTTATATATAAAAAATTACACGGGATAAAATTGGGGGCGAATTAAAAAAGAATTGATAAAGCACTTAAGGAATTATTTTAAGTTGGAGCACATATATGCATTTAATATCAATTCTAATTATAAATGGAAAAAAGATTTTTCAACAAGATAATGTAAACGTTCAATTTATGTAGAAGGGGAAAAACCATTTAAAAATCTTTAATATAAGTAAAAAGTAAAAAGAAATCAATTTGTGATATTTTTAAAATTCGAAGTATTATTGTTACTTATTTATAAACCTATTTCGTTCTACGTTTTTATCATTATCAATTAATTATTTTACAACTAATAATGAAGCATTAGAATAACTTAGATGAACGTAAATACATTTAATAAATATACTCAATAATTTGTAGTTAGTTTAATAAATTATAAGATAAAAGTTAAGTGCTCAATGTTTGATATATATATATATATATGTATAATCAATAATAATAATAACAACAATAATAATAATAATAATTGCAAAAATAATATACTACTACTTAATAATAATAATTACAAGAATACTACTACTATTACTACTACTAATAATAATAATATGCAAATATCTATAATTCTGAATAAACAAAACATAAAGGAAATATAAACAGACAGTATATGTAAGAAATAAGTAGTACAATAGCAAACTATTTGCCTTATGAACTAAGAATGCTTATTCAAACATTGTTCATCTGTAATTTCCCTATACTACTGGGTTATAGGGAAAGGAAATAAAACTATGAATATGTCATTATTAGGATATTAAGTTAAATAAAATTATAACAGAAAAATTAATTAGAACTAATAAATTAATGTTATTAAAATAATTAAACATACACTCACGACACATCTCCGCGTGCTTTTTAACCTTCCCGCCAATACATAACCATCTAAGAGCAGAGAATTGCATTTAATAAGATCAATTATAAATAAGCTTCTTATACTTAAAAATCTAAATAATTTCATAGGAAACTTTTAAAAGGAAGAGGACCATCTATCATACAAAACATACAAGTCAGTTATATATATATTGCATAATACAAACTAAATTACTTTAAATAGTTATAATTCTAAATAAAAAAGTAAAAATGAAAGTATAACCACACACACACATAGTATAGAAAGAAATAAGTTAGCTACAGCAGTAGACTTGCAAAAAACTAAGTTAATTAGATTTAGTTATATATTTGCGTGTTAATGTTAATTTTGCTTAATATTCTGCTTAGTACATTTAATTGTAATGACTTATTCTTGATCCTAAATCATTTTCCTGCTCTGAAGTAGTTAAGGAAAATTACGAGTGAAGTTTAACTGGCCTGAAAGGAATGCTTATATTTGTAGGGTTAGTTCTTAAGGCCAAAAGTTTTACTTTTGTATTACTGTGGCTAATTTATTTCTGACCTATACTGTCTCGTTGTACTTATATTTTTACTTTGCTTATTTAGGATTACAGCTATTTATTATATATTATTATTCTTGATAATATTAATAGCTGTATATTGCTTATAGAGTTAAGGCGATTGTGATAAGTGAATTTATAGTTTGTGCGTGTACAGTAGATGAAATACAAAGCAATAAAGTAGTAGAATTAGATTAAATAGTAAAATCGAGAATTTATTCACTGTTAGAAGATTATAAATGTTTTAATACCTCAGATTGAAAAAATAATTGATGTAAGGATGGTTGTTAGAACTTCATAAACTTTATTAGCGTCATGTTAAGGAATTCATGTTACGTGTTTTTCCTAATAGAATTTTAGATCATATTTGAGTTTTCAATTTTGCGTATGAATTTTACATAAAATATCCTGTAGCACTTATGCATTGATTATTATGCATGGATTCAAACACATTTAATAAATTTACATTATTTCTACTGATTTTTAAAGAGTTTACAACCAAATGTATAATTCTAGTGATGTTTAAAGTAATATGAGTTAGAATACATTTTATTAGCTTTGAAAATATTCGATACCACATTTGAATCTATTGTTTCTTATTATACTTTACACCAAATGGAATTTAATTAATTTAAATTTTATGTTGATTATAATGAGGAATTTTGGTTAACGTAATATGTTCACCAGTATGCACCTTAAGAAATGTATATTATGTTCCTGCTTCTTACAGATGGATTAACCACTTAACTGTTCCTTTTTTCTATCATATTATGTCAAAAAAATAAGCATACTTTTTTATACACATTTTTAAGATGAAATAAATTATATAAAATCGAATCAGCAGTCAGATATGTTATAAATATTGAATTTAAAGAAATGTGTTAGTTTTTATTTTCATTGAAATAAAATATTTTTCCTTATAATTGGCTTTTTTTTCGAAAAAATAAGCGAACTCAAAAGAACACTTTACAAAAATGTTGTATGTTAGATTTAAAAAAAGATAATATTGTACTTCACTTGTACATAATTATTCTCTTAATATTCTGTTTTTGTGTGGTAAGTTTTAAACAGGGGGGACAAGCATAGTCCAATATCACAATCGGGACAAAAATATCGTGTTTCTTTTTGCACCCGTTTTCCAAAATCGTTTCGTGTCAAACAACACAAAAGTTGATTATTAACGCGACGTTTAGCTCCACGAGGGTTTTGGAACGGACCACGAATTTTGAACCATGGTCGGACGGACGACACCGGGCTGGCACCCCCCTCCTAACTACCACATCACACCAACCAAAGGGCGTTTCAGCCCCACAGTTTTTAAAGGGATCGCGCCCCCCATGGGGTCTTTAGTGGTTTGGGGTGAACCGTGACAAGGCAAGCCACGGTCCGATATCATACCACTCGGGGACCCGGAACAACACACAGAACATTTCCCCTTTCTGGTCTGAATTTTTGTCGGTGGGGTAAAAACTTCAAAAAATTTTTCCATCAATCGTAAGGGGACTGGGCAAAATATTGTTGTCCTTTTTTTCATTTGCCGCCCATGTCTTCAATGGCTCTAAACCCGAAATTCAAAAATAATTTTTTTCCCCCCAAATTTTGATATAAAACGAAAACATTCCGCAGTGATGTATCTAAAAAATGAAAAATACTTTTTTTTATTATTTTTCCCCTTTTTTTTTTTTTTTATTTGGGGAATTTTTTGGGATGCTGATCTATTCTATATATACACCAGAAAAGAAGTCCGATAGCAAACTTTCATTACTTCTAGAATCACTTACAGAAGTTTTAGACTCACTACCTGAGTCAATATCAGAATTATTTTCTGTTATGAGCCTCTCATAATTACTCGTTTTTCATCTATTTTAAGCTTCAAATTTAAAAGAAATAGTGTACGTAGTTTGCGGCTTACCGATCTAGTAAAAAAAAATCCCGCCTTATCTAGTCTAAAAGAATGCAGTAATACCTAATCTTGATACCGGTTTAGACATTTTTTTGTAATCCTAACTTTACTCGACTATTAGAGACGTCTGCTGGAAATATAGCACACTAAACGAACAAAAAATACAAGCAAATCATAGGATTAGGGTAGAAAAAAGTGTTTGCCCGAGCTGCGCTCGGGCAAAACAGGGAAGTGTCATTTCAAGTGCCAGAGTGGCGTGGATTTTAAACCATTTTAGTAGTTAACCATTTTAGTGGATGAAATCATGCTTTTTATAATTGTATAGAATTCTGAATCGACAAGAAGTGCACAAATTCCTCGTTATTTCATTGGCTGCGTTTATCTGTATCCTTAATTACCAAATGCATTTAATGGCAGGCGTGGGTTAAATGGCTATTCGTATTCAAAGCAGAAAGGTAATTGACATTCAGATCTTGAAGTTTCATTATACAGCAATCAAATTAATGTTTTATTTTAAGCAGTTGGATAGGGATGTTTCATCATGCACGTTAATTGCATTTTCGTGAGAGAAAAAAAAGTGCAGACATTTGTCTCACTAACAAATAATTTAGGATTTTAACAAAAATAGAAGTGTGCTTGAGGAAATAACATTTGTTAAATAGACGTAAAATTTCAAAATATTGAAATGAAATTTTAAATACTGCTGTCCCTCAGATGTCAAAAGAATACTTTGCTGTAGAGGTCCCCCCCGTATGACACGGGAGTTAAGTTTCAAAAGGGGCTAGTTTTGCAAATCCGTGTGAGTCGAAACAAAAAAATTGCTTAAAAAGAGGGGTTAGGCTCTAAAAATTAAAAAAAAGAAAAAAAAACATGTTTTGATAATTAAAATAGATATTGTTATTAAAATTTTCTTGAGAAGTGATACATATTCAAAGGAACTAAGCAAGATTTTCTTATCATCACTATATAAAAGCACTATTAACTGTCATTAGTTATCTTTTAAGAAACATTTTTTTTTAATTTTCACTTGATGTAGCTTAGGTCTACATATTAATTCACAAAAACAGAAACATAATTATTACTTATTTAAAATAATTTAGAGTTACTACCTACATAAATATTTTCAATCTATAAAGCGAAAAAAGCGACTACCGTAAAATCCGGTGTACAACGCCCTTTTAACACCAGAAATAAGATCGAAATTTACGGGTGCGCGTTATACGCCTGTTATAAAAAGGAGAGTTTAAAAACAAAAAAAGAAGTTGAGCATAAAAAAAATTAGACTACTACATAGATCGAAATACTGTTTATTTAAAAGAAATGACAATCCTTTTGAAATTTAAAGGGTTGTATAAATTTTAAAGTATACTACTTTTTCCCTAAAATTTAGGATAATACCTCGAATAAATGACTTCAAAACGTAAGAGCATTGTGCATCTACATTTCAGGTCTTTTCGTACAAAAGGGGGAGGGGATGCGTTTACGGTGAATATAGCAAAAAATTAAAAAGTACTGCTTGAAAGTATATATGCGCTTTATACACCAGATTTTACGGTAATTAAAGTTTTAAAGTATACTTATTTCTCGAAAATAATGCATGAAAATCTGACAGTATGTACGTGCTTGGACATTAAATGTCAAACGAGGATCTTAACGAAAGGTATCCGACTACGTTTGGAACCATGATTTTGCAAAAGCATATAAATGGATAATATTTAAGACATTTAGTGCCACTTAGATTAGAAAATGTATATAAAATTGTTTTAAGAATATTATTACAATAAAAAGTTATTTAAGTACAATATGTTGACAAAAAATGAACATAGAATGACCCCTTTTCAAAATAGTCTCCTTTTGTGAAAAATATTTGTATTATAATATTTTGCCTGTCTATAGCTCAGATTTCTGTACAAAGGCTCAACTAGAATTTTTGAAATATATAGCTTAGAAGTGGGTTTATCCATATTTTGCGACAACAGAGAGGAGAAATTTTAAGAAAAAACCGATAATTATTTCAATGGGTTGTAAATCTGAAAAAAAATGGAATTTTTCAAAAAAAAGTTCAGATTCTCTGGGAAGTCTTTTCTTTTTTATAAGCACACACACACACACACACACACACACACACACACACACACACACACACACACACACACACACACACACACACACACACACACACACACACACACACACACACACACACACACACACACACACACACACACACACACACACACACACACACACAACACACACACACACACACACACACACACACACACACACACACACACACACACACACACAACAAACTATTACTTTAGAAGTTTTTATAAAGGAGAACATTTTGAAAAAAAGGGTTTTTCTAAGTTAATTTTTACCAAAAAATTGTATTTAAATAATTTTTTTGTCAAAATGTCCTTAAAACAATTTTATACATATATTCTAATCTAAGTGACACTAAATATCATGAAAATTATCCATTTGTGCGCTTTTTTAAAATCACGGTTCTGAACGTTGTCGGATACCTTAATAGCTTTATAACGTTTATTGAGCTATTGTATTAGGATTTTCCTAATCTCAAAAATAAAATAACACGCTCGCTTTTAATAAGAGTATTTACATTTCGTGTTGCACGGGGGTTTACTCAATTCTCGAACCCTGTTAAGGTGAATTCATGCTATAAAAGCAAAGAATTGTACATTTCGACAACAGTTTGCCAAATTGAGGTTTAATAAAGAATTTGCATGTGTATATAATATGTTTTCATTTGTACAGATACATCTAAGAAACTAGACTAGTAACCCAAAAAATTGAATTTTTCCAGAGCATATTCATCTTTCCAAGAAAACTAAATATATTTGGTTAACATTTCAATTTTTTTAAAAATAAGCATAAACCAAAATGTTTCATCTATTTTCCTACGTAAAATTTTTTAATGAGTTTGAAATGTACAAAGATTGTTTGTATCCAGTGGCGTACACAAGGGGTGTCCTAGAGGTCCGACCCCCAATAGCCCTTGATTTTTTTTGGTTGGTTATAATCCTATGTAGATAATCGTAAGATTTAATTATGTATTTGTTATTAATAATTAATTTTATTAATTAATTCTACTTATTTATTGAATAATTAGTTTTGTACTGTTTTTGTTCCCCCAAATCGACAAAATCAAAGAATATGTTGGGCGGCGTATTGGAGCATGATACCAAAATGGTGGACTTTCGACCCAGACCCCTATTGAACAATTTTTGTGAGAGCTACTGTTTGTAACAAATAAAGGATCATTTACTTTTTTTAAATCGATTTGTAACCTTATTAAAGTGTGTAAAATAATATACTTTTACTTCAAGTATGTAATTGAATGAATTCGTAAAATTATTCAAATGCCATTAAAGCAAGGGTATAAAGTATAATAAATAAATAAATAAATTTAAGGTGTTTTATTTATTCATAACTTTGCTTATTAATAATCTTAAAAGTAAATCTTGCCAAAGCACTTTTCCTAGCTTTTACATCTTCAAAAATAGTGTACGAATTTTTTTTAAAAATTTGATGGGGGCGAGAAATTGAAAAAAGGCAGAGAAAAATAACGATGGAGATTAAGAGAAAAAGTAGTTTGACTTAATAACTAGTTTTCAATTACTATTGTCCTTTTTTTTCTGACGAAATGAAATAAAAAAATATTATTAGTGCTTGTTCTCTTCTGTTATTACGTAAATAGTATTAAGACTGGTAGTTTGCATTTAATGCAATCCAATCCGGGTTCAATATTAATCATTCATAGTAATTTCTTTCCGTTTTCACTTCAGGTTGTAATAAAAATCAATAAGATATATTATTTAATTTTGTGAATAATTAGATTATTTTTATTCAAATGAAAGAACTAAAGTAATTAATTATTTTCGTGCCCAAGAGGTTCTTCAAACATGGTAATTAATTGTCCAATTACACAGAAAAGCCAGGCTACTAAGATAATGAAATATAGATTAACTCATATTTATATAATTGATGGCACTACGTACCAGATAAAAATGCCTCTGAAAGGATATTTTGGAAAGAAGCTTTTGATTTTTTTTCATAATAATCTCTTCTTTTAGAAGAAATTTTATCCAGTTTCAAGTTACTTGGATTCTTTATCACTGCTGAAACGAACTGTTTTTTTCGATATATTATTTAAAGAGATACATTACCCTAAAAATGACCAAAATATCTATTTTTTACTACGCCTTTTTCTGCAATTTTTTTAAATATGTGTAAAAGATTTCGTAGCTCTAGCTGTAGTATTTAGCCAGTTATTTAACTTTTTAGCAGTATGCCGAAGCGAAAACCGAAAGTGGAACACGTGACATCTGACCTTTACTGACCTTGGCTTTTTCTCAAAATCGTATATTTAAAAAAGGTATCCGACTACTTACGACAACTTTTTGTTTTTTTTAAATGGAGATATGGGGATTTTTTTGTCGTTTTTAGATTTATTTTGTTCGTTTTAAGAAAAATATGCTTAAACTAAGAAGAGAAAAAAGAATTGTTTAGTACTAAAATGGGAAAAAATTGATAAAATTTTACAAAACAATATCATTCTGTTCAAAAAGTTTATCAACAAATTTTAAATTTTTCAACTTTAATGTGTTGTTTTGATATTTTCATTTTTGAAATGACCTTGTGGATAGAGAAGATATTTTAATTTTTACAAAAACTAGAGCACTTTATCTTAGTTATTATATCATACCCCATAGTCCCATAATTCACATAGTCCCTTATTCATATAAGGGACTGTGAATTTTTCAATAAAACAATGATTGATAAATCTGAAGGTTAAAACTCTATACACTAAAAATTTCTGTTAATTATTTTCAAAACTTTTGAGCAACTGCTGTGCTTGTTTGAGCATTTAAAAAAACATATTTCGAGTAAAACGAATTTTAAATTTATGACATCTTGCTTAAAGTAGTGGTATCTGGTTTTACTAAAACGCTTGTAGTTTTTGTTCTAGTGAATGGAAAATAAAAAACTTGGTATTTTTATACATATTTTTATAGGCCAAAATCACATAAAAATGTCAATTTTTGGCAAAATTTATGATTTTAGGATAGTCTGAAATGTTAAGGTGTTTTTTTAAATATTCAATATAAAGTTTTGAAACTCTTTCTGGTTGTTTTGTATAATATGTTTGATGATTCTGTACATGGAATAAGGACTTATGTAAATAGATTAAAAATCATCAAAGTTAGTTATAGTTTTATTTTTATTGCTTTTTATATATATATATATATATATATATATATATATATATATATATATATATATATATATATATTTAGTGTCCCAACACGAAAATAATTGTAAAAATAAAAGTATCTCTCGTTATACTAATCCCATCCACAGAACTGTGAAAATCACTTTAAAAAATGTTCAAAAATATTACAATTTGTAAAAGTAGTAATAATTTTAAAATATTGATATATTTTTGAAAAATTAAAGTTTAAAATAATTGTATCTTTAAAAACAGTGTTTTTTTCTCTGAAATGTCCATTTTTTACGTGCGCTCAAATAGGATACATACAGTACCGGTTTCATTGGGCGCTTGGGGTGGGCGCACAGGGACCCGGGGTCCAGAAGGGTCTGGATAAGCTGGACTTAACCAAATCTTCTGGTAATAAATTTCGATCCGCCAGTACCAAGGTGGCTTGCAGTTCTTCAGCACCCAGGGTCCGAAATGAGTTTAAATCGGTGCTGGGTGTATGTATGTAAATATTCTTATAATAAGTTGTGTACAGGTTATCATATCCTCTCTCTCTTAAATGACAACATAATCTCTCATATGCATTCAACGGTATTCTGATATGAGATTTTGTAATTCCACATAAACTTTAGTTATCTCTATCTATATAAAAAAAATTTTCGTGAACAGGGACGTCTTAAGGTATCCGATCACTTGCGACAACTTTTTTTTGAAAAAACGGAAATATAGGGATTTTTTTGTGATTTTTAGATTTATTTAGCATAATTTGAGGAAAAACTCCTAAAATGGAAACAGAAAATTTTTTTTATTATAATTAAAATGGAAAAAAACTGGTAAAACTGTACAAAAAATTATATAAAGGGGGCCCACTCTGTGCAAAAAGTTTATGAACGAATTCTCAATTTTTCAATTTTGATGTGTTACTTTGTTATTCATGTTTGAAATGACCTTCAGGATAATAATTGCTTAAAAAACAGTGATTATATTCACATAAAGGACTGTAAATTTTGAAATAAAACAGTGATTGATAAATCTAAAGGTCAAAATACTTCTACTGTTATACAGAAAATACACAAGAAATTTCAGCAAACTATTTTCAATACTTTTTGAGAAATCGCTGTCCTCGTTTGAGCTTTTCGAAAAAAATACATTTCGAGTAAAACGCAATTTAATGTTGGATATCTTATGTAAAGTTATGGCATCAGCTTTTACTAAAACACTTGTAGTTTTTGTTCTAGAGAACGGACAATAAAAAAACTTGGTATTTTTATAAACCTAATATGATGGCCTATAAAACAAAATCATAAAAAAATTGTCAATTTTAAAAAAAAATTAT
This sequence comes from Trichonephila inaurata madagascariensis, assembly GCA_019973955.1. Lineage (NCBI taxonomy): Eukaryota > Metazoa > Arthropoda > Arachnida > Araneae > Nephilidae > Trichonephila > Trichonephila inaurata. The sequence continues at coordinate 62,686 of BMAV01006464.1, forward strand.
GGTTTTAGGTTAGTCGGATACCTTAAGGCATTGGCCAACTGGGCCCTGGCACAGGGTCTCGGCCCGAATGATGGCCTCGTCTCCTTTTCGACTCTGCCTTAAGAAGATCATAATTCGAATGATTTCAACTGTCAAATGTTATTTCCGGTAGAATTCTTCTAAAAACTGGGAATTTTGGACGATAGGCCAACTGGCTACAAATGATGATCGTCGCCCACCTACAGGCTTAGGCCTTCTATTATACAACATCATTATTCAATTGGTGAAAAAGCGGCAATCAGTCGAGCCGGTTAGTGCAATTGTAAGTCGTGCATTTGTTTGTTTCAGGTTATTGTTTGTACTAGTATATGGCAACGTATGTTATCTACTGTCTACTTTTAAGGGTTATAGGGGAAGCCTACATTTGTGTAAGGGAGCCCAGGACCTCAAGAAGTCCCTGTTCGCGAGATGATGGAGTAATTTTTTTATGCGTAAGGTATAGTAAATAAAAGCAATTATATTTGTCGTGAAAAATATTCAGAAGAATACACTGCAGTGTGAAATTTTATCAGAAAAGCGAAATCGTACGCATTCTGAGGATCACACTGGACACTCTAAAGCAGTGGTCCCCAACCCCCGGTCCGTGGATAAAATGTTACCGGGTTACCCAAGGAACATTAAATTATTTCCATTTTATTTACTGGAGTGTATTTCTCTCTTTTTTTGTGCGACCTTCCATTGAAATCACTTTATATACATTTTTCGGTGTAATTATATTTTATTCTGAAGGCATATTATAAATTAAAATTATTAAATCAAAACACAATCTATAATATAAACAATCTACATCCTGCTCTCAGAAGGGCCGCGGTAAAATTATCATACGTTAACCGGTCCGTGGCGATGAAAAGGTTGGGGAACACTGCTCTAAGGGACTTAAGATATGCCATTCTTGGATATGCCGCAATTCGCAGAAAGATTGGAATTTGCCATGATTATTAATAAATCACAGCGCAGAGTTTTAAAAAAGTCGGTTTACTCATGAATAGCTATAAGTGGCATTGTTAAGATGTAGAAGCAAAGGCAGAATACAAATTCAGTGAAATTTAGAGGAAAGGATTGTGATACGGCCCCCTTTGGTGACCGTATCTTTGATTATCAGCGTGAGCTAGAGGTGTAGGGTTTTCGAAAGGAATAGGCATTTTAAATTCTTAATATGACTTTATTAAGAATAAAACTTAAATGTCTAACAATTTAGATAAATTTAAATAGCGAGAATCTAGAATGAGAGAGAGAACAAATACACACAAAGATAGTTAAACCGCGAATCGCGTAACTTAGACCACTTTCTCTAAATAATTATTCAATCCGCCTACTCTCACTTTTAATTATATTTTTTACAAGTCCTAATATCAAATAATCAGTCCTATCTTAATTCAACTAAGATTTGATTTCTATGTGGAGACGTCTGGGCGCGCGTGCAATGAAAAGACGCGTGAGCCCGTCACAGGATGATTCGAAACATTGTTTTTGAAGAGGCAATAAGTTGAAGCACAAATTAAAATGTGGAGATAAAGACATGAAATTCATTTTTTTCCTGCTTACAATATATTAAAAAAATAGGCTACATAATACATGTAAATTACAGTTTTATAATTTGAGTAATGAGTATCAACAGTAGTAAATTTGTAAAATGTGGTTTGGTCCGCAGTTAATCTCCCCTTAGTGTTGTTAAAATTTCTGTACTCTGGTTCATATTTTAATATATCATAATAATATATCATCATTCGCACAGTTTTTACTATAAAAATTTATATTATAAGAAAATTACGTATTTTTTATTACTAGATACATGTTTTCTTTTGGAGAGTTAATTAAACTGTTTTGATAAATATGTGTTTGGCTTATAAATCCTTCAAAAATATTTAAATTTATCAGCATAATACATTTATTTAATTTTCTCATACTTTCTAACAGAGACAACAATGTGAGAATTTTTTCAAATAAATATTACTTTTCAATACAATTAAATTATTCCTTAAAATAAAATAAACTTTCTTCACAAAAAACAAGTCATTTTTCAACTGTTGCAGGTTTCATTTAAAAACATCCCCAAACGACCGGAACTCAGTTACCAAGATAAACAACAAGCTAATTCAGAAGTTCTATTTATACAACTAAAAATTAAACAGAGAATTTACCATTTTATTTTTCTTCGACACATTTTTACCAATTAAGCACATAAAGGCAAGGTTTCGAATTAAAATACTTTCGACTCCACTGTCTTTCAAAAGCTGCAGTTCATTGTGTGAGATAAACCGCAAGCAAAAGAAACCAAGGTTTAACTCATCCAAGACATCTTCATTCCTCATTAGTGGAAATTTCATGCTCGCGCGACCAATTAAAATGTTTTGACTGCCGCCGATGTTACGCAGAAAAGTATTAGTCGGCTGTATTTGTTAAGAAGATACAAATGATGAAAAAGTATTATTTTTGGAAGAAAAGTATTACTTTTAAGGAAAAAAAATTAAGATTTTTCCTTTCTTGCTTTTTAAAATAAATTCATCTCTTTTTGGGGTAATAAGCTAATGAAGGTGCAATATTGAATGTAAAATAAACCTAGGTTAGAAACAAATAAAAAATTTCATTATGCAACGCGTAGTTTAGATTCTTTTTATAATTAAAAGTTTTTGGATTTTTTTTCTTTCAATTAGGTACATGTAAAAAAAATCGGAGCTTTTAAGGAAAACGGGGTTGGGGAGTAACAGCTAATTAATATTATTTTGTTTTATTTAATCAAGTATGGGGAAAAACAAGTTGCTTCCGAAAATTGCAAATATACAATACGAATTTCAAATTTTTTTCCAAATTTTTTATCATCTTGTACTGTTATTGAAAAATAAGTTTACTTAAGAAAAATAATTGCAATGATCAAATTACATAACCTTAGTAAATGCCTTACTTCATATCATAGAAAACAAGTAATATAAAAAAATAGTTTTATAAGTCAATTCCTACTTAGATCAACAACGAAATTTTTTATTTTAGCTACTTTTTATTAAATAGTTACAATTAATATAAATATGTATATACATAAGACAGAATCACAACATTAAGTGGTAATTAGTTTTTTTAATTATCATTAAAGTATCGTATTGTCCTTCTAATTTCAGTCCAACTGAATGCTTTAACACGTGAGAAAAAAAACCTTTTCAAGTTTGGACACAAGTCGCCAAAAGGGTCGCTAAGTCTCCAACGTGGCTGTATTTCTAATTCCTTAAATAATTAGTTTTAATCAATTAATTTTTATTAATTATAATTAAATTATTATATTGTCATCCCAAATGATACTGTATATAAAATTTAAGCTCAATTCAGTGCTTTAAAATGTATTTTATGAACGATTGAAAATTCCACCAAGATAAATAAATAAATATACAAATATATAAATCAATAAATATATAGACAGTGCGAGCTAATAGTAGGAATTGAAAAAAAAAATGTAACTAGTTTATTTATACATTTTGTAGTAACACTGCGTGAGAGTGTCAGTGGCCTGACGGACACCCTCGCACCACGGGGAGGGGGTATTCTAGGAGGCCCAAAGCCTGATTGACGCGAAGTACGAACTACTTGTAAGATCCGGCTGAGGTTCAAAATCTGATTTGCAGGGGGGCTCTGATATTCTCCTTTACGCCACTGGGAGTGTCATAATAGAATATTGGCGACCTAATGACTTCAAACCGCGCCAACAAGGATGATGCTTGAACTGACTTCTCACCCAACAAACATTCATTGCATGCCATGTGGAGAGTTTCAAAGCAAATTCAATTAAATATTCAATACGACAATAGCTAAAGGCGTCAGGACTCAAACTTATGGTCTTAAAATTATGATATTAACCACCAGGCTATCTATATTACTTTAGAACTCGGAGTAAGCATTACGTCATTCTCTATCGGCCGGTGGACCACCGAGACATTTTGGGGTCAGCGTCTGAAGATTTTAGTAGTTAGTAATTATATGCGGAAATATTCAAGATTGGCTGAAGTATGCAGACTATATACATGTCTTCTACTGACTATAACAACGAAAACTAACTTTAGATAAAAATGTTTTATTTTTTATGTATGGAATTGTTTGATAATAAATGTGTATCATTTGATATTATTGTAATTGAGGCTATTATTATTTTGATTGCATTTTGTGTTTTGCTTTAAAAGCAATTTTAAAAGTGTTAGTTTTTTTATTTTAGTTCTGCAAGTACATATTCCGCATTTATTATTAATTTATAATAAATATTGTAGACCTTTTTCCTACCTCACCACATCTACGACACTGGGCATTTGCGCATACAAGAATTTTTCAAGTGGGAGGGGGCGTTGTCGAGGGTTGAAAGCCTAACCATTCTAGTATCATACCACAATACGCAGTCCAAGCATATATTTTTAATTTTGTAGATTGTCGCGAACAAAAAACAGCAATAAATCAATTATTGAAAAATACTCAGCATTAAATAAAAAAAATTATTAATGACAATTACTTAATTAAGTTTTAAGTAGTATACATGGAATTAAAATCAATCTGTAAAAAAAAGTCAATGGCTATGGGGGACGGTCCGGACCAGTGTCCCCCCTTCCTTTTGTGTGCCTACTGACATTGGTGGAACCGCAATAGCTAGAAAAAATAAGAAGAGTAGACCGCATCCTGGAAAAGTCTGTCCACCCCTGCTTTAGAATGTGGCTGCAGTAACTGAGTGATCATGGCCGGGTTATCGAGTCAAGCGTCCGAAGCCTCGTGCCGCTTAAGACCCGTAGTGTGGAGAGGCTATTACACATTTAATCTGCCGAGGATCGAAGTCCTCCCGTCGGCGTGGTGTGGAAGTGAGGAGAGGAGGCACCTACTCAGGTGTTATTTCTGTTATTTGGTAGTTTTCAAATTTACGAGGTCCATTGCCCATAGTTTGTGTTGCTTCCCGGTGAGATGTTAATTAAAGTCAACTATTATTTCAGAATGAGTGAGTAAGTGAACATTAACGTCGCACTATTCAGTTACTCGAGGGTTTTTGGCAACGGATCTCGAAAATTTGAACCATGGTCAAACCAACCCTTCCATTCCTACTTCCACACCACACCAATGGGATGACATTTGAGCCTCGACATATTTAGCGTGCATCAGTCTTCTCTACACGGCGAATCTTCAGTGGTACTAGAGTGGCTGCAAAGCCTAGTGGTCAAGGTAACGACTCGTGCTTGGCGTGTCATGAGTTCAAGCCCAGTACTGCTGAAGAGCCGCCGTGTATGTGAGCGTTACACGTTAAATCTGTCGAGAGCTCAAACGTCCTACCGTTGGTGTGGTAGTTAGTAGAGGGGTGCCCATTCAAGTGTCGTCCTCATCACTTGACCATGGTTAAAAATTGCGTGGTCTGTCGCCAGAAGCCCTCGTGTAGCTGAACAGAGCGATGTTAATATTCACTCATTCAGTGGTACTAGGTTCACAACACACACAAGAGAGAGAGAGGGAAAGCGAAAGAGAGAGAGAGGAAGAGAAAAAGCGACTTATCTATTCACTCATCACGAGATCTCTGACCTAATAGATACCTACAAGCTTGAAATTTAGAAGGCTTATTTCTTTTGTTGAGTAAAGATCCCCTAATGTGTTTTGTGAAATTCTACTGAATTATAAACTTGAAATTTGGTAGCCATGATTCTTTTGTTGAGTAAAGAGTCACCAATTATATACAGGTTTTGCGGTCATTGTGTCACACCAAGCTTAAAAGATAATATTTACATATTTGTTTTGATAATATTTATATATTGATTGGTCAACGTGAAAATGGGAAATTCGGGTTTTCCAAATTTATTTATTTATTTTAATTCTCTATTTTATTTTCTAAATACTTCCTTCCTTAGAGTTTAATTTGCAATTCACTTTAAATTACTTTAAAATAATTAAATTTCGACCTCGTGAAATTATTTTTTCATTTCACCCTTCTTAAAACATTTACATATCAATCTCTAATCAAATGCATTCAAATAATAATAAGGACTTCACACACAAACAGCCAAAAGATTGTTCAAGTAGTAATATATAAGTCCTTAAAAATTTTTTCTTTTAATTTACAAAATTTATCGTATTTTCAAACTACTTAAAATCATAGGAACTAATGGAAAATTTATAAAATTTTATCAATAAATTCAATTAACTTCCCCGTATTATAATAAACTATGATTAATTCAATCAGAATGCTGCTAAATATTCAAAAAAATATCTTTAAATTATAATTTCTTATGTGAATATGAATAAATTCCATCACACAACTACTTTTTAAAATAAATATTTCTATAAACAAAATTCATTCATGTAAGCGTTGTTTTCTTTCAAAATACTATTATTTATTCAAATTATATTGACTAGTTCAGGTCATTAAATATTCTTGAACGAATTAAACATGAAAGTTATTACTTTTTGGGGCATTATTTATTTATATATTACTATCATTCATGAACTTTAAATTCAGTTCGTTTCATAGAATTTTGAATTTTATTTCAAACAAGTATAATTCTAATATCTATTTGTCATTGCAGTGTAAAATGGCCGTAAGAAAAACAGAATTACTGACGTGTTTAACGGTTTTATTTATAATTTTTTAAAATTATATAGTATGTAGAAATTTGAATTTTATTTTAAACACATAATTCAAATTTTTTAACATTGTAATTCTAAAACTATGGTATAAAAAAACTACCGTATAAGGGGGATCAATTATTTTTTTTTTACTTCCAAAACCTACCTATGCAGAAAAGATGTTCCCTGGTGTATTTATGAAAGGAAAAATAAAGTAAAAAAGTAATTCTTATGTTAAGTACTGCCTCAAGGGAAATAAAGTTAAGGTATTTGAGCTTTTTTATGATAAAAAGTCAAAGCAATTTTAGTTAAAGAAAACAGGTATCAGCATTTTTTAACATTTATTGCGATGCAAGGAAAATACCTACTATATCAGTGCCGGTTTATCCATTGGACGCTTGGGGCGGGCGCCCAGAAAAGCTCGGAAGGGCCCGGAAATAAGCTGGACTTACCAGATTTTCTGATTATAAATTTCAACCCGTCAATGACAAAGGGCTGGAATTGAGATTAATTCGGCACTGTACTAAATAGCTACAACCCCCTCCCCCCATCACAAGTACATTTAATAGTTTCCTAAACATTAAATTGAAAAAATAAATAAATAAACATGCTGTTGAAATAACATGCACGATAAAATGAAAGATGATAAAGCTTGGATTGGACTGGACTGATTCGCTGACAGAGAAAGCTGGGGTTATGAAATGTTGTTATATAAATCATCGTAGTCGTCAGTATCTACTATGAACTAAATTCATGATGGTCACATGATAACGGCAATCACGTGTTTCCCATTGATTATAAATTGACATACTAGTTGTTCAACCTGTAAAGTTTAGATAACATTTAAAATTTGATGACTGGTTATAGAGTTCACGTGTTAAAATTCTTCAAACAGTTTTCAAAATTAAAAAAAATACTTATATTATACGAATATTTTTAAATTATTGCATTTTACCTACCTATGTGGATTATTATATCGTTGACAAATATGTGTTACGTCAAGATTAAATGCAAGTAAACCATTATCGTTTGGCGAAGTTGTTCATGTACTACTCAGCAAGATTAAATGTAAAACCATAATCGTTTGGCGAAGTAGTACATGAACTACTCAACGAGATGAAATGTAAATAATGTTCTTAATTGCTGTCCTATGAATAAATGTTTTAATTGGAATAAAATTTCGGCTTAGTTTGTTTCTTGGTGCCGTAAATTAATTTAAAAGTAACTTTAAATACTTAAAATAGTACTTTCTAAAAGAAAGTTGCTGTAAAAAGAAAAAGTTGGCAACAGTGAAGCACATGAACTAATTGGGTGGGAACGCTTGATTATATTTATGATATAATTATGACGTCGCATTAATTTATGAACTGATTGGCCGAAAACACGTGGCTCAGTTATCATGTGAGTATGACGTCACATGAATTTAGTCCATTGCATTATGTGGTTATGAAACATTGAGATATATTTTGTACTATTCACTACTTAGTAGTAATTTATCAATAATCATGGTTTGGGGGTTATTTATATTGAAGAAAAAGTGTTTAATTTTGAATATAAAACCATCTATCTAAAATTAAATCTTTTTCCTTTTTTTTTTTCAGAAATCCAACCCCTTTGCGGAAATACGGAATTTTGAAATTATTATTTTTAATTATTTTTCTTTTAATCTCCATACTATAGAATATATTTTCCGATTAGGTAGGTTACGAACAATAATGATTTTTTTTCTCCATTATTTCTACGATCCACCCAATAGTTAATGAGGTATTTTTTACGAAAAACTACCGTTACCACATATTGTAAGACACATCTTAACTACCTCTCACAGCTTTAATCAAAGTATTGAGGGCCGATTTTTTCACGTTACACTCAACTGAAGATTCGATTTGTTGATAAGATACTCTGTACAAGATCCTGATGGAAGCGAAAAACAATAATGGAGTTATTTCCGTTTCTGTCGATTCAGTTAAGATATATTACTCAGAGCGAAGTTTTTATCGATATAACAATCGATTAAATGGTTGGGAAGACGACAGATGACAGTAGTGTCGAACGATTCTTCATTTGATCCCCTATAGGGTGTTCTTTCCTCCCTGCCATAGCTTCCAGTACCTGGAATCTGATAGTAACGCAATGCTATATTGATGTCGCGATAGATATTTAGGCTTAATGCGGTGTTTCTCAAACTGTGGGGCGCGCCCCTAGGGGGGCGTGATAACCATAAAAGGGGGGCGCGAGCATATTGAAAAGTCGAAAACAGAAAGTTATTTAAAAAAATTATTCATTTACTGAAAGTAAGCAAACAAAATACATTCTGACATAATAAAAAAATAAAATACACATTTACACTGATATAATGCACTTATAAATAAATCAGTACTGCACACAATGTATTTTATAATTTATTTAACAATACTAACAAGGGGAGGGCACGACTAAGGAAATTCATTTCGGATCGAGACTTGGTGTAATAGTAGTACTCTTTTAGGGTGTTCACCCCTCGATGGCCAGTCAATTCGGAGAAATCAGCCTTCGAAATTCATGCTAAGCTTTTATACAAATAAATTTTAATTTTCTGCAACGAGTTCGTAGCTTGATTGGTAAATCGTCTGCTTTCTATGCTGGAGGTTAGGGTTCGATTCCATGCGATCAACTTTCTTTTCTTCAATTCATTTAATTATTTTTTTTAATTAAATAAATTTATTTATGAAAGGTTTATTAAATATTAAATGATTTTTTTTTGTAATTATTTTGTATTTTATAAAATAAAAAAAATTTAAAATATGTAACTCAAATTTTTTACTGGTAAAATTATTAAAAATTATTAATAATTAAAAATATTAAAAATAGTTATGAAATAAAAATATTTAAAATAATTATTAATAAAAATTATTAATAATTAAAATTAGTAAATTAATTTTTATTTATTAAAATTAATTAATTAATCACTATGTATACTAATTAATTTCTATTTATTATAATTAATTAATCACTATTTATTATAATTAATTTATTATTATTAAGCATTAGTATTAATAAGAAATATTATTAATTTATGATTAAAATTATGATTTATTATTGAAATTATTATTAATTTATTATAGAAATTATTTAAATAAATTTATTAAAATTATTTAAATAAATTTTTTGAAATTAAATAAATTCATTTGAAAAGGACTTATTAAATATTTTATAAAATTGTAAAATAATTAATTTAATAACATATAAAAAACATATTTTTTATTATATTAATTATAAAATAATTAATTTAATAATAATAATATATTGTATAAGTTATTTTATATTATATATAATATTTTATTTATAGTATATTGTATTTCACATTAAAACTATTTGCAACTAATTTTTTTTGTAAAATATCATTTAATATTTATTATATATTTTATTATAAATATTATTTATTAATATAAAAAGATTTATAAAATTTAATATAATTATTTATATATATAATCAAAGTAATTTTTTTATTTTATAAAATACAAAATAATTACAAAAAATATCATTTAATATTTAATAAACCTTTCATAAATAATTTATTTAATTAAAAAAAATAATTAAATGAATTGAAGAAAAAAAAAGTTGATCGTGTGGAATCGAACCCTAACCTCCAGCATAGAAAGCAGACGATTTACCAATCAAGCTACGAACTCGTTGTGGAAAATTAAAATTTAATTGTATAAAAGCTTAGCATGAATTTTGAAGGCTGATTTCTCCAAATTGACTGGCCATTCGACGGAATTACATTGAGGGAACACCCTAAAAGAGTACTACTATTACACCAAGTCTCAATCCGAAATGAATTTCCTTAGTCGTGCCCTCTCCTTGTAAGTTAAGAACAAGCTTTATAATTAACGATGACCCACGCGCTTACCAAATTAACATTTATCTCGATAATTTGTACGATTTAAATTTAATTACGCTTTACTCCCAATTTAAAATTACGCGATTCGCTCCCCAATGCCACCGTTTTCCTTTGTAACCCGCGTATGTTGTTTGGGGGGGCAATGACAAATTCTCTGAATTATAAATCCCCTAAACACTGCCAAATCCTTTTTTTTTCAAAGATTTTTTTTTGGGGATTGCGCGCATGAAAACATTATAGGAAGGCGTATATATACGTCCGGGGCAATAAACCCTTTGTCTTAAAAAGTTTATATATGCCGGTGCCCCAAAGATTTTAAAAAAGTGGTATTGTAGATTTCGCTTCAAACTATAGTATCATTGAATTCAATACATTGTTTTTGTATGGAATAGGCGCGATGAAAATTTTGATTGAATATTGGGTCGCAAGTATTAAAAATTTGAGAAGCACTGGCTTAATGTGTTTTTACTTGATAGGATCTTCTTTGAATTATTTGAAATTCCATGTTAGATATTTACAAAAGTGAACTTTTACATTTATTTAAGAGATTTTAAAATTCACTGGAATACTTTCTCCCATTCAAACTATTATATTGTAAAGAAGTAGTAACGTTTAAGGCAACTGATCCGTTTGAAAACCTGATTTTGAAAAAGCTTATCAAAGAATAAGTTTTTGATATTTAGTATCATTTAAATGCGAATATAGACGCAAAATTGTTTTAAGAATTGTTCAATAATTTTTGTGGGAAAAAATGAGGAAAGAATGACATGTATTCAAAACGTTCTCCTTTTATGAAAAATGCTTCTATAATTACAATATTTTGTCCATATATAGCTTGGACAAGAGCTGAACTTAAAAGCTTTCAAAAATTCCCATTATTTTCACAGTTACGATTCATCGAATTAATAACCGGTTTTTTTTTGTTAAACTTTCTCTACTCGATATAATTAAACATGAATAAATCTACTTCTATATAAATTACATATTTCAAATTTCTTGTTTCAAAGCCGATATAGAAGTCCTATATATATATATATATATATATAATATAATATATATATATATATATATATATATATATATATATATATAGTCTTATTCTCTACAAACAAGAGATAACATCCAACAATCCAATTCGAAAAACACATAGACAGTAGGAAAATCACACAATGAAGGACATATGAGTAACCGAGAATAAAAATTATGAAATGGATGCTGCATTGTTATCAACATAGATGACTTAGGACAGCTAATGTATAAAATAATTTATATAAAAGTGGGGTTGAACATGTTTTTTGGCCAGTCAACTTTCCCCCTTCATGTAAATAATACTGAGCAAAAACCGATTGAAAGTAATGGATAGGAATATCTAAATTCATTATAAGATAGAGGTAACTTACCTAAAAATTGCACTTAAAAACGCAGAGCCCGCACTAAATCTGAGTGCAATAAATAAGTTATTGCCAGATTCTGGACCCTAATGCAGATTCAGGACATGTGAATGGCTGAAATGTAGCTCTTAATAAAAGTATAAAAAGAATGGAAATATAAACTAATAAGAGTTACACAAATTATAGCATAACTTAAGTAACACTAGAGTAAATATGAATAAAATAATAGTAAGTAATTTTATCTAATATTAGAGTATGGAGTTAACTATAACTATAAAATATTTAAGTTTATAGTAATAAACTATTATCAATCTCATAATTTTTAATTCTTACTATTTTGAATAGCTTTATTCATATAACTATTAATAAAATTAATTGAGTATTTCTGATTTAAGCAATATTTAGTAAAATGTTTATAGTTATTTATTATTTCTGATTTTTTTGAATCCAGAAATTTATTACGTTGTATATAATTAATAACAATATTAATTGCGATTATAATATTAATAACAATATTAATGCTGCCCGAAGGTCACGGGTGTAAGAGGGTTCCTGGAGGAATCAGACATGATCTTAAAAAAACTACTTTGATTCTAGCATCAATACTTTATGAATGATATACAACTAAATTTCCTAACCTTGGGAGAAGTCTGAAATCCTAATGCCTCAACTAATATATAAAATTATTTAAAATAACTTCACTTCAGTTGGAGCTCCTTGGGACGATCCTTCTCGAACCACGATAGCTCGTCAGCTCCAGCACTTCAACAACTCCTAGTGGATCTCCACTTACCAGACGCAATACATTTTCTGTTATTATTAGATTTCACGATTATCGATTAACGATCTATCATTAACTCACATACCCAAACGTCAGGGTTTAAACAGTATTTACATTTGCATAAAACTAAGTTATCTCTACGGAAAGCGGTTTTTAACAATAGAACATTCGGGATTTCGATTACCCTTAAACGTCCACCGGTGTTGTTACTTCGACACACACACACACACACACACACACACACACACACACACACACACACACACACACACACACACACACACACACACACACACACACACACACACACACACACACACACACACACACACACACACACACACACACACACACACACACACACACACACACACACACACACACACACACACACACACACACACACACACACACACACACACACACACACACCCCTTTATAAGATATATAAAATATTTGAAATAGAAATAAAGAATTGCAGGACTGCTGTTCGTTAGGGTTTAGTTTTAAAAATTTTAATATTATTTAAAAACAATATTATGACCCTTTAATTTTAAAAAAACCAATTGATTTTAAAATTTTTCCCGCAAATTTTTTTTGGATCACTGCTTTGTCGAAAAAACTTTTTCAAGTCGAACCCTGCCAGGAAAATTTTTTTTTATGCGGACCATTTTGAAACCCTTTCCCTTACGACACATAAATTCAGAATTTTTTCCCAATAATAATTTCATCTGTACTTTCTTCAGATTCTTTGCAGTCACTTTCACTGAATCTTATGTCTTCCTAATACTATGCAACTAAACACTTAGACGCAAAATTTTTAATATTATTGACTCAGTTCCGCTGTGTATCCAAAAACACTGCATTCGAGGGCAAATAAATGTGCGGATCTTGTCCGGTATATTTAGTTCTAAAATCTCTCCTAATTAATGTAGAACCACAAAACCTTTTTTGTGTAATCACTATGGAAAATGATTAAAAGTCAAGGAAAATGTTCAGATTCCCTGCAAAATGCTTTAAAGAAAAAATTTAAAAGGTTTGGTGCCCAATTTGAACCGAGGGCGTTCTAGTGTTAAGGAAGCTGGAAACCCGTGTTTTGAAAAAGGAAAAATGGAAAATTTTAAGATATTTGTTTTGATTAGAACAATGTAAAAAGGGTTTTTGGGAAATTTAAAAAAAAATTTTTTAAATAAAATTTGGCTTAATTTGGGGTTTTTTTTTCAAAATGTTCTCCTTTGTAAAAAATGCTTCTATTATAATAACTTTTTGCTTGTATATAGCCAGACCCCCTACAGAGGTTTCAACAAAAATTTTTTTGAAATATATAACTTGAAAGGGGTTTATCCATATTTTGGACAACAGGGGGACTTTTAAGAAAAAAAAGCCGATAATTTTGCCCCAAAGGGGTTTTAACTCTGAAAATAATGGAATTTTTCAAAAAATTTAGTTGAGCCTTTTGAGAGAGGCTTGGGTATGGACAGGCAAAATATTATTATATAATAGAAGCATTTTTTCACAAAGGAGAACATTTTTAAAAAAGATTATTTTTAAGATAAATTTTTTCAAAAAAATTGTATTTAAATAATTTTTTCATGTCCCTTTAAAAAAGTTTTTTTACATATATTCTATTCTAAGTGACACCAAATATCATAAAAATTTTCCATTTATGGGGCTTTTTAAAATTTTTGGGTTTCCGGGAAAGTAGTTTGGGGCCTTTAAAATAAAATCACAGTTTAAGAATAGTTTTTCCTTTCGAGGATTAAGGGAGAACAGCCCGAATAGAACCTTTTAAAAAAACTCAAAAAGGTTTGACTGTAATTTTTTACATCAAAGAGGCAAAAAAAGAGGGCCAATTAAAATTTTTAAAAGCAACCCTTTTTTGGGGCCTATTTGGAAAGGGAAATTAAATTTTAAATTTAACACCCTTCCTCCCCAAAAAACCCATATATATAGCCTTTTAACCCTTTTTTCGCCACCATAAAAGACAAGTTTTGCGCCTAAAACAAATGAACTTAGTAGACTTGCATTCCCCGTGACCGTTTAAAAAGAGGGTAAAAACCCACAGGAAAAAAACGGCCCAGCACGAACGCAATTGGGAAGGGGGAGGCCTTTTAGTGCTCGTAAATTAAATTGCCCATGCCAGCAAAAGATGAACCTTGGAGTAAGCTTCCCTGGATTCATTAGGTTTTATGGATGTCTCCAGTTTCGAGAGATGATGAGTTTAAGGCCCTGAAAAGGATGTTTATTTGAAACTCGTCTTTTGCATTTAATGTCTTTGTGTTGAGGTCCTTTTGAAATGGAATGGGTTTTGTTGAAACTGTGTAATGTGCCGGAAGTTATTTCTGTTGTGTAGTTTCTTTTAAAGTCTCGTTTTAAATTACGTAATTGTCTAACATTGTTGTAATGTTGATATGAAAAGGAATTAAGCTTGTATTTTTTTAAAACGTGGGTTTTCATTATCTTTATTCTATGGCTTTACTTTGGGTATGTTTTTTTTAAAGGGATTTCATATTCGGCACCAAAGTTTTAATGGTTTTGGAAATATGTTGAATAACAAGTAATATAAAATTTTTTTAAAAGTCTATTCCTACGTTGGTCAACAAAGGCAATTTTTTTTGCTTTTTTTTAAATAATTACAATTAATATATATATACAGAATCAGCATTAAGTAAAAAAAAAAAAGCGTTTTTTTCAATTTTTCCTTTTTTCCCTTTTTATATAGGGTGTTGGGCTTCATTTTTGTTTGTTACTATTTATTCATTAATTAAATTTAATTATTACAAAAAAAATATAAGTAACAAAAATATAAAAATATTTTTTTAAGTAAACCTACTTAGATCAACAGCGAAAAATTTATTTTAGTTCTTTTTTTAAATATTAATTTAAATTAAAATATGTATATACATGGAAAAGAATCAAAAATTTAAAGTGGTAATTTTTTAATTATCATTAAAGTATCGTATTTCCTTTTTAATTTAGTAACTGAATGCTTTCACGTGAAAAAAAACCTTTTTTCAAAATTTTTGACACAAGCCCCCAAAATGGCTGTTTTTGTAATTTTTTAAAAAATTAGTTTTAATCAATTAATTTTTTTAATTATAATTAAATTATTGTATTGTCATCCAAAAAAAACCTGTATATAAAAATTTCGTCAATTCGGTTTAAAATGTATTTTATTAACGTTGAAAATTGCACCAAGATAAAAAAATAAAAAACAAATATATAAATAAATAAATATATAGACGGGGAGCTAATGTGGGGAATTGAAAAAAGGAATCACTTTCCCCAAAATTGGGCCATTCTAAGCGGATTTGGATTGGGGAAAAATGCCTATCTAATGGGCTAAGGGATCAAGAGCGTTTTCCTTTTTATATATTTTGTTGGACTATTTTTTTTTTGTTTTACTATTTATTCATTGCAAAATTTTAAAAAATTTTGAATTAATTTTTAAAAAAACTGTATTAACATGAACTGCCATCCTCTACAGGTTTAAAAAGTGTATTTGAATGGATGAATTAAAAGTATTTTATTGCCGACTGAAAATTTGAACAAGATATATATTTAAATATATATATGGTGAGTATGAACTAATAGTAGGAATTCAAAAAAGAAAGTTTGCGAAATTATTTTATTTAATCTATTTAATATGTGCCAATTTTATTTAAAACTACACATTTGCCTACATAATTTAGGAAGGTGAAAATATTTATTGTTAAAGAAATGCATTTTCAAGGGCGAGAAAGTGTTGGAAAGTCCTATAAAGCAATCGAAGCTTTGGTAATTTTGAGTTATGATCAAACGACGAGGATTGCACCTATGCTAAAATTTCCCCCCACGCCAAAGTGAGAGTTTTAATTTCTTTGGGGCTGACATATTTTTTTAATTCTCAAAGCTTATTCATTAAAAACTGTTTTCATGTTTTCACCCCCCAGGGGGTCCACCTCTTTAGGGGTGGGTGTCACAATCCGGGGTACCCCGGCTTTTCCCTTTTCCCAAGGGGGTTTACCCCGGTAAACACGGGTGTCACCCGGGGCCCCAGTGATCCTTCTCTTTTCGACCCCCCATCTTTTCCAACTTTTTTTTCTTTTTTCCCTCCAGACCACATACCTATGAATGTTTGACGCAGTATAGCCAAAACTGGTTCTTGCGCCATAAACCAACCCAACTAAACTCATAGATAATCAGTTTAAATTTGAATTCCTATTGGTTGCTAATCTTGACATTAGACATAGAAATATAGTTTATAGTAAATTTATTACGATGTAACTTGCATCTATTTAAGTTTTCTGAATGAGAAAAAAATATATTTTAACGAAATATAATTTTTTCAATGTTTCCTTTATGATGGTACAACATTGTGTTAAATGTAGTTATTTCCTAATTTTTAAATTTATTAAATGCTCTACATATAATTATTCGAATGTAACAATAAAATTGTTAATTGTACTACATGGGAAAGAAACATTTTATTTCCAAACTGTATGCTTTATTGATTCTTTTTCTTTTTCAGCACGCAAAACTCCATTTTAGTTTTTACCAGCCAAAAGTAAAAATAATTTGTACTCCATCATCACCTTTTGTACTTATCATAAATTGTGACATAACTAATGCATTCATAACTATTCATAATACTCTGAAAGGTTCTTGCATTTTATTATATGGAAACATGTTCCATAAAAATAAAATTCTATTTATAGTTACAAAAATAAAACTTCCCGCTCTCGTCGAGTGTATTATAATACTAGCAGCCATAATAACTCTTGGCTTAAGGTTTTTAGAAAATTTAAGTGCTGTTTATATTACACGTTCTTTCATTATTGCTTAGTTTCAGGATCATTAATATGTTTAACATTTGTTATTTTTATTATCATTTTAGAATGTAGGTACGAGTTTGTTTTGTTAGTTCATTAGTTTCGGCTATTCATTCTATTTAGTTGCTTCCGTACAGAAGTTTAAAATTGCGTGTTTCTTTGACAAGTTAATTTTGAAACATTTTTCAAAAGATTTTCACTCTTAAATGAAAAAAAATATTATGAGGAACAAGTTTTTTTTTTCCAATTTGAAAACTATTTTTTTAACGTACATATTTCGTTTTAAATTGCCCCGAACTAAATTTTTTTATCCAAATGGGAATATACTCAAAAGCATGCAGGTCTAAGAAAAGTAAGATTTTTAACTTTTTAAAACATTATAAATTTTATTGCTTTTATATTTACTTTGACGATCTTATATATTCAAAACCTAAAATTGCAACCAAAATTCTTTCGAGGTGTTAGAATTTTATATTAAAAACTAGTTATTATTTTGAATTAAAATATCACAATTCAATAAATGTGTTAGAATACAAGTAAAAAAATAAACTTGGCTACAATAAAGAATAATACTACAAAGAAATGTAACAAGTCTAGGCTACAGAGCAACTCAAGGAGGAATTTCTACAGCGGGGGTTTAACCGGGGACTGTGCCACATTTGACCCCGTACGTCAAGTGAAATCTACACAATTTGCAGATATGTCAATTTCTGAGATGATAGAAGCTGATAATTTTTTAAATGAACTTTTTTAACTACATCTTCAAAATTTGGAAAATTATTCAAGGTCCAAATTTTAACTAAGGGGCCACTAGATGGGTCCACCATGAAAAAGGGTCGCGTTTGGGGACGCC
>BMAV01006465.1:0-21640 GCA_019973955.1 Trichonephila inaurata madagascariensis
GTTGGTTTTCCATAAAATAAAAAACCTTCAATTAGAGGGAAGGGGGGGCCCTTCTCACATATCGTCGCATTAACAGGTTATTTTCCCGGGGTTTTCTAAATATCTAAAATTTTCCAATTCGGGGTCATGCTTTGTTCTGTTATTAACTTTTCCCCGAAAAGTAAGTACTAAATCTCTGATTTGCAAAATTTAAACTTTTCCCCTATTATATTTTCCCAAATGTTTTTTTGATAAAACTTAGCCAAATATTTTTCCTTTTGACACATCAACGCGCAAATTCCCTTTCTCACATCATTATTTCACCAGCAAATTTGAATTGCCAACGCTTTCTGATCAAAATCTAAAACGATCCTTGATCCCTTATAAAATCAACACCAAGAATACATGGGTATTCCAAATCCGTCAACACGAAAATGACCAAAGGTCTTTCGAATTCCCTGATGCGAATATTCAATTCAAAATTCCTATTTTTTTGGCATTTCGCTCCCCTTTTCTGTGATTACCTGGGCTCGCGTTTTTTTAATTTGCAAAAAAAAATTTTTTTTATATACTTCTTCCGATATAAATGATTTATCTGCCCCGTTTTCCCTGGCGTTTTAAAAAATGTGTTATTTAAAAAAATGGGAACGTAAAGCTCTCCCCGGGGTGATATACATATCGGAGAAAGCAATTGGTATATCCCCGCCGATTCCTTTTGGGATGAATTTTTTTAACTTTCACAAATTCAATCCCCCCCTTTCATCCTATCGCCTCGACGAAATTTTCACTGCCCCCTATTTCTACGGCCCCCTCTATTAAAATTTATTTGATCTTTCGAAATTGGTACCCCCTTTCGTTGAATCTCTGATCATATTCTGAAATCTTTTCCCTCTCAAACCCCTCTATTATTTTTGAGGCTATTCTCATAAAATCATTTCTGCCATTTTTTGGGTCTAAGCCCAACCTCAAATTTCTCCAGTTTCTGCGATTAGCATAAAAATTAGGCACCCTATGCGCGTTTTGACCTCGTCTTTCTACATTATCACTATTCTGTGAACCCCATTTTAATTTGAAAGAATACCTCTTTCGAATTTGAATTTTTCCCAAAAAGTTGTACCGGTTCCGGATTGCAAACCCCCGTACCGGGATCTGGGTTCGAGTCACCAAAATGTGATAAACCAATTCCGCCTGGACCCCTTAGCTCTAAACTCATTTTTGAGCAAATCGTAAACAAAGTCTGTTGGTTCCTGATTTCTTCCCTGCTGTGATGCGAAAACCACCTCCAATTCTTTCTTGTTTTGATTGCGGAAAAGCCGCTAATTCAGCCTTGAGCTGGGGAAATCCGTGGCTGTATCTTGCACTAGCACCGATCCAAATATTGAGTAAAACTTGAGCCCTTCCCCCGAGATGAACAAAAAAGCACATGCCAAGTTACTTGGGATTTCGAACTGTATCGATTATCTATGCCTCAAGGGAAATTTAGTAATATTCTCAGACCCGGGAAAAACACATTTCAGGTAAAATACCAAAACCTCCCGCATTACCTAACCCAAATTATAAATGTTCGGGCCCATTGTGGCATAAAATCTGGAAGCTTGACGTGGGGTTCCCGTAAGTTAATGTTGGGTTATCGGAAGGATAGACATTTATAATTTTTTAAGACTTTTTAAAATTTAACAAAATACTTATATATAACAAAAACTTATTTTAATGAGAATAAACCAAAAAACCCCCGATTTAATTAAGTCAGATCGCACAACTAGATCATTATCAATATATAACTAATTATCTGCCTAATCTGCTTTTAAAATTAAACTATCATTCAGAATATAATCCTCCCACCTTGGTTGAAGACACAACGACAGTGATACATTGTAGATTTAACGGTGTGCAATATTCTTGTAAAAAAAAGCGAGGGTGGGCGTCTTTATTCAAGGGAGGCCGCCAAACCAATTCCCCTTGTTCCCATTAAACCCAAATTCCTTTTTTCTACTAAATTTTTATCCTTTTAAAAAAGGGTTTTCTTATTTGCATTGTTGCTTCTTTTTTTCCTTTTTTGGTTTGGGGTTTGGAAAAGTTTTTGCCATTTAACGGCCGTCAAAAAACGTGGGTTATGTTAGAGGAAGAACGCGAGAAATGTCACAGTATGCCTTCATATATATTAATCGAAATAGTTGATAATGAGTAATATAATAAATCTCATAAATAAGTCTTTGTGAGATAAATACTTAAAATGATTTTTTTTTTCAATTTTTAGAGGCTTGATTAAAAAAGATTGTTCACTGCATTTATTTTAAAATTTATCCCATTAGAATTGCTATAGATTCATTTAATAAGAGGTTAGTTTTCTTAAACTTTAATAATAATGATGTTTATCTTTTTCTACTAAGTACAATAAACAACTAGATTATTTTACAGAAAGAGGATAAATGAAGTAATAAATTTCATTTAAATTCAATTGCTTTTTAAAAAGAGATTTAATAACCTTTATTTCAACCAATCTCTAACCTTTTCAAATTACCTGCATTGTTGTACAAAGAAGTATGCGGAAAGCGAATGCATTCTTCTTGTATCCTTACCCCGAAACGTTTTCCATCCTCTAATTTGTTTCTAACCTTATCATTTGCATCATAAAAGAATCGTTAACCAAATACGGAAGGCAAGACTAAAGGAAAATGAATGTATTAAAAAAAAGAAACACACTACAAAAACAAAACAAAAATTTCAACTGCGCTTATGCAACGTAGAACTTCTCAAATGCAGCATTAGGAAGAGAAAAAATGGCCGTACATATTCCACGAATCGTGTAATGGCAATCCCAGGGGAAGGAGATGATATCAGGCATTTGAAAATTTTCTAAATCCTTGAGAGTACGAGAACAGGAGGCAAAGCGATGTATGTCAAACCGACTCACGGCAAGAGGTAGTCAGATAAGATGATAACAGAAGAAGTATGAATTGTTTGGCTTAATTTATTTGAAAATGATCTTTATTTTGAAACTCGGGAATTCTTTTACATTAAGGTATTTTTTCGAGCCTTTAACTTATTCTATGCGTCAATATTTAAAAATACAAATGTAAAAATGTGTTGGACTTTTTTTTCACATATCTTCTTCCCCCAATCTTATTATTATCATATACTCTCAGAGTTTTTCTGAAGGAAAAAAAAATGCAGAAGAAGCAATTTCATTAATTTCTTTTTTTGGAATAGCGAATACTTTTAAGGAAAATACTTTAATGATTTTTTTTTACGGTTTTCATTTTGATTTATATGCCTGGGACAGATAATTTTGATAAAATTCTTCTTTTTTTTAAAGATAATACTGTAAAGTAAGAAAAAGGTCATCACAGATATTTTACAAAACACTCGTTTATATTTTTTGTTAAAAGTGTAAATAACTCAGCAAAACATTCGTCTTGGAAAAAATGCAAGAAAAACGAAATAAAATAAAACGAATACAATGACAGCCAATTTTTAGATATTAGAATGATACGTCTTTTTGTGATATTTTAAGCCTCCTGATTTTTGATTAAGCACGTATTTGCTAAGATCAGTGGGCTGAGAATTTATCCTGTTATAGTACAAATTTAACTGTTTCCTACTGCAACATGCCCTGATACTTGCTACCTGTTGCCTTTTTGCCAGCATTGAAAAAAGGTCACCATAATTTTGTTTCTGGCAGTGCATCAAAAATATTCCCTTTCTATGAATATCTTTCCAACTGCACAATGTTACTAAACATAATTATTAAATAAATAATATTACGATAATTACATATAATTAATTAATATAATAAATTACAATAAAGTACTATTCAAATGAGTACAATTCAATAGATGACAATTATTCAAAAATAACTCATTTATACGCTTTTACAAAACCATGGTTCCGAACGTAGTTGGATACCTTAAACGTAAACTATCTTTCAGAAATGAGCTTATACTAGAGATTGCAATACCTGGATACCGAATACCACTATTTTGAGCCATTTGTACAATTTTGTGATACCGGTATTCATTCACAAGTTTAAATACCGTTTTTTCGGTATTTACTAGAAATCTTTTAAAAATGTCTCCATTATATGTTTAGGGATCGCTAACATATCAAAATAGTATACGTTTTTACTTGTGTGTCTCCCTAACCAGCGAAATTAATTAGACTGTTGATATAAAGTTGCACACTGTACAATCATGAGAAGTGATAAAATATGAGAATCATCCAAGGCTGTGGGCCAAAACTGTCTTATTACAGCTCAAAGCGATACTGTATACGTGTAGGATTCATTGTCTGATATTCGTATCTGTGAAAACAAGGCTGTGAACAAAGTTTGTAATATTTCGATATATTTTAAATTGTTGAGTTCTTATTTACATTGTATTTGGATATCATACTTTCGGGCTCAAAATATTTTTAAGATTCATTGTATGTATATACTCATAAATAATAATCCATAATAATGAATGAGAATAACTATAAAGAGCATAAAAAATCCTTTGACAATACTTTGGTTTGGTTTCATTATTCATATGATGAAAAGAATATGGTGGAACAGTGTAAATAAGATGTTCCTTTTCTTTTCTTTTTTTTTTTCTTTTTGTGGTTCTTTATATACTGTTATAATTTATAAATTAAAAATTATTTTTGTGATATTTATACTCTCTAATAAAGCAACTGGTAAATAAAACAATGAAAGACCTGTGTTTTCTTTCTTTTTCTGAAATTGTGCTACTAACGGTATTAAAACCGGTATTAAGATCTAAAAAACGCCGAATACCGGTGCAGGACTTTTGGTCCGATATTGCAATCCCTAGTTAATGCAAATAATGAATGAGTTAATACGAATAATGAATGTAGTTAATACGAATAATGAATGAGTTAAAATACGAATAATGAATGAGTTAATAAGAATAATAAGTTAATAATCAGTTCAAACGAAATAATATTAATAAAGTCAAATTTTAGAATTGTTGAGTTCTTATTTACATTGTATTTGGATATTATACTTTAGGGCTCAAAATATTTTTAAGATTCACTGTATGTATATACTCATAAATAATAACCCATAATAATGAATGAAAATAACTATAAAGAGCATAAAAAATCCTTTGACAATACTTCGGTTTGGTTTCATTATTCATATGATGAAAAGAATATGGTGGAACAGTGTAAATAAGATGTTCCTTTTCTTTTTTTTTTCTTTTTGTGGTTCTTTATATACTCTGTTATAATTTATAAATTAAAAATTATTTTTGTGATATTTACACTCTCTAATAAAGCAACTGGTAAATAAAACAATGAAAGACCTGTGTTTTCTTTCTTTTTCTAAAATTTCTACTAACGGTATTAAAACCGGTATTAAGATCTAAAAAACACCGAATACCGGTGCAGGACTTTTGGTCCGATATTGCAATCCCTAGTTAATACAAATAATGAATGAGTTAATACGAATAATGAATGAGTTAATAAGAATAATAAGTTAATAATCAGTTCAAACGAAATAATATTAATAAAGTCAAATTTTAGAATATAATGTAAGGAAAAACTACATGGGAGAATATGAGTTTTACTCTCAATAATCAAAAAGTACAACCATATTCGTTAATTAAGCGCATTAGCAAATTTGTTAATGGCTTTTCAATGTGATTTTTATCAACATTCCACTCTAATAATTAACCCATCTTAAAATTGTTCTGCATTTGTAAGATAAAAAGTAACAGAGTTACCAACTCCAATTCAAAATGGAATCTTGTTAGGAGAAAATGTGTGAAATTGCTTTTTTACAGGTTCTTTAAAATCTAAAGTTCCTGTGAAATAACACACTTTGTGATCATTCAAATAAGTGAAGCATTCACTGGAAATTTAATTGTATCTAATTGAATTTACAGTGCACCCAGGAGAGCATTTTGCTTACGAGTTGTGTAAAATAAATTAACAAAAATAACTTCTCAAGAGTCAAAATTAAAGGTTTCAGATGTGTAATTAAAATACATTCTCCTTGTTAAACTCAAATTGTTCTTTTCTGCTGCTCAAGTATATGAAAACTACTGTAACATGAAACTGTACTTTTCGTTTCCATGACAACTGCTTCGAATATCTTGAAAAGTTAAAGTGGGAATAATTTAATAAATCAATTGAAGAGAGCTAAATATATTCGAGATATTGTACAAAAGCCTTGAAACAGAAGCTTAAGAAAGTATTTTTTTAAAAAAATTCATATAATTTGGGCAATATTCTAAAGGTACAATATTCAAGGTATTCTATCTTTATGTAGGTACTTAAAATTAATTTTGGGTAATTATTTAATTAAATTTCGTACAAATAAAATTACAGCAGACGCAATACGTTTGATTAGTATTGTTTCTTTAGAAGAAAAAAAAAATATTGTATGAAGAGTAGGAGAATTTAAAGTTGTTTTGTTATTTTGTATGTTCACAAGAAACACTTGATTAAGAAAATGAAAATACTTTTACTTTTTTTCAACTCTTTTTAAAACAAGTAAGAAATTAACACCTAATTTATAAAACAAATAAACTATTAAAAAAATAGATTTTTTTTGGAATTAAATAGCATTTTTTTATGTATTGAAAATACACCTATTAAACTTTGTAAAACTATTGTATATGGTGTTGAATATAAATTATCGTATAAAAATGTTGTATATAAGGTGTTGCCGAATTTGACCGACAAATTCAGAGGGTGATTGTCGGCAGCATGGGGACGACAAATCATCAGAGCATGGGGTCGCAAACCACGTTTAGTTAGTGTAATTAGTTAACAAAAATATTTATGGAAGGGTGTGATATCGAGTAGAATGAAAAGGGACAGTAAGAAGTATAGAATACATTTATTAGCCGTAAAGCATGTTTACAGTACGAACGATGCGTCCCAGCTCGACGTCAGAAATGCAGTGACAAGTGATTGGCTCAGGAATTATTCAAAGTTAGGTCAGCGTTTCTCAAACAGTGGCGCACTCCCCTGGGGGCGTGATAACACTACGAGATGAACGCTAGCAATTGAAAAGTCGAAAACAAGGTTATTTTTAAAAATTTTTTTAAAAAATTAAAATCAAAATAATTTGTAAAAAAAAGAAATAAATACATTTAAAAATTTTATTAAAAATTTTCGGGTTAAAAAAATTTTTTAAAATGGGGCAAACTGTTGAAAAGTTTTAAAACTTTGTTAGGGTTGATAATTTAAACGAAAATTTTTAATGAATAATTTTTATAAAATTTTCAAAAATCCCCATAATTTAAAAAGGGGGTTTAAATTAACCCAATACCCCAATGCCACCGTTTCAAAACGTAGGGATTTTGGGGGGGAAAAAGAAAAAATAAAAATTCAAAAGAAAAATTTTTAATTAAATTTTTATGAATAAATTTTTCAAAAAATTTCGTAATAAAAAAGACATTTAAAAATAAAAGTAAACAAAAAATTTTGGGGCAATTTTTTATATAGCCATGGCATTTAAAAAAAAGAAGAATTAAAAATTTATTTTAATTAATACTTTTTTTAAAAAGGGGGCAAAGAAAATTAAGGTTTATATTTCCCAATATTAAAGTTTAGAAACCCTTGAGTTGGTTTTTAAAAAAAGATAAAGGGATTTCACTTTCAAAAAATCTGGGTGCGGTCTTCCAAAGAAAATATATAAAAAGTCGGTATTTGGGAAGTTTAAACAGGCCCACGAATAAATCCCGGCTGAGCGGAAATTTTAAACCCCCGCCATGTTTTTTATTTTTTATTTTGATTTATCAAATTTGAATATTAATTTATTTTTAAAAAATAATTAAGTAAGGCCCAAAGGGGAAATCTTTTAAAACCCCCAACAAAAAATTTTTTACAAGGTTACTTGAAGAATACTAGATATTACTTGGGGGGGAAAACCAAACAATCCCAAATCCCAAATTAAAAGGGAACTTTCCCCAAAGAATTTATTTTTTAAACCAATTTTAAATAAGTACAAATAGTACATGGCACAAGATATTTTATGACAACTGCAGCAAGTACATGCAGATATGACTTTCAATTAACACATCTACAGCGAAACGCTAGAAATGCTTGTGGGGCAAAAAGTTAAAAAAGGCTACGTTTTTTGGAAAGTATTGTCTGCAGAGCAGGAAATGACTTCGATAATGAAATAGCTCGAGAGTTCGAGCACGAGTTTATAGCATTGCAACATCAAATAACAGTGTTAAACCCTTAATTAATTCCATAATAAATAGTCATGTTTTCCATCAATGTAAAAAGTAATCGGGCGTGGTGCCCTTTTTTAGAGGGCCCCTGGGGGAAACCGGAAAAAACGTTTTTCTAAACGAATTATTAATGTCCGTCAAAAAAAAAACAACAGAAGAAGGGGCGTGGTTCTTTATACCCGGAACCCGGCGGTCGTACTGCACATTCCGTTGTAAAATTCCCTTTTAAATTTTTGCACCTGAAGTTCCCCATCTGAATTTAAAAAAATAAGTCTCGAGGCAAATTTTTTACAATGCTTTTGTTTGGGAGGAAATACGATGCCTCAAAAAGAAAGCTAAAACGTTAAATAGAACTGTTCAGAATTTACGAGATGTGCAGATTTATGGGGTAATGGTGTTTTATTGTGGGGTTTCCAAAACCCCCCAGTAACCCAAAAGGGGTACACGGGAGATGAAATAAAAGAACCTGTATTAAAGCATCAAATTTTTGTGACGGGCTCCCTTTTCTTTAAATAACCCTGGGGTTTTTTGGGGGGCCCAAAATTAATGGGCCCCTTTTCCCAACCCAAAAATCAAAAGCGAAATTTTAACATGAAATTCAAATAAGATAGCTTTTAAAAGAACAGAAGTTTGTAAGCAAATTGGGAAATTTGGGGTGTTTTGTGTGAAAGCAACTAGAGGGGGTTGACGCCTATCAAAATTACCTGGAAAAATCAGCCATTAATACAAGGTGAAACCATTGCATGCCCGCGTTTCCTCAAAAAAAACGAAAAAATAAGTTTGGGTTAAGGTAGGACTGATTATTTGAATTTAAAATTGTAATATTTTTAAGTGAGAGAAAGGGATTTAAAAAATTATTTAGAGAAAGTGGTCAAGTTACTGATTCGGAACTATCATTGTGTGTGTTCGTTCATTCTAAATTCTCCCTTTTAAATTTATCTAAATTGTTAGACATTTAAAATTCTATTCTTAATAAAATCATACAAATTTAAAAAGTATATTCCTTTGCAAACCCTACACCTGTGGCTCACGCTGACAATCAAAAGATAGGTCACCAAAGGGGGGGGGTATCCTTTAGGGAAAGTTGAAAAATTCAATCTGAAAACGAATACGAGATGGCATCTTCATAAGGACGTAGATTTAGAACACGATGCAGAGACGCTATTGAAAATTGGTGATGGATGTTTCTACGCAATGCTAAAAGGGTTTTATTTCTTTCCAGGGGAAGAATTTGTAGAAAATGATTTGATCTTATTGCTCACGCGCTTACCCGGGCTTGCAACCAAATTTAAGATGTGATGAGTGGGTGTGCGCATGATCAATATTGGCGCCTATTAAAGACATTGTCAATAAAACCAACACTCAAATTTTTAAAAAAATACATGCGGGGGTAAATGGAGGAATATATATATATATATATATATATATATATAAAAACTTTTTAAATTTTAAAACCAGAAATAAAAGATAATGAACATAACAAAAATAACCAATAAAAAAATAAAAGCAAAAAAATGAAGATCGAAAAAAAACCAAAATATATATATATATATATATATATATATATATATAATCATGGATATAGAACAAAGTACTTCATCCCACGGAGTTCTTAAATTCACTTGAACTTTTGAGTGTAACCTCATATAAACTTCAATTAAAACTAAACGTGTCAGTTATGCTTATGCAATTATGCTCGATGCTCCTCAACTATGTAATGGAACGAGGCTTAGGATCACAGAATTTGAAGCAATGGGAACATTGGGGATTAAGACAGGAAAGGGACGAAAGTGGGTTGCAACACAGGTATTGGATGATGTAGCGACGCAAGTGGAGCAAGACAGTTCTCAAATTATCCGCAGCACTAGTATTCGGTGTACTGCAGCATCTCTTGATCAACCGCGTTCCTTGGGGTTTATAAAAATTGCCGAAAGGCCCAGCTTTATCCCCAAACTATCCCCGTGGGATTTTACCAAAGAATATGGATAGTCGATAATTTTTTGCATTGCTGTTTCTTGAGCGAGTTGAACTACAGGATGAATGTATATGAAAAGTATGTGACCCTATGAAATCCACTTTCATCTGGAATGCACGGTTAACACGCACAATTGCCGTATTTGAGCTAGTACAGCTCCACATCAATTTCTACAAATTTTATTACTCTTTGCATGTTACGATTTCGTGCTTCTTTACTGCTATCTTAATTGTGGATCCTTTTTTTTCTTGAAAGGCACCCCGGCATGGCTTGTGGCATACACCGTCAACATTCAACGATACGCTTCATTATTAAACCAATCCGTTAATTCCGTGAAGAGTTATTCCGGCTCTTTAGGTGATGGGATATAACCACCATGTTTATGCTGTATGGCATTGTTCTACATATCGCCTGTTGTGTGACACAAGTGCACCACCACTGTTTCGGTGATAACAGAATTATCAGTCAGCATTTTCTTACTGGTTGACCTCCTAGATGCACCTACTTGAATCCTTGAGACTTTTGGCTATGAGGATACCTCGGGCCCTCTCTATCTACCCAAAAAAAAAGAACGCCATGTGGGTTTCATTCATGCTGTTTTTACATACGAAATGGGTTTTACGCTTTCAGATGGTAACAGATAATGGTGGAATTATCGGATATTTTTTAAACGTGGAATTTTTATGCCTCCCAAAAACTTGATATCACCTAGGGGGATTTTTAAACGCGTTTTTCCTTGATAAATTTTTATTCTATTTCCCCTTAAATTTTCATGAAATTCCGCTGTATAGTTTTTGCTACAAACTGCTGGCAAATTTCAAGTTTAATTATGGACACCAGGTATATTAAAGAGAAAAGGTTATAAGTAACATGCGTATATTTATTAATTTATAAAAGAGAGAAAAAGGTTTTCTTTACTTCTTTTAAACAAAAAAACAAAAAGTTGGAAAAAAATGTAACTGGCACTCACACTAAGTTAGATCACAATGATTATAGCTAGATTTTGTTAAGAACTTTTTTCTCTAAAAAGTATTAATGTCTTTCTATCGTACGATTAGTAACACATTTTATAAGATTTTGCTTTAATTTTAGACCATACCAAATGGAATTGAAAACAGGCTGAATGATTAAACCTTTTAAAGTTATCAAGTCAGTGTTTCTCAAACTGTGGGGCATGCCCCCTAGAGGGCGTGATAACCCTTCGAGGAGGCGCGAACATATTGAAAAGTTGAAGACAAAAGATTACTTAAACAAATAACTAACTTACTGAAGGTAAACAAATACATTCTGACATAAAAAATGAAATACTCATTTACACTATAATACACTTATAAATGTATCAGTACTACACAATCTGTTTTATAATTAATTTAACAATACAAGGACAGTTTTTAAAATTTAAGAACAAGTTTAATAATTATCAGTGACCCCATATATTTGCCATATATAGAATTATATGCCACCATTATCACTTATGTGGAAAATTTGTACGGTTTATATAACTAATCCCTTAAATGCCAATTAAAAATTACGCGATTTGTTCTCTAATGCCTCGTACGTAACCGTATATGGTGGAGTAGGAGTGTGGAAAAGGAATAAATAATCAAATCCTCTGAAACAAGTAAATTATGCGCAACCACTGTCAAGGCCATTTTATTGCTTTCCAAAGACTTCAGAATAATTTTATGGATAACAGTTCACAGAAAAAATAGTACTTCGGATAGACGTATATATACGTCTGGGGCAATTAACACACTGGTTGAGCGAGACGTTTATATACGTCCGAGAGACTTAAGAGATTGAAGTCGTATTGTGGATTTTGCGTCAGAGTATAGTATTATTGAATTTAAAAATCGTTATTGTATGGAGGGGTGCTCAATGCAAATTATGATTGAATATTGGGTTGCAAACATTGAAAGTTTGAAAAGCACTGTATCAAGTTGATAAAGCAATAGGGTTAAATATAACGTAACAAATTTAAAATTCATTGAATGTGTTACATCTTATATTTACCTCTGGCAATGTAATGCAATCATTTAATAAGTATTTGTTTAAATATATAAATTCAGGGCAGTTCGTTTAAACTATAGGTTCTCAATGTGGGCGATAACGCTCCCTTGGGGGCATTTGAGGCTTTCAGGGGTTAATAAAGGACCTAGAGTAAGTTAGGAGTTTTTCAGATGGTATGGTCAGATTAAGCAAATATAGTCTAAAAAAGACTAAAAAACACGCTAATTAAGTACTAACAAAAGTAAACTTTAATACTAGTTACCTTATGTTGATTGTATGTAATATAAAATCATATATTCATGGCAATAGCTATTTCAGATTTGCAAGTACAAAAAAAATAATAATAATAATTGGAGGATTTAGAAAAATGTATTCTATTAGTTTTAGAATATTTTTTTTAAAATTTAATTCATGTCCTTACCATGTATTATGTACATGCTTATTTCTCTGCAGTGGGAGGGAGCGATATCGAAATTTTCACTTAAAAAGGGGGCGCGAGTTCAAAAAAGTTAGGGAACGTATGGTTTAAATATGTGATTAAAAGAAAAGATTTTTTTTGCTGTTATACAAGGCGAAAAAGAGTGCTGAAACTCGAAAGTATGTTAATTTTCTCAGAAGCAATACTTCCTAACGGGAACTTGAAAAAACAAGATTATAGCAACCACAGAAGATGTGATCAGGGTTTTCCAGTTTTCTTACTTAATCGGCCTTGGTTGAAAATTTCGGTAATAAATACGACATCGCCAAGAAATCATTGAGAAGTCTCTAGGGTCGAACCTCTTAGAAATTACCATGATGCTATGTAAATGACTTTTGAAAAAAGGTCAGTTCCATTCAGAGGAGAATTAGTTCAGAAGAAATGAGAATCTGTGTGTGTGTTGACTGTATTAAGAGAGAAATATTTTATCAGTCTGAGTTCCTGCTAGTGGAATTGTTCTGAAGAGCTGTTTCTGGAGCTTTGTTAAATTTTTTTATGTGAAGTGCGTTTTTCATTATTGTATATAATCTTTCATGATATTTCTTTGTTCACATACGCCGATTTGGCTTCGTGTAATCATCCATTCGTTCTTGTTCATTAATAAATCTAGTATCATTCAAGCAATTGGAGGCGGCGGCGGGTTGTCTTTCCAGGCATTCATATTTGCACAAATACTTGTATCCATTTGCTACAATGAACATTCGATCTAAAGATTTTGAGTTATTTTGAAAAATAAAAAAAGAAATGATTAATTTATACTGCACAGATCAATGAAACCGTTTATAGTCCATTTTTGGATGCTTTTATTATCTTTTATTTTGCAAAAATATACAAACATCCCTATAAATAGTAGTAAACTTTTTCACTTATAAATAACATCGTTGATGGCATACGATACCATAAATATAAAAATAACAGCATCTACTTCGATATAAAACTAGTTTCAGTTTCACCGCATTTCAGTTATAATTATACCATTCCTACTAAAAGAAAATTAGCTTAGAACGGTTTCAGTTGCACGTAAAGGAAATTTCTGTATACTGATAGAAAATAATTCTTCCAAGAAGCAATATTTGAAATCCAATTTGTTGAAATTGATATTCCCAGTTGTGTAGCAGCAAACACAGGAAAGTATAAATGTTGTGAAAATCAATATCAATGTAAAATTCAATTTATTTATTTATCCACTTTTACTAACCTTTAAAATTCTAAATATAGAAAGCTTTTAGCACTAAATGGCATATCGATTACTTTTTAAATTGAAAACATGTTTACCCAATTGACTTCAAGGAAAGAGAAGCAAATGCAGCATATGGAGCGTTTCAAGTCGATACATGATGAAGCATATTTTCCTGTTTAGCAATGAAACCGCAACGGTATAAAACAAAAACATCAGATATTGCTGTACATATATAAATGCAGAAGGATAAAAGTTCACTTCAGGTACTTGACGTACTCTTTGAATCCATAAATTTCCGAGGATTCCAACATAATCTTAAATACTTTAATCTGTAGTAGAAAATGAATTTGTGAGGTTGACATAAATCGTAATTAATTCCACTTTTGATAAATTAAACAAAATTTGCAGATAACAGGATTTAGAAGATTATGAGAGAGTTTTTGAATTCTCTCTCTCCCTATATATATATATATATATAGCATAAAAACGATGTACCAAGAAGAGAGTGTTTGTATTGAAAACAAAATAATAAGAGTACCGTAGGCATTGTTTCTTTTATTCAGAAAATACTGTTAGAATTGCAAAAAGAAAAAAAAAATATCTAAAATGCGTTGGACCACTTCTGACGTATTTCATAAAATTAATTATCATGACATTGATTCGTAGTGGCTGGGAAAATGGCATTGATTTGTAGTGCTTGCGAACAACCTCTTTTGAGATTATTTTTCCTTCATATTGTAGTTAATGAATTAGATCAGCATGGTCTAAGGATGATTTTAGCCAATTGCTATTGGAATCCCACTCGGGATATACATATAGTATAATAAAACAAAATAAGATACCAATTGTAAAAGTTGTAAAGGTGGTGAGCACGCAGGCCGCATCATGAGGATTAATGGGAAGGAGGGAGAGCGCTAAAAAGAGAAGAACATTTTAAATAAAGGACAGTTGATCAAAATAATAAAACTCATAAAAAAAAATTTGGAGTTTATTTTAAAACTATATTGAACTCTATCAAACTCAACTCATTAAAAATAGGTTTTATGCATTTTTTACCCAGTCATGGGGTAATTTCAATTTCCTTTCATCAATGATTCCCCAATACTTTTTTGCTGTTGCCAGTAATTTTTTAAGAAAGTCAATTTACCTCGTCTTGATAGAGATTCTCAAAAAAGAGCAAAATTGAAAGATTAGTGTTTAGTGGTACAATAACGAGCAAAACTATATTTTTTTAAATATAACATTTTTACGACAGACAAATCAAACAAGTTGTTGATCCATGTTGTTTTTCTCTAGAAATTAGAGAAGATTCCAATTGTTTTGAAACAACATATATTCTTTAGATACTTTTTGTCTGGAAGACATCAAAGCTAATCGAAAATTAAATCCAGCCAAAAAATAATCGCTACACCACTATATTTGTTATTGCTAACTTTTACAACTATAAAAAGAAAAAAATTATCTCCGAATTTGTACTAGCACGACATCGATAGCAAAATTGATGTATGTGATTGATAGGATTTGTGACTAAATTTTTAATGCATTATTCTTAAATAATTTAATTTGTAAGTGCAACGAACTATGACCGGGGCACTCAGAAAGGTACAGTGGGCCACATACGACCCGATGGCCACAGGTTGGGTATCGCTGATATAAAGTGTCATAATATATGATAATCACATGTATTAAAAAGTCTTAAACTGAATCTATTGAATAGTAGTCATGCAATTATTTAGTTATTACAATTATTTTATATATTTTATATCGTGATGTCGAAATGACACGAATGACCGTTTTGGGGTCATCGAAATCATGGATGTTCTAGTGTTAAAGTTAGGTTCAATTAAACGTATCTTCCCTAAAAATAGTTTATGTGAATATTCTAAATGCCTTTTCCATTTCATTTGCTATTCATTATATTTTTTAAACGTGAAAAGATTTGTAAATTTGATAAAAATTTATTTTAGGATTGGGATAATTTTTTTGTGGAAAACCCCAAAAGTCGGGAAAACAGGGTTTCCGTGGGGGGGGAATCGTGAGAAGGGAAAATGCGTTTCCATGTGGAAATAAAAACCCCTTTAAATTTTCCCTCAAAACAAGTACAATGAGACCCTATTTTAAGAACCTGTATTTTGCAATATTTGCCCTGGAAACAAGAACAATTTACTTTTTTTCTTTTGAAAAAAAACCCCAAAAATAGTGAAGTGTTTTCTTTTTAAACGCATATCTTGTGATACGATTTTTTCCCTCCCTATTTTTAAATAATTTTTGGCCATTTCAAAGTATTCTCTCTTGTAACACATTTTATAGTGATCCATGACTTTGAACTGATATTACCACACACACACAGATGCCTAATTCATCTACATCAATAAAATTGCCTTAACTTTTCAAATGCAATTAACAAATTTTGTCAGTAATTACGAGTAAATGCAAGGCCGCATGTGTTAATATATTCTTAAAACTACTGGTTATAAAATAATGTATGCTTAAAATTAGAAAATGTGATTAAAAAAGCTCATTAATTTTATTATAAAATTATTTTTTTTAATGTAAAAATTTTATTTTTTTCCTGGACAATTTTTTTATTTTTTTTCCCTAATATTTCTTTTTAATCGATAAAATGTATAAAATAAATATATATATATATATTAATTTATAAAAAAAAGTGTGAATATTTACTTTTTTATAATATGTAGTATTTATGTGTTTAAAATATTAATCCTTATTTAACAAATTTTCCACATAATGGCTTTTTTTTCGGGATTTGGTAACTTCGTTAAATAGAGGTCCAATTGTACACATCTTAAATAATATAATTTATCAGTTAGCTTAGATTTATAAGGGGAAGATCATCTGTAATGCTAATCTGTAAGAAATTAAACTTTATTTATATGACACAACCAAAAAGGAATGTAGGCCATTGCTAAACAGGACCAAGAGATGTTTTACGGCAATATACCTAGATCAATCTACTTTCTAAGCAATGCGTTAATATTACTTGTAATAATTAACTGAACCAATAATTAAGAGTATGTCTATGCCACTCAATAGTAGAATTGTTATTCCTTATTAGGTACACTTTACATCCCTTCATACAAGATTATTGTCTATCATATTTTCTTAGTAAAAATGTAGGTTAAAAACTTTTAGTAACCGTAAAATAATAATAATAATAATAATTCTTAGATTAGTTTTATAAAAAAGATCTCATGAAATATTATATTACAGATTTCAAATTAAATAAATGAAAATGTTTTCAAAATATCTTACAATTTCTGGAAGACGGTTTGTAAGAAAACGAGTAATTTTCCTTTCTATGTATTGTGTTAGACTATTATTGTTTGTTTGTTACTATTTTTTATGAATTAAATTTAATTCTAATAAAATAGTATAGTAAAAAAGAAATCACATTCTCAGAAATCAGGTCATCCCAGGTAGGATTTGAACCCACGACCTTTGCATTAGAAGACCAGCTCGCTATCCAATGAGCTATAGGGGCACAATGGACACGTTTTTGCTTTTTATTTATTCTGTTGAACTATTATTTTTGTTTGTTACTATTTATTAATATTATTTAATTAATGAATTAATGTTTGAAAAAACTGTATTAATATCAAGTATCATCCACTACAAGTTTAAAAAAATGTATTTGAACTTGACCGGATGAATAGAAAGTATTTTTATTAACGATTGAAAATTTGAACAAGATAAATACAAATATAGAGAGAGGGAGAGTGGAATAATAATACAAAATGAGAAAAAGCATCTAGTTAGTTTTCTTTTCTGAGTTTGCTAGATTTTTATTATAAATATATAAATATTTGCCTTTAAAACATTTACTTATACTTACATTACTAAATAGCTTTATTTTAACTATAAACGTTGAAATATGACACTTTTCAGAAAATTCTTATTACAAAATAAAAAGGTTTTTCATCAAAGAATGTTACATCATAGTTTATGATAGACTCATGTTGAGGATACAATTGAAAAAAATTTGATGTATTTAAGAAATTATTTAAAAATAACTAATTATATTAAGATTTCCGTTACAAATTGCTCTCATATTTAAAATTTTTTAAGGTACATCAATGTAATACTTACACAGAAATTTAAAATCCCTTATTCTGACCATTTAAAAACATGCCAAAATATGCTAGTGCTAAATATTTTAAGAATTAAACAAGAAAAATTTGGATTACAGTCTTTCCAAAGAGATTCAAACTTTTGCAACAAAATAAAGTTCTTAATAAATGCATTTAAAGTTTATAATACCCTTTCTTAGTACACACACAACAAGTACTTATACAGAAGAACGTCGTTTATCCGAATCAATTGGGACCGGACATCATTCCGATGCGTGATTGTTCGGATAACCAGCTCCCGAATGCGATGCATGCAGTATATGGAAACCAGACACCTATACGAATATTGAAAATCATCACATGCAGGAAACGTGCTAGAAGAAAAAGAAAAAATAGGTGCAAAATGTCACAATTTTATCTTTATTGTGGAAAATAATCACTTATTTTTCGCTTTACCATTGTGTACCTTCGTTTTTTTGCTGCAAGGCCTCTGATCAGCAGTAGCTGAGTAGGGCATTACTCTGATTTTTGTTCGTACAACTCCATAGCTATCTCTAATGCAGAAAACGCGTCAGCATTTGATAGACCCTTGCTACTCTCGCGACACGGTTCAATATTTCAAGTTTTGTCTCTATGTTCAAGACGTTTCGCTTCCGTTTTGAATTCGAAACCATAGAAGCTCACAACTCAACAAAAAAGTTCCTATACACCCCCTCACTTTGAAACAAATTGACCTAATATTCCGCACAGATGTTTACCAAATCACACAACTGAAATTCTCCAAATATTCCTGACCTTGGGTTTTTCCGTCACTTTTGGTCTCCCGCGTAACACCTGTTAAGCATTGCACTGTTCGAAAACTTATTCATATACAGTACATGTAGTTGACAAAAAAAACTGGTCCGGATATTTGACTTTCGGATAAACGACGTTCTACAGTAATTTAGTTTTTTGCAAACTTCAAAGCTAACGAAGTAAATTTAGAAAGTTAAAATGTTTAAATAAAATCACAAACAAAATTTTAATTGCTCATTTGCAATTTCAGTTTTAAATGAATTTAGGTGTCGAATGTATTTAGGTTGTAACAGATGTAGTAATAAATATTTCGAGCTACATTTTTTTTATTTGAAATAAATTTCAGATATATGATTTGTTGAAAAATAATTGACTTCTTAACTGTATTATATACTATTGCTATAATAACCTTAAAGGTATCCGACTACGTTTAGAACCGTGATATTGCAAAAGGGTACAAATGAGTATTTTTTAATATATAGTGTAACTTACAGTAGAATACACGTATAAAATTGTTTTAAGAATATTATTACAGTAACAAATTATTGAAATGCAATATTTTGGCAAAAAAAAGAACATAGAATTGCCTATTTTGAAAACATTTTCATTTTTCGAAAAGTGTTTCTGTAATAATAATATTTTACGTACATATAGCTAAGACTTCTACAAAAAGCCTGAATTAGGATTTTTGAAAAATTCACATTATTTTCAGAGCTGTTACCAATTAAAGAGCGATTTATCAGTTTTTTTTTTTTGTAAAAGTTCATCTTTCTTATGTACTAAAATATGGATAAATCCTCTTCTAATCTTTTTACCGTATACATTCGAATCTAAGCCGCACCTTAAATTCTCAAGAAGTTTTTATGAACAATGAAAAAAACAACGAACACTGGTTTATCGATATTCAATTTTACGAAATGAAAATAAATTCAAAATGAGAAGTGAATAATTAGTTGTTTTGTCTCAGTATTATAAACTTTTAAATACATTAACGAACTTGTAATTGATGTAATTGCGCCATCCAATGATTTTTTTTCCGAGTCTAAGCTGCATCCGATTTTCAGTTGTATCAATGTTGAAAAAAGAGTGCGGCTGAGATTCGAGCAAATACGGTATTTTAAAAATCTTAGTTCAGGCTTTGAGCAGAGGTTTGAGTTACGTAAAAAACAAAATATTATTCTTACAGAAACATTTTTCATAAAAGGGAAATGGTTTTTGAAAATATTTTTTCTATGTTTATTTTCCCCCAAAGTATTGTATTTCAATGATTTTTTACTAGAATAATATTCTTGAAACAATTTTTATATTTATATTCTAGTTTAAGTGACAATAAATATTAAAAAAATATATATATTTGTACGCTTTTACAAAATTATTGTTCTGAACGTCGTCAGATACCTTGAGCTCAAATAAAATTAGCTTTTCAAAGAAAAAAATCTAATTCGTAGTTTGGTGTAGCTAATGATCTTGTACAGCAAGAACTCCTAACACAGTGCTTATCAAACTTTCAATGTTTGCAAACCCAATTTTTAATCATTATTTTCATGCCCCTCCCTCCTCCATGCAATAATAATGTATTGAATTCAATAATAATGTACTCTCAGACACAAAAGCTACAATTCTATTTAAATTAGAAACTGTTCTAATTGTCAAGATAAGTACTTAATTTTGCATATAATTTTGTATATGACACAAGCCCATGATCTCACTAATAATTATTAAACTTGTTCTTAACTTAATATTGATGAATTAAAAATCAAATGTACTTATTTTGTACATTTAAAATTATTTATCTATCATTAAAAAAAAATAAGTGTATTTTGTAATTTTAAAAACTTTTACTAAATACATTTAAAAAAATATCGGGATTATAGAAAAAATCAATTTTAAAATTTTTATCTGTCGGTTGTCTTTTTTGTTTTCGGGTAATCTCGAAATCGGACCAATTTTGACAGAACTGTTACTGGAGATAGTTGATGTTATAAAAAAATAACTTTCGGTAATTTTTTTTTTAGAAAAAAAATTTGGGTTCCACGAAAAAAAAATTAAAACCAATGAAATAAAAACAATATCCGATTCAAATAGGATTATTTATTTCAAAAGGGTTATTTCATATCCGAGCCTTCGTTTTAACTAATTCTAGCAGTTATATCAAACTTTTTTTTTGATTAGGTGGCTCCACTTCGACATTTCCCGTTTATGTCCTTTGATCCGTTTTTTTCAGTCCTCAACCCCATCGCAGTGTAAAAATCCGTCCTCTCACCCCTTGCTCAACAAAAAAAAAAAGGGGAAAAACACCCGATTCACGTGAAGAATGACATTATACATATATCATAGGTATTTCTTTTCTGGAAAACAAAATTTAAAAGTTTTCCCTAATTCAAATTGAATAAACACTTTTTTTTTTAAAATTCCCCGTGGACGAA
Source organism: Trichonephila inaurata madagascariensis (assembly GCA_019973955.1). Taxonomy (NCBI): domain Eukaryota; kingdom Metazoa; phylum Arthropoda; class Arachnida; order Araneae; family Nephilidae; genus Trichonephila; species Trichonephila inaurata. Next base: position 21,121 of record BMAV01006465.1, read on the forward strand.
ATCGGGGTAACAACTGTTTAACATAAAAAAAAATGATCGAAAGTAATATTAACGTATTACACCCGATACAAATTTTTTACACTATTTTTTTAAACGTTTTTACACAAAATTTGTAACAATGTTTTACTTTTTTTCTGACAGAAGGAAGGGGTTTTCAAAAAAACGGCCCACAAGAAGTTAAAGGGGGTTATAAATAAAAAAAAACCTTTTTAAAGCTATTATATCTACAGACTTAAAATTTCAAATACGGTTTTTTTTGTGAAATATGCAAAAAGATTTCTTTTGTTTGTTTAATTTACATTCCCAAGTAAAATTAACTCAAAAAATTTTTTTTCTTGTATTGTTGAATTTTTTCACCCGTACAAAATGGGTATACCAGCTTTTTATTGTAAAAGTGTATTTTTTTTTTATCTCAGAATGTATTTTTTTTTTGATTCCTTCCAGTAAAATTTTATTTTTTTTTTTTTTGTTTCTTTTATTTTCAGCTTTTGAATATGTTTCGGTAGGAATATCATCTCCC
>BMAV01006467.1:0-396521 GCA_019973955.1 Trichonephila inaurata madagascariensis
CCCAGGATTTTCATGTTATTATGTTAGGGAATTTCTATTAACGTTCTTTTGTGTGCTTATGATAGAAGACGTTTAACGCTTTGAAAATTTATCAAACTTCAATACATATATGTAATATGTCCCTCTAGAATCCTTTTTATTTTAACTCTTTGCACTAATATTTAAAATAACTTTAATTCTTTGGTTTAAAAATAACATTGTAATCTTAATCGTAATCGGCTAGTCTGAACCCTGTCCCGCCCATTCTATCCAATCAGAACTACTATTAAGTAATAATCACGCGCTTGCACTCCTGGTATAAAAGCAAAAATCTTGTGTATAATCGCTCTTTTTGTCTGCTTGCCTTCATCATGTAAGATCATTCATCACACAATAATTCACGTTAATTTCATTTGAAAAGCTTTTTAATTTTTAATGGTCCTCCAGGACTTCGCGTATATAATTCATTATTAACTCCCGACTAACGGGAGTAACCGTAACTTAAACATTTGGAAATTCTGTAGTCATCAAATTTAGAGTAATTATTATGTAAGCCATATCACATTCGATTATCTGGACCAATCAGAAAAGACATCCTTGGAAGTCGTGAGTTTTTGAACTTTCGGTTGCCATTTTGTATATCCCCGTTTCGGAGAAAATTTGCTGGTTGCTACTTGTTTTCATAATGGATCGCTAATCGTGTGTCAATTGCCTTGTGTTTTACTCTCTGTGTGGCGTTTAAGTGTCTAAATGTAAAATACATTGGATTATCATCTAACAAAGGGATGCCTCATCAATACAACGCATTTACTTCAACCACCTATCCATGATCATAAGTAAATAAAGCCTTCCCCTTCAGTACACGACGCATACGCACACACTAACCCTTACCCACACTGTTTCTCTGGGTGTCGCGGGAGGGTTTGCGGTAGCCCAGTGGTCAAGGTATCGGATCAGGGCAGGCATGTCATGAGTTCGAGCCCAGTACCACTAAAGACCCGCCGTGTAGGGCAGCGATGCACGTTATATCTGTCGAGCTGAAACGTCCTCCGTTGGTGTGGTCTGGTAGTTAGAGAGAGGGGTGCCAGCTCACAGGTGCCCTCACGTCACTTGACCATGGTTCAAAATTACGTGGTCCGTCGCCAAAAGCCATCGTGTAGCTGAACAGTGGGACGTTAATATTCACTCACTCACCCACTGGGTGTCGCGGATTCGATTCCTGGCGCCACTGAAGATATGCCGCATACAGGGCCGCGCCGATGCACGTTAAATCTGACGAGGCTCAAAGTCCTCACATTGATGGATGTGGTGTGGTAGTTAGGAGAGTGTAGTGTCTCTTGAATGTGTGTGTGTGAAGTTCAAAATTACAAGGTCTGTCGCCAATAGTCCTCAAGTTGCTTTACAGGGGGATAAAATATCTCTCTTATCTATCTTAATATAAATCTCTCTCGCACGCGCACGCTCGACTTCTGTAAATAAAAAAATATCATTTAATTTGAATAAAAGAGCTGTCCTCAGAGTGTCACCTAAACCAATAGATGCAAAGACGTAATAATCAATCCAGAATTCCCATCGAAGCTCGCTTAATTCCAGATTCCAAAACGGGGTCGTTCTGTTGCGGCGACAGCTCTTAATTGCTCGCTAATGAGGTCGATAATACCTGGATCGCCCCTCCCAGCCCTTCTAAAACGTTCGAAGTAGTCGCGGGGGATGGAGGGGGGGCAAGCAGTCGAATGAAATTTCGAATGGGCCGAGGAGTTTTAATTAGGAAATAATTACGTCACATAACTTTAGCGGGGAGAAGCCGAAAAATGCGGAGTCGATAATTTAATCGAAATTGAAGGGCCTTGTGACTTTTTCTTTTACTTTTTTTTTATTCAAATAGGGCTTGCTTTCTGTCAGTGTTCATTTCGTTAAAATTTGGGAAATTTTTTTGCTCGTTGGTTGAATTATTTTTCTCTTTTTCTGTTTTAGAGTACTTAATTTTGGATGCAAAAATCGTGGTTTGGGTGTTTTGGCTATAAGGTTTACCCTTTCCCCGGCACTTCATGGGTTTTTGTATTGCAGAATAAACTATTTTAAAATTTTGTGTTTGTTCACATTAAGCCTCTTGTATTGAAAAACATTCTTATAAATCTTACCTTTTGATTTAACAAAGGCAGGACGTGAATTTCTTAAATTGAAGTAGACTTATCTTTTACGCTCCCGTAACCTCCGCTCCCAATTTGTATTTCTGAAAAAAAAAAATCCTTTTTTAGTGGATCTCTACTCAACAAAATAAATATGCTTCCCAAATTTTAAGTCTAAGTAAATTTTTTTTTATCGATAAGCGTCGTACACCCTTTGATAGTTCGATTTTCTCGTTCGATAGATTCGTTCATAGCGTTCATTTATAAATATTACGTGTTCTTTTATCGGTCTGTCAATGAAAGACAGAAATAATTTTAATCTAAAAACTGGAATTATAATATGAATTAACTTTTTCCCTTTCGTCTTTCCCAGGGGCCCATTTAGTATGGTACGTCGATGTGTGCACAGGACGACCGGCCAGCAGTTCGCCGTCAAGATCGTGGATGTCGCCAAGTTCACCTCTTGCCCGGGACTCAGCACGGAAGGTAATATTTATAGAATAATGTGTATTTTATTCAAAATTATTGTTTTGTAAACTTATTCGTACGCTGTGTATAGAATACTTAATTCTTGAAAAATGTGTTGGTTTTCAAAATGATAGAAACAACACAAAAGAATGAAAGACATTCGAGCAATTTTTAAAATGGAAAATTTCCCGAAAGCTTCGAGAAATGGAATTGTACAAGTATTGCATAGTTTTCAAGTGAATGTTAGTCATTCCACGTGAAAATATCGGGATAGGACCCATAAAGAGATTGACTGTGGATACCAGTTGTGACTCCCTGCTTTTTTGTGTAATTTTGTTATTGGTTTAAACATTTATTGTAACGTCCTAATAGAAATTTTGATGATAGTCAGTTATGCAGGGACGGACCTTGTGGGAATTCGGATTCCAACTTGTAAATTCTGAATTTCCTGCTTTTGTAAACTTGGATCTCAAATGAACTTTTTACCGATCTTCCTTGAGTAATCTCACCCATTTTCTCACTTGAGTATCCTTCATTGAATTGTCACCGTACACTTCACATATCTGGTGATGAATATCAGCAGATTTCAAGTTTCGTATTGTTGAGGACCCGATCACTGACCATATTTTACAGTCGGTGAGATGTTTATTTTCTTAAAAATTTTTGCTTCCTACTACGAAGCATAGAGAGTCAGTTGTTAATGAAAATGGGGTTGGATTATGCACAAAGGATGCCGGGAACCTGCGTTCGCACTTATTCTCATGTGCTTCATATTGTAGTTGGTACTCACGAACGAGCTGTACTTTAAAAATAATCTCGTGCTTTCTTAAAATGTTGCGGTCCATAACTAGTAGTATGTTGTGTAGTGCTAAAATAATATTTTTTTCCTAATGGGGTTGTGAATTGGTATTTACCATTGCAGACCTAGTACATTCCCCAGGAGCTAGTATCACTTTTTAGTGCGGCACCATATAAGTGGAATACCAATCGCCGCAATGTTACTTTGACTCTCAGGTTTTTCCTCAGAGGGAGGCACAAGCTTTGCCAATGCGAAATGGAACTAGGAATTTTTAATTTTGCCGAGAGTATCTAAGCCAAACTGGTACTCTAGGTATCTTTAACATACCGCATAATCCTACGACAGGGGTGCTGTCAATATTCATCATCATGAAAATCCATGGACTTGGGCTGGGGTCGAACCCGTAACCTTGGGCGTACCAGGCCAGTGGCAAACCAACTACGACACCCAGCCGGTGTGCTAAATTAATATTAATTGCAAGAAACAACTTTTGTACCATTAAAGGCTTATTTAAACGTTCTATTATATGTTATTGTAAAAAAGAAAATATATTTATATCTAATGCGTTTGCATACAATGTTAAGGTTTTAATATTAGATTGTTTTTTCGGGTACTAAACTGCTTTAAGGTATCCGACTACGTTCGGAACCGTGATTTTGCAAAAGCGTGTAAATGGATAATATTTATGATATTTAGTGTCACTTAGATTAGAATACATGTTTTATGTTTAGGACATTAGACAAAAATTATTTAAATACAATAGTTTGGCAAAATACTTAAATAACCTTTTCAAATGTTTCCTTTTGTAAAATGCTTCTATTGTATTAATATTTTGCCTGTATATAGCTCAGAACTCTGTACAGAGGCTCAACTATGATTTTTGAAAAATTCACATTATATTTATAGTTACAACCATTTGAAATAATTATCGGCGTTTTTTTCTTAAAATTTCTCTCCTCTGTTGTCGTAAAACATGGATAAACCCACTTCAAGTTATATATTTCAAAAATTCTAGTTGAGCCTCTGTAGAGAGGTCTGAGCTATATAAAGGCAAAATATTAATACAATAGAAGCATTTTTCACAAAAGGAGAACATTTTGAAAAAAGGTTATTCTAAGTTAGTTTTTTGCCAAAATATTGTATTTCAATAATTTTTTTTTGTCATAATGTCCTTAAAACAATTTTATACATGTATTCTAATCTAAGTGACACTAAATATAAAGCAAATTATACATTTATGCACTTTTTAAAATCATGGTTCCGAACGTAGTCGGATACCTGAATATTAATTTCCTATTCTGATTTTTTTATTATATAGGGAGCAGTACATTGTAATACATGTTTAAGAAGCGGTATATTAAAATTTTTATTGAATTGAATCATTTTTTTTCTTCCGTGAAGTATATATTCTATGTTTCGTAAATTAAATTATAATACTAAATTAAATTGTTTTTTCTGTTTCTGCAATTTCTGAAAAAGAAAATTTGCATTTTCATTAACCAGTTAACTGTGATTGACGAGTATACTTGTAGGATTTTGTGTCATCACGAGTATACTTGTAGGATTTTGTGTCATCACGAGTATACTCGTAGGATTTTGTGTCATCACGAGTATACTCGTAGGATTTTGTGTCATCCACGAGTATACTCGTTGGATTTTGTGTCATCCACGAGTATACTCGTTGGATTTTGTGTCATCACGAGTATACTCGTTGGATTTTGTGTCATCACGAGTATACTCGTTGGATTTTGTGTCATCACGAGTATACTCGTAGGATTTTGTGTCATCACCAGTATACTCGTCATACGTAAAAAGTTATGACCATCGGCTATTTAAGTTGTAGAGAAAATCAAAGCACATTCTCAAATTTCAAGTCGTTTAGAATGTTTTGAGGCCAGGCCGAAGTAAAACAAATAAAAAGATGAAAAATTCAAGACGAGCTCTTGCCGTTCCCATATGCACCGGCTAAAACAGCGTATAAGTTCGCATAACGAATTTATTTATGTGAGATGATAATGTTTTTTAGATGTTAGCCTGAAAGGGGCAAATGAAAAGTTGATTTATAATAGGGTTCCTTCGGGTTTGGTCAGCCATGGCACAAATGCGTGACTCCGACCAGGCGCTGCGCCCGTTGGTAGCAGCAGACCCAAATTTACCTCGCAATAGAGTAGTGTAATTTCCAATTGTTTGTTGTTAGAATCATGTACTGACATTAGAATAATGGTCCAATGTCGTGCTGTCTATAGAACAGTTATTTTATTGGAGAGGGGAGAAGGCAAGGATGATTTCTGGTAAGAGGACTAGGATCAAGCTTACAGCATATCCTCCAGAACTTCCTATTATAAAGACAGGTAGAAAATATTTTGCCAGTAAAGAAGGAAGTAAATCGCAGTGTGTGTTTACATCTCTCAGTCCGGGAATTTTGACGGTCACTAAAATTCCTAGATATCCATTAAAACTTACGGTCGGAAGGATCGTTGGTTTTATGAACCCGCGACCGAGCTAAATCGCTTTATAGCCCCTTTCATATATCAATTGACCAACAGATGGAGGATCCTGTTTCGTTGAATACCACTTCACACAGAATAAACTTAAATTCTTACGGTTTTCGAGTAATATGTGTAACTGGTTTTATTCGTGCTTTTACTAATCCTCTTGGGTAAAATATTCTTTTTAGCTGAGATTTTGTGATGGGCTCACGCGTTTTTTCATTAACATGTCCTTTTGGGTTCTTTGGGGCCAGAATAAATGGCAATTCTTTTCCAACCAACCCGAGAAGTAAAACGTGAAGGAAAGATGCAAATTAGGAAGCTTTTAAATAACAGAAGTTTAGAGTAAGCGAGGTGGCATTCGGGGAGTGTTATGATAGTCCGTGTTGCAAGCGTGAAGAGTATTTCGATAAGTTAAGTGACAATCAGGAGAGGTTACCCGTGACAGAGATCCTTTAGTCAAGGTGCATACAATTGCACGCCAGTGAACCGCAACTTCAGCTAGGATCAGATAAATTGCTGTTTCATTGGACATTAAGGTAGGAGTTACCATTTTAACATTCAGATCTGTGTTTACATTGAAATTGAGCTTAGGCGAGTTAGTTATTGATAGTGGTCCGGGTTACGTTATTTCGGTATTATATATTGTGTGTTTCGCCACCGTAGATTCTCTCACATATCATATTACCTAATCTGTTATAGGGGTTTAAGTTAAGATCTTAATAAAGTAATATTAAGTTTATTGCAGCTTCTGGTTCTTCATTTATTCTTACACCTCTAGCTCACGCTGATAATCTAGGAAAAGGGCACCCAAGGGCTACACACTTACAGTTTTAGTTGAAAACCGCTTTCCGTAGAGATGACTAGGTTTTATGTAAATGAGAGCTTCTATTTAAGGGCTAGTCGTGGAGTAGGCGAAAAGATGTTTGAAAATTGAGTATAAGACGAAAGCATAGCGTTAGTGATTAGTGGTCGCACTTAGTATTATTAATTACAGAAGGAAGGAGTAAACGAAAAGGTAGCCGGCCTCTCTGCGGCTATCTTTTCGTTTACTTAATTTAAGAAATGAAGCAAGTGTTGATGCAAGAGCATTCAGGAGAGTATATATATATAGATAAGTACTCTCTTATTTATATTACCGTTAGATTAATGTTTGATTGCTTTTCGAGTTTAGTTATTAGAGGGCATTCTCAGGTTTTTGATGAAGTCTAATATGTGGACAAAGGAAATAAAATTGTTAACATTGGGAAATGTCTGATTCTCTCTCACTTGAACCCTTTCACACCCGCGGTCGAAGGACTGCGACATATCGTCGGCCTAGTTATCAGACTGCGTAACTCCACCGGTGTAACTGATTTGATATAGGAGTGCAACGCGCCAAGCGCCTTTTGGCACGATTCAATCCTTTTGTTTAATCCTTTTTTTTCCTTTTGTTACCTCAGTGCGCGCTCCGCTTTTAATTTATTCCTCGATCAGTGTAAACACTACTATTTTTATTTCATAATAAAACTAGATTTCGAAGGGAGAGGTGGTGGCAAGATTTTAACATAAAATATAAATACAACAAAGTAATATTAATGCATTACACTTCCAGATATAAATTATTTACACTATTTTAAGCTTTCATTACACAAAATTTGTAACAATGTGTTACTTTTGCTCAGCAGAGATCCTGCGGAAAAAAAAAACTAACACTAATATACGTTATCCCCATGGCAACCACATTATTGCACGATAAAAATATCAAAGTAAGCCATATTGTAATATTATTGCCTATCTTGGCGAACATAAACAACAACTTGGTGCCTAGCATTACTGTGTCAAATTAGTCTCCCAGGTGGAGTTACGCAGTCTGATAATTAGACCGACGATATGTAATATATGTTTATGTTAACCAAATAAATAAGTTTTAGTCATAAAATTGGCAATTTTATAAAATAAGCCATTTTTTTTAAATTTAATATTTTAACGGTGACTCTTACTCATTAAGTGAGGAGTGTACGCGTCATCACTTGATTTCCGTGACACTAGTTGTTGCACGCTCTTAAGTGGGGGCGCTGCTGGTAACTGATTAAGATGCTTCAAAAATTTTAAATATTGTATAATATACAGGCATATTCGGCCTGCCTTTAAAGATCTTATGTTAGTACTCGATTTTTTATCTGAAAATTTTTTTTTTCTAAATTTTCTTTGCGCTGTTTAACGTTACGCCAAGAATTTTTTAGTTCAAGTTACAAAAAGTACCGTTATTCTATGAGAACAAATATTTAAAATAAATAGGAAATACTCTTTGTAGCAGCTAAAAAATACCTTTTTTTAAAAAATTCTTCATTAATTTTTAACTATCTCTTTTCTATTCAATTCTAAAAATCCATTGTTTTTAAAAATGAATAACTATTTTTTTTATTTACGATGTTACATTTGCATATTATTTATTAGTCATATAAAGATTGCCAAAATTTTTATTGTATATATTCCAGCAAAATATTTGTTCTTTTCTTTATAAAAAAAAAGTGGGAAAAAACTCTAGCCCTGGTAAATTGCGTTTTACCTTTATCCTGAAAAAAAAATGATTTCCCACAGCAAACGCAAAACTGGAGTGCCTAAGACGGTCTGGGACTTGGAACAGCTGCGGTATATCCAAATGTCTACTCCAGTATTTGCTGTTTAGTATTCCGTAAAGAATTCTTCCTCGCGAACCTTTACCAAGTTCCCACCCACACTAAGAAGTACAGCTTATTTTGTTGTTAGCACCCGCAAATCTCTCTATTGTGTCTTCGAGGAGTATCTAAACGAAATTCAATTCTTTTCTCTTCATACATACATCTAAGCTCATGAAGTAAATACGTATTCCACATTCAAATTCACTCATCTCTTAGGAAAGTTCTAACTGTTTTATAATTTCAATGCAAATAGCATTTTTTCATGGAACATATGTACTTTGTTAGAAAGCGGTCTCTATTCTCTTTATAACCACAGAATACAACAATGACTTCTTTCTTTGTAAACACGCACACGAAGAGATTTATTTAAAGAATAACACCGGTAAAAAACGAGTTTTTTGAACATGGATTTTCTTTCAAACTTTATACTTTCCGTGACATAATTTTTTAATGCCTTCAATTTTAAGAGTGGAAGGAGATGTGTTGCGGCAAATTGAATTTATTCAATAATTAGTCTTAATAATTTAACTTTACGAGAGGATAGTTTAGATTGCTGGTTTCAGTGTTCAACTATTTCACGTTGTAAACAATTTGAAATTATGAGCAAAATTTAATTATTTAAATAGTTTTAATCAATTAATTTTTATTAATTGTGTTACCGTATTTCATCAAAAAATCGTGTGTAAAAACTTTCAGCTGAATTAAGCGCTTTAAAATGTGAGAAAAAAGCTTTTAAAGTGTGGTTCCAAATCGCTAACATAGGCACCAAGTCAGACTACTTAGGCCTTTGAACCAAACTTCAATGCAGCACTGTGTTTTTTAGATGAGATTTAGCTGGGATATTGATTCTTGACGTACTTTTGTCTGGAGAGAGCCTTGAGCACAATATAACTCGTACCTCACCTCGTTAAGAAATTTTTTACAAGGGTATACTCTTCTGTGGACGAAGGAGGACTTCTAGGAGATGTTTTTGTTTTTCTGGAAAACAATTTAGAATATAATACATAAGGGCTGCCCAGATGAAAAGTGGACAAGTTGAATAAAAAGAATTCCTTTATTGAGGAAATCAAAATAAATCACCATGGGCGTTGTACACGATCCCATCTTTGACAGGTTATATCCTTCGCTTAAAAGATAGTGGTTTATTCTCCGGAAGTTCTGCATACTTCATTTTTCCCCCAAACGAATGGAAAAAATTTCTTTTAATGGAAAAATGAAGGTTTCAGGAACAAAACACTGTACGGTGGTGTTCCCAAAACTTTTTCCGTTTTTTAAGGTTGTCTCTGGGGTTTTACTGGAAACGGGGGCCGGCATTGATGGGCTGATACGTTGCCGTCCTTCACGCGTTTGAACCAATTGTTCGAACGGCAGTGCTCCAAAAGACTGCCCCATTTGCTGATGCCGCATCCACCCCCCTTACAATCAGAAACCCCCCGCCATTGTTCCCTCTGGCCACCCCAAAATTTTTTTGATGATTTTTAACCTGACGGTTTTTATTGCCCCGGTATGCTTTTACCCCCATACCCCCTTTATATCCATGTTCGGTGGCGCGGGTTTGGAATCATTCTAAAACAATTCCCGTGTCCACCCCATTTTTTAGGGCCCCTATACATGGTTTGGAATTCGGAAATTAAAAATATCTATCAAGAGTCATCCTGAATTAAGAATTTGGTTGGTTCAGCCGTTTTGGATAAGTAATTTGGTTGCGTATTAAAAACAAAAACTAACTATGGTTAAAATGATGAATAATAGATGCACAGGATATAGTACTCCTTTCTTTGCATATCACTGGTTAGTTTTCTTATTTAGTTCTAATGTTATACCATTGTAAGTTGTTTTTATTTAATTTATTTTTCACTTACTTGAATAAGTAATTCCAGACCGTTGTACATTTAGATGCATTGCGATGTTGTTGGCCGTTGTGTATTTTACCATGGTCTAATTGATCGAGGTGTAACGTTTCCCACCTTCCAGCTGTGAGTCGGTCTCTTTGTAAAAATAATCATCACACTGCCTTCCCTGCTTTATTTCCGCCTTTGGGACCCCCCCTTTCCCCCTTTAAGGGGGCCCCCCTTCCTGTCATGCGGATTTAACAGATGCTAAATGGGCCCCGCCCGCCCCTGAAGAGAGGGGGGAGATGCTTTGAACTTCAAAAGGGGGCAGATGCACAAAGGGGAACTCTCTTCTCACCCACTTTGAACCTAATAATCTTTTAATAAGTTTAATAACTTCAATGTATAATCTGTAAAAAGTAGCTGTGAGGTAAATAAACTAAATATTTAAATTAATCAGTATCACGCTACCGTTATTTATCTCAAACTTCACACGAAAATCTTAAATTCATTTCCATTATATAAAAGCTAATGTGATACATCAATATGTAGAAATCTAATGGGATCTAAAAATTGAAAGGGAATAGCAATTACGGATTGAAAATATGTTTTTAGGTGTCGGCCTCTTCATATGGTCATAGTTGAAAATGACGTTATCTCTCTCTGACTGCAGATTAAATATATCTGTTTGATTAAGACTATTTAAAAGTGACTAAAAGCAAACAAAATGAATAAACATAAAAATTAGTGCATTTATTGTTTCTTTTGGTATCTTAAACTCATGTTTTGTGGTTTTTATAAGCGAATTATTTTTTCCCCGTTGATTTTTTTGTTCTAAATTTTTAGTTTTTTTAATCGTCATCGACGTGGCCTTTAAAACCCAAACCCACGTCAAACATTCTATAGATTTATTAGTACCTTTTTTCCCTTCTGTTCACCCACGAAAAGGAAGGGAAAAGAAATCCCCATTATTATGAAGCACACGTAAAAAGTAGGTTAGATTCGGGATATGTGACCACACTGTTGAAAAATGCTATCTCTTTTTCAGAGGGAAAAAAAATCCTAGAAATTTCTTCTCCCGTAGGGAGTTTTTTAGTTTAAAACTTCTTTTTATCCGATCTGGCAAGGGTTTACCCGCCCTTTTTTAAATACCCCCCCTTCCCCCAGCGGAGGGAGGGGCGGTTTTACCCCAGTTTCCCGTTCGCGTAGGGATTTTCGCCACTTGTAGGGAAAACTTTCTTTCCCAGATAGAAGACAGATATCCTGACAAAAATGTCTGAAAAGAGAATTTTTTTCTTTTTATTTCCAGATATATTTAGAAATTCTCCTTTCGACATCGAGATATGAACCTTGGAAAAGTTTTCAGTTTCTTTATCTGTCTTTTTTTTCTTTATCTGGTTTTACGGGATTGTATTTTCTCATGCATTGTGGAGCTGTGCTTTTTATTTTCATATTTACTTGCGGATTGAGTAGCACGCTTCAGGAAAAATGGAAAACGTAAAAGTATTGAAATAAATTATACAGTGAAACCGCGGTCTATAATTCTAGCATCAATGTTGCCAAAAACCATGTTTGTTCTGAATGATAATAACTAATTGTAGACTCTTTTTTTGTTGCGTTGTTAATGATAGAAAAATTAACTTCTGTTAAGATTGTTCGCCTTTTAACCTATACATATAAAAACCCTGTTATTTAAATAAAGTTTAAAAAAAGAATTTTTTTTCAAAAATAATTCTATTGATATTAATTGGACTAAAAGAAATGTTTTTTTGTTCTCAATGGGCTGCATATTAGCAATTAATTTTGCCCGGGAAGTCCCCCAAAAGTGGTAATTTCAGTCATGACACTATCTGGGGGGATATCCTAAAATTTTTACGCTTTAATTAGTTTAATTCTTCCCCGTCGGATGTTTAATATTGGCAATTCTTTGCCCAAAAACCAAGCCAAAAGATACTCAGGGGCTTTTTCATGCCCATAATCATATGACATGCGGGATTTAGAAAAATCACTCCAGCGGGGGAACCGCAACCCTTTGGGGTTTCGAACCGGATACACTACTTCTTAGCCACCGGAGCCCCAGAATAGGTATGTGGGGCGCTTTTCAAATTTATGCTCTGTGTTATATTCTTTGCTCGATATACATGCATTAGTTTATCCCATTTCACATGTTTATTTGGATAGAATTCTCACTTTTCATCCATCACATAGACACTTAACCTGGTTGATAAATTTAAACGCTTTAGTTTTTATTTTTATGTTTTTTAAAAAAAACACATCTCCCCCCCCCCTTTTTTTTTTTTCTGAAGTTAATGTCTATCTTTGGAAAATTTTACTTTTTTGTTAAAACTGGAATGGTGCATTGATTGAAAATACGATAAATTTGCATAAAAGGGGGGGAAAAAAGCCCTTTTAGAACATTTTTTTTTTGATATTAAAAAAAAACATTATAATCCTTCGTGGGTTTTCAGATTTTTAGAAGAATTATTTATACATATTTTCAAATATCAAAGGAAAAAAAAACGCTCTTTTAGAACAGGGATTATCAAACTTTTTCCAACGTCGAACCCTTTTAAAAGAATGATTTTCTTTATAGGCTGCATAGATCCCTTCGTACATTTTTCTCATACATATATACAGTATATAGTATTATTATAATATTAAAAAAATTTTTTTTCACAGAAAAACTTAACAAGAATTCAACTTAACTGAGAATTAGAAACAAAACTACAAAGAAAGGGATTTGTTAGATTTAGTTTTATTTTATACTTTGATATTTCCACTTTAAAACAGAAGTTTCATTCGAGGCAACTTTGTGGAAGTTAACATGTTTCCTGTCACCACACTTCTAGCGTGAAGGGAGAAAATTCCTTTTACACGGAAACAAGTTTGAAACAAAAAAACAAATTTGGCTGAAAAGGGAATGTTGTAGGAGAAAAGTGAACGCCGGACTTATCTAAAACAATTAAAAGCGTTTAAAAATTTTAAAACACAAGTTGACGTTAAGACCATTTTTAAATATTTTTTTTAATTGAAAACTGTTTTAAAGGAGAATGCGGTTTTCGAGCGCTTGAGGAAGTAACTGTGAAGGGACCACATGTAAACGCTTCTAGTTTTCGATTTAGTATAGTAGTTTTAAATAAAGACCCCACACATCTCCACCCCTTCCCCCTTTTTTTTTTGGATTCGTGAAGTTAATGTCTATCTTATGGAAATTCTACTTTTCTGTTGAAATCTGGAATAGTGCATTGATTGAAAATACGATAAATGTAAAAAGGGGATTTTAAAAAATTTTCCAACGATTGCTGTTTTGTTGTTGGGCATTTTTTTGACCCAAAGGGGGCCTTTTGGTTTTGGATCACATCTTCCTACGTAAATCTATATTATATAATTTATATGAATCCAAAAATTCGGGGACACACAAGATGTAGAAAACCTTACCCTGAATATTTACAGCACCGAAGCACATCCACCTTCAAGGTGTCCTCTTGGGCTCCCGATACACCTGTCGCATTCATAACTTCCCCGGGAAAACCCTTTTTTCCCAACCTCCCCCTGGGCTCCCGCGATGCTGCTTTCATCTCATTTGAAGACACAAAACGGTGTCCCCGAAAAATTTTTCATTGATGAGATTAGGCAAATGTCGCACAGTTCTAAGTCTGGTGAATAGGGGGATGTGGAAACATGTTGGTGCGAGTTTTGGCGAGGAACTAACTCTTTTACCAATTGGTATCGATGAGCTGGCGCGTTGTCAGGCAGAAGATGCCAGTTGTTACTCTACCAGAACTGAGGCCGTTTGGCTTCTTTGAGAAGTGTGTAGCCTGAACGATTTATCGGCGACGATCTTTCCAAACACATTCAGACACCAACGCAACATTTCCCCCGTTCCGTGTAAATGATAAGGGGCTCATTGTATTCGATGGTTCCGGCCCCCCCTTAAAACGCCGATGCCATTCTTTAAAACCCTTTAATCTCGCCATGGTAGATTCAACATACCTGAATTAAATTTCTAAAGTCTCAATTGGTGTTTTTTTCCAAGCGTTGCAAATTTAAAGCCCAAAGCTGTTCAAAAAAATTTTTTTACATCGGGGAGCAAAGCTAAGTAGCTTCGGAAGAAAACTGCTGCACGTGCCATTCGGTCACATGACATGGTGTAAAGGCTTCACTACTGGGGGCGCTTCCTCGTCATCTAATCGATCTAAATCTGTAGGAGGTAAAGATGGATGACAAAGACTAACCATGATAAATCTAATTTATTGTTACCGAAGATAATATTCCAGAACAAGCAATCTATAAAGGGAACCTTTGGAGTGATATAAAGAGAGCTCAAACCTTATATGAATAAGCGTACGAAATCTGAATAGTTTAACTTTAATCAATGATATCTTAATAATCCTAACTTCCCTAATTTATTCCAGTAGTTAAAATCCGTCCTTTAGTCACGCGGCGTAATTCTGATTCTTACCGTATCAGCACTGTTTTCAGCGACTCCGCTCCTTTTCCTTCGCCTCTACGATTATTAAACTTTAACTATATATACACTATAATTTACATTTCATGGTTTCTTCTTGAAAGGGATGGCTGGGAAATAACGCGATTTGCTGGCCCAAAGATTCCCCAAGAGGATTATTAGTTGAAAGTCACAAAGCCCCGTCACGATGGACTAAACCAACCTGGCCTGGTAGGGGAATCCATTTCAAGTAGTTTAACTTTAGGTACTAGCTTTCGTCGTCACCAATGGCAGCAGCCCCGAAGTTTCGGATCGTACTACGTACGTCAAAACGGATACTATTATTTAATAATGACGATCCTTAAGAACTAAATAAAATTTTAAAATAAAAAAAAATGTTCATCGAGCCCTCAATCAATTCTGAATACGACTGTACATCAAATCTGTCGAAATCTTATGCAAACTTAAACTTAAGTATCAAATTGAATGTCTACCTACTAGAAATTCAAAATGATGAATTCAAATTGACTTCTTCCATTATCAGTGAACTTTGGTGTGTAAATCTAGCGAGACGTTAAAATAAACTTAAAAAAATAATGCTTTGAAAAGTTAGTTATAACGATACACAAGGAATAAAAAAAGTAATCTTATCTTTTATTGTCTATTGCATATCTATTAAGTCGTTTTCTGATAAAGTTGTTGCATATTTTATATTTAAAGTCATTTCTTATCGTTACATGTATTATTCGACACATTGAACGTTATCTATTTAAACATAAACATTTGGATCGTTAATCATTTCTGCATTAATTTCTCTATTTCACACATACTGGTACAACCCTCTAGCTTACCCATTACTCATAAGCAATGCATTATTCGTCATAACGGCCTAGTGTGTATTTACACCTCCCTCTTCTCTTGAGTAATTCTCATTACTGCCTTCGAACATTTTTTTTAAGAACATTTCCGACACCCCTTTTAAATTTTGCGTTAATGAAAATGGGACAGATGAAGGGGATTTTTCTCTATATTAATTTGCCTGTTTTCATTAGTCGATCGTAATTTAAAAATACAATTATTGGTTCCATTTTTTGAATTAATGATCCTTAGAGAGCTAAGGTGACTAACTCGTGGGGAACGGTTATTTTGAAAAAAACGTATAAATGAATAATTCTTTGATATTTAGTGTCACTTGGATTAGAATACAGTAATACCCAGAACTTACGCGTTAGTTAGGACTGAGTGAAACCGCTTTAGTCGAATTCGCGTAAGTCAGGATATAATTTCGCATATAAATAAATGCATGTCAGGCTCCAGGCCTGCTAGTAAATGAAAAAAGTCGTCATTTTCAAATATCAGTACTTTATTATCGTTCAAGCATCGACATTCCAACATGGCGACCATTTGCTGCCCAATCGGATCGAACAAAAGACATCATAACAGCAAGGAGTCACCAGCCTCTCTATACTCGATTAGTCTCTTATTATCTATGTGAGTTTAAGGCAGTTTATCTGTGGGTATCTAGACCGCGAAAGCAGCCCTCAATCCCATATCAGGAAAGGGTTTTTTGAGGGGGGGGAGGGTTTAAAAGGGTGGGGAGGGTGGGGTAAAACCCTTCCGTTCTTTTCCCTTTTCCCCCAAAAATTTCCTTTTTTCTTTGATTTTCTAGTCTTTTTACTTTTTAAAAAATTAGTCATTCCCGTATGAAAAAAATTTCGTTTCGCCCGCCCTGCCCGGTGCATTTTTTTTTGTCCATGAGTGTGTATTAAAAGGGGCCCCATAATGAGCAAAAAGGTGTGAACGTTTTATAAGCTTTAAGTATTTCCTTACCCTAAAAATTTTTTTTTTTTAATAAAAGGGAAGGGAAGAGGGAAATTGTAATTTCGAAAAATGTTCTATTAATACTCTAAGCCCCAATTTTAAAAATTTTTTTTTTTTCTCTCTTGCTTTCCTTAAAGTTTTTAAAGCCCCTTTTTGTAAAAAAGGTTTTAAAAAAAATGTTTGTGGTTTATAATTTTAAAACTTTTTTGTTTTTGGAATTTTTTGAAAAGTAGAAAAGTCAAATTTTAAGTAAGATGATGTACTTATATATGTTTCTATTAAAATTCAAAAGTCATTAATGTGCATATTACCTAGATAATCTGCAGATTTTACTTTTGTTCCTTTAAAAAAGTACGGAGTAAAAAGAGTTTTTTTTGCTTTTAAAACTTGGGAAAATTCCCCTTTTTTGGGGGGTTTCCGTACCCTTTTAAAGGGTTTCCTTTTTCGTTTCGGAACCGGGGAATTTTAACAAAGCGCATAAATGGATCATTTTCATGATGGGGTTTGTCCGGGGGTTGAATACTTTGAAAAAAAATAGTTTTAAGGACTTTTTTGAAAAAAAAATTATTTAAAATTAATATTTCTGAAAAAGAATTAACTTAGAAAAACCCTTTTTTTTAAAAAATTTTTGGTTTTTTGTAAAAAAAGGCTTCTTTTAAATAATAATATTTTGCCTATCATAGCTCAGCCCTTCTGTACAGGGGCTCAACAAAGGATTTTAAAAAAATTAAATTTTTTCATAGTTACAATCCATTTAAAAAATTGTTGGGTTTTCTTAAAATTTATAATTTTTTTGTGGTAAAACAGGGAAAACCACTTCAAAGGTTATATATTTCAAACACGGTTAGCCTCTTTTGCAAAATTTTTTAAAAACCCTTTTTAAAAAGGGGGGTTTTTATATGTTCTTTTTTGTCAAAATAGTGTACTTAAAAAATTTTTTTATTGGGATACTATTTTTTAAAAACAATTATATAAAATTTTTTTTCCTTATCTAAAGTGACTTTAAAACATCATAAATATTACCCTTTTATCCCTTTTTTAAAAATCACTTTTGGGGGTTAGTAAACCCCTTTAAAGTTCAAGGGTGTTTTTTAAACCTTTTTGTTTTTGGGAAGATTGAACGTTGTTTCTTTTTTTAGTTGACAATCTAAAAAACTGAAACAAAATGAACGTTGACTCATTTTTAGATTGTCACCTAAAAAGCCCCCAAATTTAACTTTTTATCATATTTTCTTCCTTTTCCCTTTTCATTGCAAAAAATTTTTAATCCGTTTGTTTCTCTTTGTTTTATAGTTTTTCTATTGATTGATGATTGATTCCACCAACTAACGTGTTGTTTGCTTGATTCTATTTACATGGTTTTTAGGTATCTAAAATTAAATAAATAACCTTATTTCAATATTTATTTAATTGCAATAATATTTTAAATCGTTTGATTCTATGTATTGCACTTTTTCAATTGACTGACGATTGATTCATTCAGCTAATGTGTTGATTGTTCGATTGTATTAACTTGATGCTTTAGATTTTTGAAATATAAATAAACAACATTTAATTTAAGGTATCCGAACACGCTTTTGAAAATCCCCGGAATTCGGTCAAAAACAGATATTTTGTTTTTATTTTGTGAATAAAAGCTACCTTTTTTCTTTTTCAAAACATACTTTATTTTTTTTTCTACACAATAAATTTTTTAAAGCTGAAAAGCTGGGGAAATGGGTCTGTGATCTACCAAAAAGTGACATTTAAATTTCAAAATATATCAAAGGCAGTCGATAACCCAAAATTTACCCAAAAGTATTTCTATAAAACTTTTTTTAACTTGATTTTTATGTTATTTTCTAAAGGGGGAATTTTACTAAAAAATTTCTTTTTTTGAATCCTTTTTTTGGGTTTTGGCTTGTTATTTAAATAATGGTCTCATAAAGAATGTTACGTTTCTTAAGATGTTTATTCAAAAACAGCTCTAAAATTTTTCCCAAAATTTTTAAAAAAACTTTTAAATTTTTGTATATTTCCTAGGTAAAAAGCATCTAATTTGTTTTAGTAATACTCTTATTAATTTAAGTTTATTATTCTTTTTTTCCCAATTGCTTTGGGAAATTTTTCAAAAAAAATTGCTAAAATTTCATTTATAAATTGGGGATTTTTTCCCAAAATTTATTTTATATATGTTAGTTAAATTTTTTATTTATTGGTATTGAGTTCTTATAGAAAGCATTTACAGTTGAACCTGTTTTGGTTTGGGGAGATAGGTACCGCATAAAAAAAAAGCTTAAAAAATATTCAAAAATTTTTATAAATTCTTACATAAAAAAAAAATTTAAATTTGTGGAAAAAACTAAAAAATTTTTTTTATGCGGTGGATGGGGGCCCATAAAAAAAATCTTATTTTAAAAACCTAATTATTTAGAAATTTATGTAAAAAGTAAATTCCCGTTAAAAAAAATAAATAAATTAAATATTACACATGGAAAATTTTAAAATATATGGGTTTTTCATTGTATACACGGATAAGTTTTCAAAAAACCACATAATTTTTATTGCTACTCATCGTAATCAAAGCCCTTTAAAAAAAATTTCCCAAAAAAAACCCGTCACTTGAAGGTACAAAACAATTTTATTTTTTTCCAACATAAAGAGGGTAAATTTTGTGACGAAAGGGCGGGGGGGGCCCCACACACACACAGTTGCTTTTAAATGTCACGATAACCAGATATTTATGATCGAAGCCCTTTTTTTGAATTTTGGCCCCCTTTTTTTTTAAATTAAAATCTATTTGAAGAAAAAGCTTTTCCCAAATTTTTTGGAAAATCCCCGAAATTTTTTTCCCGGGTTTTTGTCCGTTTTCATATTCCCATCAAATTATTCATAATTAAATTTTTAATTTTAAAATTTCGTCTTCAAAAAAAGGGAGTCCCGGGCTTTGAAAGGCCCAAATGAATGGGTTGTCGGGGGGACTGTTTATAAAAAGAAAAAACGTCTTGAAGTTTGACATTTCGGGGGCGTAACATAAAACCCCCCCATCACGGGGGGGAACTGGGGCCCCCTCCTTGGCTAACGCTAAATACGTATTTACCCAAATTTAAAAAAATTAAATGCAAAAAACCAAAATTTAGAGGTGGGGGCTAAAATTCGTTACCCTAAAAAAAAAACTTTTTCTCTGGAGCCCAAAACCAATTTTGGGATTGCCCGGGGAGGGGGGGGGCTCTAATGGTCCCAAAGGGTTTACTAACCCTAAATATGTATTTCCCCAAATTTTTAAAATATTAAAGATGAAACCTGACTTTTTTCAAAGGGGGGAAAGGGGGTCCCCAAAATTCTCCCCCTTTCCACTAGTAAAAAAAGATATAAAAACATTACAATTTGGGGCCCAAAAAAATTGGGAAAATTTATACACCTCAAAAAGAAAAGCACAAAAGAAAATCCCTAAAAAAAACCCTCACAAACAAGGGTTTCCCCTGTATAAATGATTAAATATTATTTTTGTTAAAGACTCCAAAAAGGTTTAATACCAAGCTTCAAAAACATTGCTGTTTTTTTCTCCAAAAAATCTTATTTTCAGTTTGACTACTGCCCAAAAAGGGTATGTGCAGAAATATTTTTTTCCTAATAAAAAATTGGCGGCGATTTTACATAAGCCAAAGTACCTCCGGGCGGGGGGTCCCTTTTGTCTGTGGTCATGTTACCCGGCTTCGGGCCATGGGGTTTCCGGTTCTATCCTCCAAATTGGTGATCTTGGCTGAAAAGAAAAACTCAAAACCTTCTGATCTGTCATGGCACCATCTACCCGCAAAAAGAGCAACCAAAAGTCTTCAGACTCACTTTTTGACGCAGCACCATCAATTAACAGCAACTGTTCACACGCACGCAACAAATATCTTATTTTTTCACCTATCCATCGACTCACTGGGTGATAACTTTTGTCAGTGGTCATATTACCCGGCTTCGGATCCAAAGGTTGCGAGTTCTATCTGCCACAATATTTTCCGGCACTTATACGGATTACCCTTGTTGATACGCAGATTATGTAGCTAATCTGCAGATTAACTGATTTCTGCACTTAAGCTGTATCATACAGGTACATACAAATCAAGAAAACCGTTCAGTAATTCATTGGGTAGCACTAATTCAATTATAATTTAAGTATAATTTGCTTATTTTTGTTTTTAAATTTCCTTCACAAACATATCGTAAAAGGCAAGCGACTGAAAAAGTGCAAATCCAATGGAAAAATGGAATAATTCTAAATGTGACGTACGGCTCAAAAACTCGATAAGGTTCGATGCCCAATAACCACCGCCCTCGGGTATCAAAGGACAAGGAATTCGTTCCGGGAAAGATGGTTGTTTACTGAGAGCTCTTGTTCAGTCGGAGAAGCATAAATTTCCGGTTCCTCACGATCCTTGAATGCACAATTTGCAGCCCTTGTGTTGGAAAAACCCCCGAGGCAAGGTTTATTGGGGATATTTTTCTTTCTTTTTAGTATACTGGGGAGATCGTAAATTTATTGTACTTTTTTGTGATATACGCGTGGTGATACTGCATGAGTTGGTGTTCTGGCTCTATAGGAATGGAGAAAAAACGGCATCGTTAAAATTTTTGTGTGGCATTCTAGGATTTTCATATTTGATACTTTTTTTTTATTTCAGAACTAGTTGGAATATAGTTGAGAATATGTTGAGATATTTGAATTTCTAAGTGTTTGTTGTTAGGAAATTTCTATTAGGAACCGTGATTTTGCAAAAGTTTATAAATGGATAATATTTATAATTTTTTGTGTCACTTAGATTAAAATATGTATATAAAATTTTTTTAAGAATATTATTACAATAAAAAATTATTTAAGTACAATATTTTGACAAAAAATGAACATAGAATGATCAATTTTCAAAATATTCTCAAATGTGTGAAAAATGCTTCTATTATAATAATATTTTGCCAGTATATAGCTCAGACCTCTGTACAGAGGCTCAACTAGAATTTTTGAAATATATAACTTAGAAGTGGGTTTATCCATGTTTTACGACAACAGAGGGGAGAAATTTTAAGAAAAAAACGCCGATAATTATTTCAAATGGTTGTAACTCTGAAAATGTGAATTTTTCAAAAATCACATAGTTAAGCCTCTGTACAGAGTTCTGAGCTATGTACAGGCAAAATATTATTATAATAGAAGCATTTTTCACAAAAGGAGAACATTTTGAACAACGGTTATCCTAAGTTAATTTTTTGCCGAAATATTGTATTTAAATAGTTTTTTTTTTGTCAAAATGTGTGTGTATGTGTGTGTCCTTAAAGCAATTTTATACATGTATTCTAATCTAAGTAATACTAAATATCATGTAAATTTTCTCTTTATGAGCCTTTTTAAAATCATGGTTCCGAGCGTAGTCGGATACCTTAAACACAAAATATTACGTTCTTTTGTTATTTTTTAAAAGACATTTAACGCTTTGAAAATTATCGATACATATACAGTCGTACCCCTATTTAATGAATTTATTGGGAATTAACATTCTGTTCGTTAAGTCGATTTGTGACATCCCCCTTCCCGGGGGTATCATCTCTTCATCCGCGTGACCTAGATTTGTAGGGACAAATGATTGACCACTCGAACCTTCCATAATAAATCTAGTTTATTATATCTCAATATATATTAATCAATGCAACTCAAGTCTTACTTAAAGGAAAACGATCAGGAGTGATATGACGTAATTAAACAATTCTTAGCAAATAGCGCATTAAATCCTACTCACTATCTGTATAACAAATTAACCACCGAATCTTTATCTATAACCGATTCCTTAACTAGCTAGAGTCCACTTTATAATTAAACTTTAATAATCAACCGCTTACCGATATCACACGAGCAATCAGCAACCAAGCTTTATATCCTCCTCTTGTACTTTATTCCTTTAATACTAATCTTCTATATATTATTATTATCCGACTTGATCCAGCTTCTATTCACTTTCTGGCTTCTAACCGACTTTTATATGGCTCCTATAATACATTCCCTTTCCTCCAGCCGACCTCCTTTGCGAATGCAAAAGCTCCAATATATATATAATCATTCGCTAATCTGCATATCGCGTTTTCTTCTTGAGAATGTTGGATTGAAATGCTATTCTGGCCCCAAAGATTCCCGAAGAGGATTAGTGAAAGGCGCGATAAAGCCCCGTCACAGATTTTATTCGTAAAATCGGAGTAAAAAAATTTTTTGCCTTTACTTTGTAAATTCTATAGTAAGCAGCTACACAAAAAATGTCCGTACTTAGAACTTGCACACTTTTTATTCAACAGAGCTAAAAACACTATTAGCGAATTACTAAGCCGAGTTTAAGTGCTGTCTAACTGATTCTTTAAAATGCTTGACTAATAGATGTTTGACGATCTTTTTGATTCCTGACTCGAAATAGTTCTTTTTTAGGTTTATGCAGAGAAGATAATGTTGTGTCATTTTCTGTGCTACCAAACAATGTAAAGCATTAGAAAATATGACAGTTTTGATAGGAGTTTCATTATCAATTTCTGCATCAGCGTTGCTATTCATGGCTCGGACTAGTCAACAATTTCCTCAGTTGCACAGATAGGCAATCCGTCATCAAATGTAACCTGATCGTTAAAGTATTAAAATATTCTCCTACGTTGTGGAATGGAATGAGATAAGAAAGGAATTTTCTGATCCACTCAAGACTCACTCGATAGGAATTAAGGACATTTACAATTTGCAGGTTAAGTTATAAGTTTGTATTTGTTAGCCTTAAGTTAGCAGCCCAATCCCAGTGGTCGAATGGTAGCGTATCGCGCTTCCACATCACAGGTCCGGGTTCTATTTCCGGGCTGGGCAAGGTCGACTCAGCCTTTCATTCCTACTGCAGTGGGTCGATAAATGAGTACCAAGCTTGCGTGGGGACTTAAACTCTGTGGATCTCGCTTCAGACTGACCAGCTGAACGTGACCAATGGTCACGTATACTAGGATGGGCACAGTAGATC
Source organism: Trichonephila inaurata madagascariensis (assembly GCA_019973955.1). Classification (NCBI taxonomy): domain Eukaryota; kingdom Metazoa; phylum Arthropoda; class Arachnida; order Araneae; family Nephilidae; genus Trichonephila; species Trichonephila inaurata. The sequence continues at coordinate 23,629 of BMAV01006467.1, forward strand.
CTGGCCCTCATGGGCTGTTGCGCCACTGACTTTGAGTTTGAATTAAGTTAGCAGCCTATCCGGTATAGTGGTTAGTGACACTGACTGCTTTGCTGTTGGGTCTGGGTTCGAATCCCAGTGAAGACATTAATTATGTTTGAAAATGTGTAGTACCTTTGTGGCATGGGGGTACTCTAAATAGCCGTCAAACCACAGGTCCTCTCGTAAGGTTGGTGGAAGGGGAAGGGAGGTGTGAGACACCAGAGAACCCCTCAAATATGGGGCTCTTCCTCAAATATGGGGTAGAACCGAACTAAACCACACTGTGTCATGCTCAAAGCTATAAATAACGACTGGGGTAAATTAAGACCTTTTCCGCGATGAATTTTGTGGGCCTTGGCAACGAGACAAAACGCACTGTCACCGGTATGGTACTGAAAGCCCCATGCTGTGATGAATTTTGCGGGTCTTGATCTGATGTTACTGTAGATCAGGTTGCATAAGTAACTACAACATGTTTTCTTCGTATTTCAGTTTACCTTTGTAATTGTGGATATTGATTTTTAAGTTTATTATATTATGCAATGAAAAAAGTTTAAATGGAGATGAACATAGAAACAACATCTTAGATTTGCTAAAGAGAAATTTCTGCTTTTGTGAATATTTTCCAACAATAATCCATTTTTTTTTCAGTGAACATTTTTGTTCATTACATTATTTTGTAATTATTTTTTTTATTGGATAAAATAATACAAATATTTGCAAAAAAATGTCCAGTAATGATAAACTTTTCAAAACCAAACAAAACAAAATACATCTTTTTTTAGTGCACTATAATTTCGTGTATTTAAAAAAAACCATAATCGTAATGTATGTTTACGGAGTAAAGAAGTTTAATTTGGTTTTCGAAATTAAAAAAAAAAAATGAAAAATAATTTAAACTTATGTGAAAATGTTTCCTCATTAAGAATAATTTTAAAATCGACGCTGCAAAAGAATAACATTGAGTTTCCTTCCAGAAAGCAATTTATTTTAATTAGTGAGTTTTAATTAAAAAGCATCGAGTTATGAATATTTTCGTACTAATTAATGAAATAAACTAACAGCTGTTTCCTTCATTCTAATTAGTATTTCCCGTATCGAAATTTTTTAGTTAATTATGATTTCTGGCCATCTAGACCTTTGGCACGACTTTAATTTATTTGCGTTAACAATATTTATTTTATTTCTTATGTTATATATAATGAGTGTACGTATGTATGTATATTAATAAAAAAATACCCTCAAAACTTTAATAGGAAGACACATTTTTTTTTATTCATTATATTTCGAACATATTAATCTAAATACCAATCTAATAAAGCTGTGGTCCCCATCCATCAGGCCGCTGACCGGTACCGATCCGTCTAACTCCTTCCTCTTCCACCCTTCCCTAGCTGAAGAAAAATCTCAAAATTCGGTGGCGTAGAGGGGTTTTCCCATTCATCATTGGTATATGGTAATAGAACCGGTCTGTGGCTCTAGCTCTCAAGTGGGACAGAAGCTGTCAGACTACTTTATCGGATTTTCTTACTAATCCTCTTGGGGAATCTTTGTGACCAGAATGGCATTATTTTAATCCGATCCTCTCAAGATAAAAACGCGTGATATGCAGATTAGTTAATAGTTAATTGGAGCTTTAGCATTCGTGTGTTAGTATAATAGAAGTCGGATTGTAGTAGAATAGAAGTCGGATAGTAGTAGAATAGAAGTCGGATAGTAGTAGAATAGAAGTCGGATAGTAGTAGAATAGAAGTCGGGATAGTAGTAGAACAGAAGTCGGAATAGTAGTAGAATAGAAGTCGGATAGTCGGTGAATAGAAGTCGGGATAGTCGGTGAATAGAAGTCGGATAGTCGTAGAATGGAAGAATAATAGTCGATGAATAGTAGAAGAATATAATAGAAGAAAGACAGAAAGCTGAGGTGCTGATCGCCGTGAGATATTAGTAAGATATTAATTATAGAAGTATAATTATAGAACGGACTTTAGTGTGTTAAGGAATCTAAGACGGATAAGGATTCGTAGGATAGCTTTTCATAAAGATAGTGATTAGGATTCCAGGCGCTATTTACTTAGAATTTGTAATTACGTAGTATCACTCCTGATTATATCCCTAGTAAGACTTGTGTTGCGTTCATCAATATATATTTAGACATAATAAATTAGATTTATTATGGCGAATTTGAGTGATCAATCATTTATTCTTACAAATCTAGATCGCGTAGATGAAGAGATGATACCCCCGGGCCGGGAGGTATCACAGTATGATCTCTTTATAAAAAGTAAAGATATCTATACGGATCTCCTTCTTGTACTCTACTCTATAAAAGTCAACTTTCTAATGTAGGGGTACTTAAGATTTTTTTCCTCTGGACCACATACATATATTAACTATTTCTCGCGGGCCGTAACGTGAGGATTAATGGGAAGGGGCGCTATAAGATCAAGGACATTTAAAATGCGAAAAATTGATCAAAAGAATAAAACTCTTAATTTTGGATTTTATTTTAAAACTATATTAAACTCTATCAAACTCAACTCCCAAAAGATAGGTTTTATGTATTTTTTACTCAGTTATGGGAAACCCCCTTTTCATCAATGACCTATAACCCCCCTCCCCAATCCCCAAAACTTTTCCCCGGAAAAGTTTTTTTTTAAGAAAGCTAATTTCACTCGTCTTGAAAGAGATCCTCAACAAAAAGGCAATTGAAAGATTTGTGCTTAGTTGTACAGTGACGAGTAAAATTATATTTTTTAATATAACATTTTCACTCCAATTTAAACAAGTTGTTGATCTCAACGAAAAAGTCAAGATCATAATGGTCGTGAAACAACATATTCTTCACATATTTTTTGTTTGGAAGACATGAAGAGAGATTAATCAAAATTTAATTTCGTTCACAAAATGGTCGTTGCTCCACTGTTACTTGTTATCGCTAACTGTACCAATTCCAAAAAGAAAAAAGCTATTTCGCAATTCTGTACCAGCACGACATCTATAGCAAAACTGATATATGTGATTGCTTGATTGAAAGAATATCTCGCTAAATTTTTAATGCATTTTTCTTAAATAATGGGCTTGATTCATGAAGTCACATGATAAAAACAAACACCTGTTTTCCATTGAATTCAAAGCAAACATTAAACTAATTGTTTCTTTTCTTTTTTGTAAAAATCGGGTAAAATTCCAAATTTCATATTTGGGTAAAAAATGTTTAAAAAGTTAGGAAAAAAAAAAAATTTTTTCAAAAAAATTTTTTTTAAAATTAAAAAAAAAATCGAATTTTTTTGCTTATACTTTTTTAAAAAAAATGCATTTTGTATACATATGTTCTTTTTAAAGAAAGTTTCTGCCAAGAGCAAAAATTTGGCAACACCGGAGCGCGTGAAATGATTAGTTGGAAAAAACAAGAAAGTTTTATCGTGTGACTTTCGTCACATGAGTTTTTTAATTGATTGGCTAGGAATCACGTGGCCACTATCATTGGCCCTGACGTCACATGAGTCAACCTTGTAACCCTCGTCAGCTTCCCTACCCAAGAAAATTTGTTACAGCCATACTTTTTAATATATTTAAATAAATAAAATTTATTAGCTTCAAAGAATATGCATTAAATAGGCCAAAGCCGGGCGGACAGTCTTTATCCCCACAGGAACAGCCCAAAGTTTTTCCCGGGGCCCAGTTTCCCAGGCTCTATCTCCCAAGCCCCCGCCCGTCCAAGTCGCTTCATTTTTTCTTCTCGTCCGATTCCCTTTAAAACACCGGGGCGGGTCCACCACGCGCCCCCGTTCTCCCAGGCAGGTCAAAAGAAAAGGGTCTGCCCTCGTTTTCCCTTTTTGGCAGGTCAAAGAATAGGTCGCCCAGTGCCCGGGCCACCTGGGGGTCCCTCAATTTCGCGGAAAACACGAACACATTCACCACCGCTCGAATCCAAGGGCGCCATAACTCACATCTATTCATCTCACACCGGGGCTTCACAACCCCACCTCAATGCATCGTCTTCATTCAAAATTTTCATAAAGGAATCCCTATCGAATCGACATTCCAGCCATTGTATATTCCAGACCAGATGTCTGGATGTCCAGATGTCCAGTTAACAAACAATGACCCCATGGCCCCCTACCTGTCATCCAACACTGTTTGGTGATGGATGGATGGGGTGATTTGATGTTGAGGGGTGGGGTTCACATAAATGAAATCACAACTTACCCCTTCCCCGAAAAGGTCCATTTCACTGGACTGCTCTCCTCGGCTATTCAGTTCTTAATATTTCCCCCCCCGAAAGGTTGTCTTATCAATGAGACTGACCAGGACAGCAATCCAAGTAATAAATACAATCAAAAGTAAAAAAAATAAATAAATCCAAAATTTATAAAACATTCACTTTTCAACCAAAAATTAAATCCCAAATTTGATTCTTTTTTCCTTTTTGTAAGTTACATCAACCTTAAATTTTCAGGGGTTTTAAAGAAGTTAAATCAAATCATAATATTTCCCCCAATTCCAAAAATTAAATCGCTCAATCCATCGTGTTAAACATCTTATATTCACCTTACTAGGGGAACAAAAAATTTTCAATAACACATCATATCCTTCCACCTTACACACACACAAACACCCTATCCCACAGATATTAATTCACACCTAGCACAAATCCAAAGAATTACTTATTCCCCCCACTTATTCCAACGATATCAAATAAAAAAAAATAAACACCTATAAATTCCCAAACTTTACAAACAACATTACAAATTTTTTAAATTAAGAAGTTTAAATCAAGACCTTCTAAATTGAAATTTTGGGTTTGGGGGCATTCTCACAACCATTATGGGAAGTTTTTCACAACCGGTATTGTCTTCCATTACGTTAGTTATTGAAGAAAAAAGACAATTTAATTAAATAATTAACATATTCATTAGCTCATGCAATGAATTTACTAAGTCTATATTATGTGCATGGAACAAATTTTCCGACGGCTCTAATTTTCCTTTGGTCGATCTGTCTTCCGACCCAATCCAACTCAACCACTTTAATACAAGCTGCTTTACACGATTTTTCCAAATCTGCATCAGAATGTCTATATCGACCATTCGTGATACATCAATCTGCTCTAACCATCCCATAACCAGCGTCGTTAAATTACACCCAAGAGAAGAAGCGCATACAAACTTAAACCTCACTTTCTTAATAATGTACATGCCAAATGGCATAACACATGCGTGCTTTTCGGATAACCCCATCATGAGAGAACGACGAAAATACCACTTCCACAAATCCAGTACAGTGACCCAGATCCCGCCTATTCTTTTTCTACAAAACCTTCCTTTTTTAAAAAGATAAATTTCGGCCGCGTCACCTGGTTAAAATTTCCCTAAACTTATTACATTTTAATACGTGATAAGGGTACCGGCTCACTTTCCTAACCAAACAACGGCAGAGTACGGTTCGACTGCCCCACCCCGTTTATATCTAAACCGAAAGATACTCTGTATCTTCTCGTAGGAATTAATTAACATCTGGGATGTACAATAAGTTTTAATTTTGAACGGCTTTCCCGTATTTAAACTACTATCCTTCTGCCTTAAAGAAATCATCCCAGGATATGAAAGAAACCTTTCTTTCTTTTAGTGTTAATCATTCTTAAATAGTTATTTGATCAGGCGGTAATTTAAAATACAGTTGACTTCCCTTAAAACACCTGAAATTTAAAAAATCCATAAATAGCTTTACCGAATAGAGAATTTCGAATTTTTTCCTATTCCCTCGAGTATTTTTCCTAACCAAATTTCCCAATTGGCTTCTTGGTACAGTTTAAAATTGAGACGATAAATGATATTTCGATCTCTTTCTCGGTAAACCATCTCGAACTTAAATTCTGAACTAAAGCTGATCCTATATCCGTCTCTAAACTGTTCCTATCAAACTCTTTTGGTTTTGAGAGAAAACGCATCGTTAATCACTTCCAAACCTCCCCACACATCAGCTTTACACGTGTTTTTCCTTTTATTTAACTGCCCTGCTATCTTAGCCATTATATGTTTCCGAAAACTTCATGATTCACTGTTAACTGCTGATCACCACCCATTAACGTCATACTGGTATCTCCTTTCTCGCATTCCCTATCACAACTCAAAATTTCGGGTTCACTACCCCCTTTTCTTCATCAATTCTAAAGAATCAGCTCCTATTTCATTAGAATTTATTACCCGCTTTGACAAAAAAGTGTTTGGGATTTAACACTTTCACCTGTAAAAGGCTCCAGTTCCCTTACACAATGACCAATTCTATCCACATTGCTTTCTTTCCTTTTTTCAACCATAAATTTACTATCCTTTTCTGTTCCTATCCCTCTTACTTCAGAAGGGGAAAATTTTCGCCCTTTTCTCACTGGGGAACAATTCTCCTTTCGAAATCACCAGACATGGCGTTCTTTTACGCTTTATTAACTATCGAATTAGTTAAAGGCCTACACTTATTAACCGGTTCACTAACTTGCGGACGTTTTCCGACACACACAAACATTTGCGAGATTGTTAAACCTATTCCCGACTTCAATTCATTTTCGTTTAACTTATTTCTGTGTTGAGCTCTTAGTCTTTCTAACTCAAATTCCCTACCCAGTCTACGCTTCTAAAATTTCCCCTAAATTTCCCGTCTTTCACGTTGTTCACTTTCCCCTAATTTCCGTTCCCTAATTCCCCTGTTTTACACGTTGTTCACGTTCCAAATTTTCCCTTTGTTTTTGCTTCTTCAGTGTTCCTCCAAAATACCCTCAACAAATATTTAGCTGCTTCATCAGTATAGTATTTACTTTGACAAATTCCTCTATAAATTTCATCCTAGTTAAAGTAATATCAACTTCTACATCTAATCTTTTGCAACTTCTAACATTACCTTTTTCTTTCTCTTAACAGAAACGCCATGATGCACTAATACACACAAAACCAAATCTAAACTTAATCGATACAAAAAAATTTTACACAGACTCAAGGTAAACTAACAATACACTAGGGCCTAGATTTAACTATATTTTACAAATGTGCGCAAATATAAAACCAAAAACAATAACCCCCTACTCAACCTTGTACCTACACAACTAGTATAACTACTGTATACTAAATTTCACAAATCTAAAACCACAACAATATCCTACACAATATTGTACAACACCACTAGTATAACTACTGTATACTAAATTTCACAAATCTAAGACCACAACAATACCCTACACAATATTGTTCCAACGCAACAAGTATAACTACTGTATACTTAATTTCACAAATCTAAAACCACAACAATACCCTACACAATTACTGTGCCAACACAACAAGTATAACTACTATATACTAACTTTCACAACTCAAACAAAAATACCAATATCGCACATTTATACACTTCATACAAAACTCATAAATCTTTCTAGTCTTTTATTGTTTACTAAATTTACCTAGTCTTTTTCTATTCCTTATCTCAACATTTTAGCATAAAAAACAATACTCATGCTGTCCCGAAAATAATCTCAAAGAAAAGACTCACCTTAAAAATTTGTAGACGTAGACATAGGAACACCTCAGGAACTCTTTTTCCCCACACACAAAACACCCTTAAAAAAAAAACCACACTCATCACAAACTGACAGGAACTCGTGACCCTTAACACTGGGAACCCCTTGAAAACGTCCCCTCAAAAACACACGGGCACATTCTAAATTTCGTTGATTCCCCAGGCAGGAACAGGGGGACACTTCTATCCTGCTCTTCTCACAGCTGGGGACTCCAGGAAAACATCTCATAGCAGGCACAGCAACCTCTCGAAGTCGGCGCTCCCAAAATTAGTGGGCATTAAAATTCATCACATCACATTCGCACAAGGCTGGCCGTTTTTCACTCTTTTTCCCTAAAACTATGGATTCGCATCTATTCACTTAAATGCCGGAGCAACACCGCTGCCACCAATTTAATATATATATATATATAGCTGTAACGTCGTCAGTCATTCGTACCAAGAAAATTTGTTACAGCCATACTTTTAATATATTTAAATAAATAAAATTTATTAGCTTCAAAGAATATGCATTAAATAGGCCAAAAACCGGGGGGACAGTCTTTTTCACTAGCAGGAACAGTCCATAGCTTTTCCGGGCTCCAGTTTACTCCATGGCTCTATCTCTCCAAGTCCCTCGCTCCGTCCAAGTCGCTTCAGGTTTTCTCTTCTCGTCCGATTCCTCCTTTTAAACACCAGGGGCGGGTCCACCACGCGCCCCTCGTTCTCCTCATTGGCAGGTCAAAAAAGAAAAGGGTCTGCCCTCGTCTTCCTCATTGGCAGGTCAAAGAATAGGTCTGCCCTAGTGCCCGGGCCACCTGCGTCCCTCAATTTCGCGGAAAACACGAACACATTCACCATCCGTCTCGAATCCAAGGGCGCCATAACTCACATCTATTCATCTCACACCTGGGCTTCACAACCCCACTCTCAATGCATCGTCTTCTATTCAAAACTTTCATAAAGGAATGCCTATCGACATCGACATTCCTTAGCCATTGTATATTCCAGACCAGATGTCTGCGCTGGACCAAGGCCAGTTAACAAACAATGACCCCATGGCCACCTGCACCTGTCATCCAACATCTGTTTGGTGATGGATGGATAGGGTGATTTCAGATGAATTGACGGGTGGGGTTCACATCAATTGAAGACGTCACAACCTCATTGAATTTGTTAGTGCAACGAGCCGTGACCGGGCCACACGCGGCCCGCAGGTTGAGTATCGCTGGTTTAATGGATCTTGTCTGACTTTATCAAACTCCGGAAGATTATAGCAGCAACAACAACAACATAATATTTACTAATTTTGTAAATTCACATATTTAACTGTATGTTTTATGTGCACTGTATTTGACACAAATCATATCTAATTAAATTATTTTAATAACTATTCTTTTTATGATGTATTTTTTATTGACTAAAAATTATTTTATTTCACTCTCTTTTTTTTCCCTTACAGACCTGAAGCGCGAAGCGACCATTTGTCATGTTCTGAAGCACCCCCACATTGTAGAACTTTTAGAAACCTACAGTTCTGATGGCATGCTCTACATGGTATTTGAATAGTAAGATCCATTTTCGTTCTTTTTTTTCGTGCTTAATGTTTCAAAGAGTTATACTTTAGTTTGAGAATGTTAATAAATTTGTGTTTGTTATGCGTACGTTTGAGTTAAATCTAAAAACTTATGCATTAGCTTCAGTGCGAAGTAAAAAGATGTGGATATCCATCATAATTTTCCATCCAGTTTATTCCATCATTCTTCTGAATTCTGCTCAAATCATTTATAAATTGCAGGTATATAACGTTTATCATCAAGCGACCGTCACGCGCAAACGATTTTATAATTTTGTTAGATCAGTGCTTCTCAAACTTTCAATACTTGCGACCCTATTTTCAATCATAAACTTCATGCAGAACTTCATAGAAAACTGATGCATTTCTAAGTATATTATATCTGTGGCAATGTGTATTTTACTATTATTATGTCAGAATGTATTTTGTTTTCCTTCCTTTCAGTAAGTTTGTAATTTTTTAAATCTTTTATTTTCCACTTTTCGATATGCTTGCGCCCCGCTTGTAAGGCTATCACGCCCCGCTAGGGAGTGCCCCACAGTTTGAGAAACGCTGAGGTTAGATGATAAAGCTGACACGAACAGCTGTGGCTGTACCTGCCGAGGTGACAGACGCAATTAAATTACAAAAAGTGACAATGCAGTGTAAGTAATGTGAATATATCATCGATTGCATCATATAAAAACCTCTGCAGCTCTGACTTTGTACATCGTTTACTAAACCATCCTTGCTGTGTCACCATACCTTACACACAATCATTATTCAATAAATAAATAATATTTTAACAAACCGAATTCTTTATTAAAACTCTTTCCAGAAACTATCAACATCTTGTAAAGTTGTTTATATATCGACCGCATCTTTATAATAAAATAATTTTATTTGAAAGTTGAATTTCAAAAATCTGTAATTCTCTTTTTTTAAAAAATTAAACAGCATAAGTTTTTATTTATAAAATTGGATATGAGATTTGTTAGAATACATGTTAGTTATATTAAATGAAATAAATAATCATTTGTCTCTTAATAAATGATTATTTTTAAGTTATGCGATGTTTTCTCTCACTTTGGTACTTAAGTATTATCGCAACAATCGCCAACTGTATTAATAACTCGCCAAGTTGGCAACCCCAATTTTCTATGTGCCGTCAGCGCTGAATTGGCAACCATGTGCTTCGTTTCATATAATGTCGCCAATAGGTTGCGATAATACGAAAGTACCCTCCGTTTTAACATAGAACATGTTCACTGGATTAAGCAATTAATTGTTTTTCTTATTTATTGCAATTTGCTTTAACATTTTTCTTACTCGTAAAAAAAGGAATTTACGTGTTATACTGTCAAAAATTTTCATCAATTAAAAGATGTCGCTAAATACCATAATATGCAGCCAATAATGGAAAACCATTTCCCCATATGTTCAAACATGTTATTAACACCGATAGCAGCATTTGGCGACGTCATTTGATTTTGCGAAATTAATTGACGGTGTAATACGTACAGTACCGTAAAAAAATTTGCTTTTAAAATTAAATTAAAAAAAAAAATTAGGTGATTGAAAGGAGAAAAAAAGCGCTTTATTAGTAAATATCAAAGGGTTTTGATAACTTAGTTTTTAGATTTTTGGAATAACACATTCATTGCCATCGGGTTGCGAGTTCAGGGCCTCATCTTTCCAAACACCTGGGCTGAAATACGCGTTAAATTTATTAGGGCTCAAAGCTTTCATGTTTGGATAATATGAAATTTAGAACAGAGGGTGCCTGTTCTAAGGTCATTCGAGTGCGTTCAAAATTACGAGATCCATCACTAATAAATTCTGTTCTTTTTCAATGCGATATTAATAAATAATTAATCAATCAATTAAATTTATGTGACTTCATAGTCACATGATAACTAATCACGTTTTCCATACAATCAGTTAATAAATTCATAGAGCATTACAGATGAAAACATTTCCAGCCAATTTGCTCATGCTCTTTGCTGTGGCGAACTTTTACAGTTTGCAAATGTTTTCTTTTAAAAAAACATATTTGTCAATAATTAGAATGAGTATAAGGAAAGGAAATATACTTAATATAATATTATACTGTAAGAATTTTTTTAAATTTTAAAGAATCCAAAGAATTAAATTTGAAATTGTTTTTCAAACTTTTAGAAATTTTAAAAGAAAAATCAAGAAAAACAAATATCAATATGAAACCAAAGGGAAATGTGACTATTTAACATGAAATTTTCAGAATTTTAAAACTATTTTTCGTATGCCACCACTGGCGTAGCTAATCTTGAGAAGACCCTGTATCAAAATTTGTTGGAGGCCCTTTAACATTTTATGGCTTTTTGCTTATGCATTTTGGGGCCCCCTGAAGTGCAGGGGCCCCGTATCACTCATACGGCTGATACAATGCATTTTTATATTTTCTTTTCTTTTTAATTTAACCGCTGAAAAAGAAGGGTTTACATTTGTTAAAATATGCAAATTTAAGATAAATGTTTTAAAGTTACGTTTCTCATTCCGAAACAATTTTTTCTTCACTTGGCTATTTTTTTTGGACATTTTTGTGATGCAGTTTATATATTATACTGTCCCTATTTTCATTCAACAAAATAGAATCGTAATTCTTCAATCTTTGAAACAAACAGGTGATTTTTTTTCATCTAAAATATGGGTCTTCAACCTTTCACGCTTAAAGTGGTCGCGGTAGCCGAGTGATATAGGTATCGGATCATGGCTTGCCTTGTCACGAGTTCGAGCCCAGTACCACAAAGACCCCCGCCGTGTAGGGGAAAACGATGCATGTTTAAAACAGTCGAGAGCTGAAACGTCCTCCGCGGTGTGGGGTGGTAGTTAAGGAGAGGGGTGCCAGCTCGGTCGTTACGTCACATGACCTGGTTCAAAAAAGGGTCCGTCGCCAAAAGCCCCGTGTATGAACAGTGCGACGTTAATATTCAGTCTTTCACGCTTAAGGAAATAAATTAATAAATTTACAATGACCCGCGGGCTATATCAATAAATTCACAGTGATCCGCGGTCCACACGACTGTCGAAAAGTATTGTAGTTTGGAAATTTATATATAAAAAAAAGCGAGGTACGTTCTACTAGACTACAACTGATTCTAAAGGAGGAGATGATGCTTACAGATTTGTATATATTTATCGGTTTCCAAAAAGTTAAATGGAAGTCGAATGAAAATGCTTTACAAACCTGTTAAAGATAAGAGTCCACTGTTTTTCCGAAAATTTCTGATATTTTATGCGTAGTCATATTTTTTTTATATTTAAAATTATTTAAAATGCAGTGAAATTTTTGAAAAATTTGTCATTTTTCAGAAAATTGTTATCTTACATGAATATCAAACACACCAGTGAAATGTTTTAAATATCAAGAATTACAGAAGCAATTGCGTTTTTCTTGTGACAAAAAGCACACAAGGCTATTTTTTTAAAATGGCTCAAATTCAAGGGCCACTAAAATGACCTTTGCGGGCCATTCCTGGCCCGCGGGTCACAAATTCTAGACCCCGAATCTAAAAGATTAATTCTGCGTCATGCGTGGCTCTTGTAGTTCTAATATATAGCTCTTTTCCAAAATAATCTCGAACGTAACCTACTGTCTGTAGAGGAAACTTGGTGGAAATTACCAAACATCTGTAGAGAGTTGGTTTTCCATAAATCATGGATATTCACGAAATAATGTTTCTCTGGACCTCCTCCATTCTGGTTTAGGCAAAGAAAATAAACTTTTATAGCTACCTCTTAGCTGATCACCACTTTCTTCAGTTTGTGATTTATTGAAATGGATGTTGGAAATCGGGCTTTATTATGATTTAGGAATGCAAAGTTTTGGAAGTTTTAGGTCACAGAAACTTTCTTTCCCCTTAGGGCATTCTTTGGAACATTATTTAACGGGATTATAACTCATTGACTCACAAAATAATCTCGTGATGTGTGTGTTTCATTTTTACTCTACTTTTCTGTAATAGTCAAAAATATTCATAGTACTTTGGTTAAAATTTAGGGATATGAAGAAGGAATATTGTTACTTAAAAACAGACTCAATATATTCAATTCAGTAATTTAATTTGATGTTTATCAAAACCGACCAATTAACTTTGTTTACCAAAAAATTGTTCTTGCACTGTTCTTTTTATATTGTTCTTAATTTTTTTTTATTAAGTGGGCACAAATCTCGCCAAGCATTGGCGTAGCTAGTCCCCAGTGGGCCTTATCTCAAAACTTCGTGGACGCTGTTTTTGAGGCCCCGTAACATGTTACGATTTTTTTTATTACCTGTGTTAAGGCCCCTGTAGCTTGGGGACCCCATAATATTGATACGGCGGTAGCTACGCCCCTGTCGCCAAGCAAATACTTATGGCGGCGATACACAAAATATGAATAGATAATGCTCCTTACTACTGATTTCAAGAAATTTTACTTAATTATTATTGAAAAGCCTGCAGAGAATTATGAGAAACGGTTGCATTTGGCGATACTTTATCGATGTCCGGTAGCAACATTGGTGGATTTATCGCCACCCTAGTCTAAACAGATAATACTGAACATTTTTTGAAATATGGGAATGTGAGTTAATTACCTTATTTTTTAAAAAAATCTATTTTCTTTGCCTTTGTACAATTTTATGTTATATTTTCTGAATTGAAGCTCAGTGGGTAAGAGTGGTAGCATATCGTGCTTCCACGTCACAGGTCCGGGGTGCAAACTTCGGACTGGGTGAGGTCAACTCAGCCTTTCATCCCTTCAGTGTGTCGATAAATGAGTACTAAGCTGGCTTGAGAACTAAACACTGGGGGTTTCGCGTCTGACTGACCACCTGACCGGAACATCTGCTCATGTACCTCAGTGCCCTAGCACACGAAAACTGAGATTGACACAGAAGACCTTGGCTCTCAGGGGCTATTGCACCACTTAGTTTAGTATTTTCTGAATTAAGTAGGGTCTTTCTTTGATAAGACAAAACGATTTTTTTTATCTCTTTTATTCTGTGGAAGTAGGTATGTAAGTTATAAATAAGCAGTTAGTGACACATAGAACTATAGCACTTTTGAATTTAAAGCACTACAAATTTAATTTTGTGAAAAAACTTTGACAAGTACTTTGTGCTGTGAACCTTTTACTAGCCACTGACGAACAGCAAATCTCGCCTTCCGCAGATTCTTACTACACAAACAACTTTCAAAACGAATTTGTTGCCATCGCGCCAAAGATAAATACATAGTCAATGGAGTCGGCAAATGACATAAAAAACTTTTTACTCAATATGTATATTATTAAGAATTGCACAGAAATGAAATACAAACATGTAAATGAACATACAAATAAATAATTAAAGACAAAAATACAATTTGGTTAATAATAAAAATACTTTATCCAAACACAACAGGTATAAAATAATAAATAGTAATTATATAAAACCTTAATTTTCTAAAAGAATTCTGTAGGAAAAATAAAAATCGTTTGCAGATAAACCATTATTTTCTTACAATATATTGAATTGATTTATAATTTAACTATATATTTATATGTTATATACATGTAATTAGTATAATGACATATTAATTTTTAAAAAATTCTTTTCTACAGTTTTATGTTATATTTTTTGAATTTATTTTGGTTATGCCCATTTTTTTCCCCCGATGAAACAAGACAGTTTTTATCTCTATTTATTTCGTGAAAAAGGCAGCTTATGTAAGTGATAAAATAAATGTTTTCATTCGATTAAATAAAGAGTTTTATACGAAAAATAAAAGTCGTCTGCAAATAAACCGTTGTTTTATCAAAATATATAAATATGCATTGGTTTAATAATCCTAAATTCAAAATTTTCTGTCTTCTATCGTACAATTTTATGTTATATTTACAACCGTTTCGTTGATAAAACAATACTGTTTCTTTTTATCGCTTTTATTTCACGAAAATCGCTGATATATAGATGAAAAATAAACATTTCCATTTGATTTGAAAATTCCTCGGTAAAAATAAATATCGTCTACAATGGAAGAATTTATTTTACTTGTATGTGTGTGTGTATGCTGTCATTTTTGTGTTTAAATGTAAAGAATACATTTAAATGCAAATGATACTTGCAACTATGTTATAGTATTTATTTAAAATTATTTTTTAAAATATATTTTTTTAATTGAGTAGAAAAAACTTTTGTCTTCTAAACCGCAGAGATAAATTATAAGAAGATTGCATAAAAATGATAAAGATTGTATAGAAATGAAAAAAAAAAAGGTTTGCATTTGTTACCAATGATAGCTTTTATAAAAGGGATTATTTGTTGTAGTGAAATGTTTAAAATAAGGCTTTACTATAAAAAATGAAGTAAAAGGAATTATTTCTTTCAGCTTCTTTTATTTCATCTTGTGATTCGTAGATAAATGTGCAATATCAGCATTTTTTTTAATCTCGTCTGTTGGATAAATAACTTTTGATTCTAAGTGAATCAAACATGAATCAGACGTGAATATTTTAAGAAATATCGACTAGAATATATATCTCTCCTTACGTAATATCTACCTTTTATTGAATGTATTCTTGGTAAATACGTACTTTTTAGGACATCATTGGAAAATAACGATTAATGATCAAAAAAGATTCAAATTTTAATAATCAAAAAGGTTTCATTTTCATTTTTTTTAAAAATTCTGATGAAATAATTTTTGTGAAAAATGAAACGAAAAGGGCCGTGGTAACATGGTTGATTGAAAACAAATTTATTAAAATCACTGAATTCATTTAATAGTTTTTATACGCTAGTCTTTCAAACGCTAGTCTTTCATTTGTATGAAATCACATTTATTTAGGTTACTGAAATTTTTTTGCTGAAGAGTGAATCTAATTAAGCGTCAAGTTGGGGAGCCGACAACCGGGAGTCAGTCGCGTGAGCGCCCCCCCAATCACGCTTTTTTCGGGCGAGATGAAGTCTCTGATTGGCTAGACCTAACCTCGCCTGACAGCCTTTTTTAATGATTTACCTCCCGTTTTACCGATCCATTCAGAAACGTGCTCCTGTCGGCGACGTTTGCTTTAGGCCTTATCACACACGTATGTCTGGAACAACTGTTTCGGGAAATTTTTTCCAGAAGCTATGAGGGTGAGGGGTTGTCGTAAGCAAAACGATACGCCGAGACCTTTTTTTCCAATAAAAAATTACTCGCCGATTTTTCTGCTTCAAAAATCGAACATCCAATATTTTTCTTTTATTCCACTCGCGCTTTTGTTGATGATTGTAAACAAAAATAAAGCACTATTCTGTTTGAAATATTATACGCCATTAAAATATTATACATCATTAAAATACTATACGCCATTTCTTATGCGTTTGACGAAGCCGTTGCTGCCATCTTTACCGCCATTTTGTTTATGACATCTGGAGATGAAGAACCCCTTTGACTGGAATTTAGAGCAATCTTAATTTCGAGAAATTCTTTCAGCACACTAGAGAAAAAGTTGTTTGAAGCCATTGCCATGGCAACTGGGTAGAAATTGATCAAAATGGTTGCTTTGAAGGAAAATGGCTCCAAATACGTATATATGTAAAAAAGACCTTTGTTTTAAATTGAAAACTTTTTAGGGGCGTGTTTTTTTAAGTAAAAACTTCATGTACACTTTTTGCCGTGGAGTTTTATTTTCGTTATTTAAATATTACTGTTATGCTGTCCACTTCCACTCAACTCCAGTGAGTTAACGATAGACGCGAGGAGCGCAAGCGAGAATAATTGAGAAAAAAAAGAGATTATTCCTATGTAGAGGATCGAAGATAAAAAAAAACGAAGCATGGGATCTATTTTTTGATTCAGTAGAAAGAGCATTTTTGCACAAAAATGTGTCAAAAGAATTAAAATCCGAAATTTGAAAGAAGTTAATTTTGCCAAAAAAGTTGCCAATATTTTGGTTTATATTAATGATGACAACTAAGCGATTACCAGAAAATAAAAACATTAATTCTGAAAAAGTATGAACCTTCTCCTCTCTTTTGTTTGGTTGAAGAATTCTAAGAAAAATAAACGTCTTTCATACGTTCTCTTATACTATTCTCTTATACTTTTATACTCGTAGTATACGGCGTTACATGAGTTATATAAACGGTACTTACGTATTGTCATAACGGTATTGGTGACACTATATGAAAGGGAGGACATGGTTGTGCCAATTCAGCGCGTATAAAACATGGGAAATCGGGGTTGCCAACTTGGCGCGTTATCCTGAACGTTGGAATTGTTGCGATAGTAGGTAAGTTCCGTATAAACATATATATTACATAAATATAATCTACATAAGTAATTTACATATAAATATTCTTTTAAATAATTCGATTAGCTGACATTTAAATCGTATATTCTCATTTATAAATACAATATATAAGAATGTATTATTTAAATATTGCCCTTTTTAGAAAATGGAGAAAATAAACAAATTTACCGATGAATGGGTACGAAAAAGAGAACTACTTAGCGCCTGCATGAGAAAATGTCGTGAAAAAAAAAACGAAGTACATACGAATAAATGGATTCTCTTGCCCAGAATAAATCAGAAGTTTTCAGTTCTTTTGTATGGTCATAAGCACACACACACACAATTTTTTTAAGAATTTTGTTTTAAGATTATAAATATCTTCCTGACTGAATATTTTATTTTTATTTATTTATTTATTTATTTATTTGCCTTTTAAGAATTGTCTCCGCGTTAACTAAGTGGCCATGGCCATGGTCTCGAACTCATGGCTGGTGTTAGTTGTATTGAGTCGTCAAATCGAGTTTTGGTGCCACAAGATTTTTCGTGTAAAGGGGCTGTTGCATGCTAAATCTGGTGGGGTTGGCAACCTAGTAGTTATGGCCACGAACTCGTGGCCGTATTTCATTTCGAATTGTTCTATAAAGAGGAAAAAAGGGGAGACAGAGCTGCGCGCATTATAAAAATTGAAGAGGGGATGCCAGCTCAAATGTAGTCTTCGTGGTTCAAAATTATGAGGGAAAGCCTCGGTAGTCTAGTGGTTATGGTCCTGTGGCGGTTTTATATAGATATGAACCAGTAATAGCCTCCACGCGACGACGATTGTTTTGGCGTAGTGGCTAAGATACTCGTTTCCGGAACAGAAGGTGCTTAGATTGAATCTTCCTTCATTGGTGAACCTGGCCGGGGAAAAAAACCTACGCGTGGGGCCATCTATCCACCCCAAAGCAACTAACGTCACACGATGACGCAACCCACAAAGCCGTCACGCACGAATGACGCAATCCACAACCCCGTCGCACTCAAAGGGACGCAAATGCTCACATGCTCGCCTCGAATATGGTATCGTTCGTTCGCCTATTCGCCGAATCACTGGCAAGAGGGTAGTGTGATATCGATATAAACCAGTAATAGCCTCCACGCGACGCCGATTGTCTTGGCGTGGTGGCTAAGATACTCGTTTTCGGAACAGAAGATGCTCAGATTGAATCTTCCTTCAGTCCCAAACTCGTGGGCGACGTGTCACATGCCCGGGTTTTGGTACCACTGAAGACCCACTGTGTACAGGGAGCTAATGCTTGTTAAACCTGTCAAAATTGGTTTTTCCGTTGGCATGGTGTGGTTGTGTGGAGGGGGTTCCAGCTCAGGTGTCGTCCTCGTCGCATTGACAGAGTTTCAAAATTACGAGATTCTTCCCCAGTAGCCCTCATGTTTCTTTATCATGTGATGTTAATATAACTCTTTCACTTTTATGCATGTTAAATTTGTCGTGACTTAAAGCCTTCACTTTGTGGTGGTGTCGCGCGATCGTGGTACAAAATTTCAAAATATGTCCCTAATTACTTTCATGTTGCTCCTAAGTGCGACGTTGATTAATAACCGATCAATATAAATCTAGTAGAGTGTAAATGTAGCTTGTTTAAAAAAAGCTTTCATTCGTCTCTTTTTCGTTCATCTCGGATTAATATAAGAAGTAGCAATTTATTTTTCCATCCAAAAAGCACAGTACCAATATAAAAGCGCATAAATAAAACACAATGCAGAGGGAATGATTACTTCTAGAGAACTCTTAAATAATCATAAATTCAGCGGAGAAAAACACAATAGTCTGAAAAAGCTTCGCTGATAGTGGAATACATCTTTTGTCTGAGATGTACTCCGGTTTTGATATCTTTTGTAATATCGTGTCTGGATGAAATACAGAAGCCTTTCGCTCCTAAGAGAGAAGAGACCGAAGAAAAGTCAATAGAACAAAAGAACCGAAAGAACTCGCTGGATGAATTCCAAAAACTCTCCTTAGTACATCGATGATTTGTTGAGAGCGGCGTTAAGAAACGAGGCTTTGATTGAAGTGTACGTGATTTTTCTCGAGCCCCCGTGTCATCAGCATACTGAGTCGCTTATTACGAAATTCCTTGTTTATTTGAGGGAGGAAGAAAAAAGGAGAGAAATGATATTGAAATTGTGAAGGAAAAAGAAGCATATTTTTATGGAATTCGTTTTTCCTTTATATTGATACTTTTTAAGCTGCAGAGGAGCTTATTTTTAAGGAAGTGAAAAAAAAATGGTTGTTGTGTGTGAGCAGCTGTCGAATTAATGCATTTTGATAATGTTGCGAATTTTATGTTGTGTTTGAAAAATGATGTTTTTGCCAAAAAAAAGAAAGATTTGTAGGTAATTTTATAGGAAATCTCTCTCGAGTTTTATTCTAAGTAAAATCGTTAAATATGAGAGAAAGAAACATAAAATACTTCTCTTTTTCAATATCGAACAGTTTCACTCAAATTTACCTTAAATTAGGAGCCTGGATCACGAACCTCACTCAGAAACATTTTTTTTTTAATGGGATGCATATTAGCAAATAAGCCTTTGCAGACACGGCAAGTCCCCAAATGTGAAATCCATTTCAGTCGTGGCACCATCTAGTGGAGACTCTTGCTACCAAATTTGGATAGTTGAATTAATTTTAATTCAAGCTCTCGTTGAATGCTAAATTCTGCCTTGAGTACTAGAGCGAAATTGATACTAAGGGATCTTTAACATGCCACATAATCATATGATATGCGAGCATTCAGAAAATCTATCGACTCCAGCCGGGTTCGAACCCGTAACCTCTGGCTAACGAAGCGAGCACGCTACCTCTAAGCCACTGGAGGTGGCAACTAAGAAACAATATGAGGGTTGTTAGTGATGGACCTCGCAATTCTTTTGAGTTACGGTCATGTAACGAGAGTTGATTGATTGATTAATTCTTGATTTTTTTGGCGCAAGAGCCAAGTTTGGCTTTACTGCGCCACACATTCGTTAGTATATTAAAATTTTAAAAATATAAACTTACAATATATATATATATATATAAATGTATTTTAAAATGTCAGAAGAAAAATATAAAATTGAACAAAGTATTTAAAAATGCATAAATGTAAAATTTTATAGATATCTCTTTTTTAAAAAGGAAAATCCAATGGTACAATAAAATCCTTAAGAAAATTATATTTCATTTAAAACATCAATTGAGTGTAAAAGTGCAAAAAGGTTTCGATGGGGAGTTTACCCAACCAAATCCATGTAACGAGAGAAACTGTAATAGAAAAAAAATTCTAAAATATATATTATTAAAAAAAAAAAAAAAAATAGGAACAGGTATTGTAAAACACTTTTGAAACACAAGTTACGTTTTTCAAATTGTTATTTTTTTAAATTGAAAATGACATAATAATAAAATTATATGCCACGAAAAATACGTAGTAGGATTAAAAGTTCCCGACTGAGTCTATAACTCAAAAAATATTATCGATTAAGGGGGGACATGGTACGATTTATGCAAATATTTTTAATTTAAAGATTTTCAAAAAAATTTTTTGTTGCCTCCTATGTGTATATGCTATGTGAAACATATTTTGTGCTCAAAATTTCATGAAAAACTAGCCATTTAATTTCTTAAGGAAAAAATTTGTGAAGTGATTTATAAAAATGCTACTCTTCCTACAGAAATTGACTTACATGCATGAAATTTGATTTACAAGTAAGTCAAACCATGCATAGTAAAAATTGGTATGGGTTTTACGATAACACGATTGATATGCGTACAATACTTCTTTTTATGAATGCTTATTGAAAATTACTTAAAAAATGTATAAATTCTGAGTTCAATTATTTTTTAAAAAATAAGTATTACTTTGATTGAAAAATGCATACCAACTTTTGTTACATGTACTATTAACTTATTAGGTAAAATTTCAAAGCATTAGGCACAATAGAAAAAAAAAAAGCCTTAGCATTTTAAATGAAGACAAATTAGTTATTTTATCTTTCTGAGATAAGTAAGTTTAAAATTTTAATTGGCACCATAGGGATGCGAAAAAAAAACGAACATAAAAACTATCATAATTCTTCGTTTTTTAAGTTAAAACTTTCAAATTTTGTGAGGTTATAGAAAAGTATATAAAAAATAATTTAGGCTAAAGAAATTAGATTTGATTTTTTTGGCCTTTGAATCGTACTGTTTCCCTTTAAACTGCTGAAACATATCCTCCTTCGAAATAAGACCCTTGAGCAACTACACACTTTTGTCATCGCTTGTAAAGATCATCGAAACATTTCTAGAATCCATTTTTAGCCATGTCCTTCAATTCAGCCTGCGATACACTTTTAACTTCATCTGCAGATTGGAATGGACGACCCTGCAAGCAATGTGTCAGTTCAAGAAATAAGCCGAAGTCGCAGGGGGCGAGACCGAGGATATCTCAACCGATTGTGCTATTTGCGCTGTTGTTTGAAGCCTGTTCTTACGTACCACCTCAGAAACTTTTTCGATGTTTTCAGTGGTCCGGGAAGTCTGCGGACGTCCAGAGTGTTTGCCGTCTTCGACACTTTTCCTGCCTTCTCTGAAACGTCGATGCCACTCAAAGGCTTGCGTTTGCGATAGTATATCAATGCCATACACATACATCTACACTTCGAAAGTCTCTGTAGCACTCTTTCCCAAACGAACACTAAATTTGATATTCATTCTCTGCTCAACAAACGCAATTTCTTTCAATCGCCGGCTTCCAAACACATCCGCCTGCAAAATACGAAGCCGTAGCGAGACCCTGACCACTTGATTTGGGACAAATATTTTTTGAAGAGGGGAAGAATGCAGTAACACAGAAGTGTTATCGTAGTTGCTCTACTGCAAAATTTTTCACGTTACAGGCTGAATCCGGGAACTTTTGAATCCTACTTCGTATAGAGATAAAGCTTTACTGAGAGAAATATCATAATATTTTTCATGGTGTAAATTTTTAATATGATTGCACCTCAAACCCCAAATTTCTTTAGGAAAAAAGATTGATTAAAAATTATAGTGTGCCCGCTGAAATTTGTTGTCACCCCCAATAAATCATGAACGACAAGAGCTGGGTCTTAGTATAGAGAAGTTACCATGCGCTACACAAAGAAGCTGCTTACAGCGCTCCTTGAAGCATAAATTTGGAAGCGTTCTTGTCTCAAAAACAGTACGTTACAGTGTTAGAGTTATAATAGATGAAGCTATCGGAGTTTAAATAAGGAGACATTATGTTTCACAGAACAATATTTTTTGTTTCAAGATGGTTTTAGAAAATCGACAGCGTTCATGTCGTATGATTATGCGGCGTGTAAAAATCACCTGAGTGTCTGTTTTGCTTGGGTGCTCTCGGCAAAATTAAAATCCTAGAACAAGTTCGGATCATCAGAGCTCAGTGCCTCCCTCTGGGGAGGAAACTGGGCGTCAAAATTATTTGCGGCAATTGGTATCGCCTATATGATTCCACCCTAAAACGTGATACCAATGTACTAGTGCAGGGATGGCGAATCTTTATGGATCAATGTGCCTTTTTTTCAAAGAATTGTTTAATGAGGTATAAATGTGCCGTCAAATAATTTTTACTTATAATTTTTGAGAAAATAGTAAAACTAAATGCTAACAACACAAAACTCTTTATTTATTACGAAAAGATACCTTTTGCACTGTGTAGTTGAAAATGTTTTAGTTATACGTGTAATTCAAATTAAAGTAAACATTAGTGTGACTTCTGTTGTTACAGATTGTGGATGATAAAAAACTTATATTAGGATTGTAAGATGTTAGTTTTAGTAGAATGCATGCTGAATTGGAGTCATCTGCCAAACGGTTTCTATGCAATAAATTATTTTTGCTGTAGTTCACTTTTTTGACAAGAGAATTTGTGATTTGTTTCAAAATACCATTTTACAGACGATTTTCTGCATACCACTGTTCTAGAATATAAAACACACACCGCTTTTTAGCCTTTACTAATAAAGCTTTATTTCTAGATTCACCAAATTGGAAATTCTCTGTTACGTTTTCTGTCTTCCACTTTTTGTTCTTTTACTTAAACTAGTCAATTTAAATAACAGTTAAAAATCGTAAATATAACACAAATAAACTTTGAAATAAAGTTGTGTCAATGAAATTGACTATGCTAAGCGTAGACGAACTTTTCATCATTAGTAACTGTAGTCCTTTACGTAACTAAAGCAAGACAATAACATACGAGTCTCGCCCCCCGCCGTGACTGATCACTCTACGCGCGTTTACTCGTAATACTTCACCAGTGAACTTTGTTTATTTTGAACTTAATGCAAACCGTTTTGATCAGTGGCATGCCCAAAATATTGTGTCTCGTGCCATGAATGGCACGCGTGCCAGTGGTTCGCCATCCCTGTACTAAAGTTTGCAAAGGTAAAAATACCATTCCGCAGCCCCATTGAAAAAAAAAATTCGTCAACTCAGGACGAGAAGCATTGTGTTGGATTTGACCGTCAAAGATAGGTGATTCAATGAATTGTTATAAGTAATTAAGTTGACTGCTTCCTTCGCTTAAATAACGCCACTTGCGTGTGTGTGTGTGTGTGTGTGTGTGTGTGTGTGTGTGTCTTCACTATATGTACTTTCTTTATTTAATTTGAAAGTCAAATAAAGGTGCTAATTTTATTAAAATGTCTTTTAAAATTCTGTGCTTCCAAATTCACCAGTGACCAATATTTTTTAAATGTTTTGAAAATCCGTTAATGAATGAAAAAAAAAATATTTTCATGAAAATCAAGGGAAAAGAACAATTCATCAGATATCTCCATTATTACTTTTTTCCTTTTGGTTGTACTTTATTGTATTGATCTAGATTTGAAGGGAAAAACAGAGAAATTTTATTTTATTTTTTCATGAATTTAAAATGTTCGATACCATTTAAGCCTTAAATGGCTCAATGGCACACTTAAATTGTATGCCTTAACGATTGAGCTCAAATCTCATGTTAATTTTTTATTATGTATTTAAGTATGATTAGAAACTTTTGAAAACATTTCAGATTTTTAATTGTAAGGAATAATTTAAGTATATACTTTATAAAAATTTTAAAACTAAAAAAAAAATCATTTAAATTGATGCATTTAAAAACGAAGAAGAAAAGGGATTTTGTACTATCGAATAATGTATGTGTTGCAGGGAAATGTTGAAATTAGGTATTTTATGAAATCCATAAAGGAGATAATCAATTCACGCAAGATGTTAAAATAACGTCTCTTTGAGGCCTTTTTCCTGTTGTAAGTTTAGTGATTGTATCAAATCCCTGAGCTTTTTCTGTGAAATGATGAAATGAACTAGTCAGGATTTTGCGTGTATACAAGGAGAGGAAGACACCTGGGGGTCGAGGTCCTTGTACTTCTAACCCTACAGGTAATACTATCGATCCCTAATCTTAAGCATATCTTTGTAAATTGGCACCATAGGATTAACATAAGGATTCATTACAAGCCTAATTTTCTAATTATTTGTTAATTAATTTCGAATAAATAATTTATATTTCATTGACTAAAATTATATATTACTTACTTCTACGTTTAATAATGCACCCTATATTTGTTAAATAAACACTTTTAAACTCTGGGCAATATTATTTCATCATTTCACTGAAACAGCTCAGGAATTCATTCAAATCCCTTACTTTTATTAGGAAAACCACCTTGAAGAGACGTTATTTTAACATCTTCCGTCAAGTGATCATCTCCCTTAGGGATTTGATGAGATTCCTAATTTCATCATTTTCCTGCGACATATGCATTATTTGTGAAATTTAATAAGGGACAATAATTTCATTTGTGTTTTGTTGTATTGACATGGAAGCTGATATATTTTCGTATCATTTTCAACTTTTCCATCCACCAATAAAATACATTCGGTGCTGAAAGAATATGTAGTTAAATATTTTCCCTAGATGATTCGCATACGAATCCCGCTTACAAAAAGAATTCGAAATGCGCGGATCAAAAATGTATAACATTTTAACCACGCCTCCTGTGCTAACCAAAACAAATATCCTTACTTGTTATGCGGCGCAGGTTTCAACTCTACTAACAGTTAATACATCCGACTTGACAGCTACGTCAGTAAGCATATGCGTCGAGAATATGAAAAAAATGAATTTTAAAGAAGGCAACGGTGGTTGTTTGAAATATACATTTCTTTCCCCTCGGAATGAATAATACCTCTACTGAAATTCATGAAAACTTTACATTATGAAAAAGAAACACTTCTCTCATATTTTATTCTCTAAACCAGTGGTGGGCCAACTTATCCAGGGTATGGGCTACTTCTAATTTTTTCAAGGTATTGCAGTCCCCAATGGCTTAGGTGAGGTGAGCTAAGAAAAA
Organism: Trichonephila inaurata madagascariensis; assembly: GCA_019973955.1. Lineage (NCBI taxonomy): Eukaryota > Metazoa > Arthropoda > Arachnida > Araneae > Nephilidae > Trichonephila > Trichonephila inaurata. The sequence continues at coordinate 49,439 of BMAV01006467.1, forward strand.
TGTGTCTACAGTAACATTATAAACAGCAATAACTACATTATGTACTTATATATGCGCGATTTGGGTATCTGACGCTACGTTCGGAACCGTGATTTTGCAAAGCACGATGGCAAAATGGATAATATTTGCGTGTACAGTGTCCTTAGATAAAATACATGTATACAATTGACTTTAAGGACAAGGACATTTTGACAAAATTATTTAAATACAATGCGTAACTGGGCATAACCTTTTTTCAAATGTTCTCCTTTTGTAAAAAATACTTCTATTCGCCATTTAATATTTTGCCTGGATATAGCTCAGACCTCTTTACAGGGCTCAACTATCAATTTTGAAAAATTCACATTATTTTCAGAGTTACAATCCATTGAAATAATTATAGGCGTTTTTCTTAAAATTGCTCCCTCTGTTGCGTAAAACATGGATAAACCCACTTCTACGTTATATATTTCAAACTCTGGTTGAGCCTCTGTAGAAGGTCTGAGATATATACAGGTAAACATTATTATAAAGAAGCATTTTTACAAAGAGAACATTTCGAAAAATTATTCTAAGTTAATTTTTTGCAAATATTTTATTTAAATAATTTTTTGTCAAAATGTCCTTAAAACAATTGTATACATGTATTCTAATCTAGTGACGCCAAAATATCATGAAAATTATCCATTTATTCGTTTTTGCAAAATCACGGTTCCGAACGTATTCGGATACCTTAATAGAATAACTGGGTATTTTTTATGAAGTAACAAATCAGTTAAAGTATATAATAGATGAAAAATTTCTCATTTTTTACTTAGTTATATTATGAAATAACTAATGACAGACCGTTAAAGTGAAAAATAAACAATTTAAAAGTTATTTTATAAATTAATTGATCATAAATAGCTAAAATCTCTCGAAAAATGCATTTTTTTCCGGTTTTTTTTTGATTAATTGATAAAAATATGAAAAAGCAGATGATATATGATATATTATTGCTCATGTTACTAACATTAGTTTAACAAAAATGAAAAAAAAAATATGTTGCAGAAATAGTTATATTTAAATATTATCAACAAAAATACACAAAATTTTTCAAACAAAAATGTAAGAAAATATTAATTTATATTTTATGAAATATTTTTATTTTACTTTTCATTATTTATTAGAGCAAGGATTGCTGTGATGACACTTTGAATTGCGTTGTATATCATTTTTTTTTTAAAAAAAGCACACTTTTTACTATTACTCTTTTTTACACGAGCACTTTTTAAATCTTTGTTCAATACCGCAACTTTGAGCTGTTGCAATAAATCGAAGCGTTGTGTCAATATTCGGAACTTTTTCGATGGAAATTAATCCTCGCTCATATATATTGAACTTGTGATACCCCACGGCCCGGGGATATCATCTCTCCATCTACGTGACCTAGATTTGTAGGAATAAATGATTGATCACTCAAATTCTCCATAACAAATCTAATTTGTGTCTAAATATATATTGATCAACACCAACTTCTAAGTCTTACTAGAGGAATCAGATCAGGAGTGATACTGCATATCAATTCTAGTAAAATAGCGCCTGAAATCCTACTCAATATGAAATTAACCGCAGAATATCTTTTCTACTACAGATTTCTTAATAAGCTAAAGACCGTTCTATAATTAATCTCTTACCAATATCTCACGGTGAGCAGCCCTCGGCTTTCTGTCTCTTCTTGTATTCTATTCTTTCACTATTATTCTGGCCGCATATACTTTAATAGGCATAATTTCGTGCCATTTGTTAACGATTATAAAATATATACATAAATGCCATATATGGTTTGTAGGAGGTTGGTTGATGATGCCATTCTGGTCCCAAAGATTCCCCAAGAGGATTAGTGAAAAGGCGCGATAAAGCACCGTCACAAACTGAATTCTAGAGTACAATAGTTTTATTTGACCATCTCTTGTTCCAATTGTAAAGCAGTTGTTGAAAATGTATTATTTATTTATTTTTATTTTAATTACATATTATAAACTTTAAATTTCAGATGGCAACGTTAGTAATAAAATTGTATTATTTTTTTCATTTAACTTTTGTATTTTTTGCTAATGGCAACACCGGTGTTCGTTTCGACTTTTTATGTTTTAGAATAAAGTTCGTTTTGATCGGTGATCTTCGAAATTATTTATCTCTTTTATTTCAAATTGCTAGCCACCGTCGCTCGAGTTTTAATTAAAACTACTTCGATTTAGAAGTGTGGAAAGGGTGATTTGGTGTCCTCATAATATTTTTGAAAGCTAAGAAAATTAGTTTAGATTTTCTTTTGGAAGCTTTAACAGCAGGTATAAGCATTCCAAAACTGACTAAAAGTATCTAGAACCGTTCAAAGAACATTCAAGTGCCGTATTTCATACTGCACTGCGTGCATTCTGCACAAAGTAATCGTTATTCTATAGAATACTTAGTTAAATCATAGAATTCATTGGTTTTATATATTTTAACTGACTTGTCTAGTTATTTCATGATATACCTAGTTGCTCTATGAAATAACGGATTTAACATTTTAACGGTTACATATATACTTAACTACAATAAAAAAAATCCTACTCTTTTAAGACTGCGTTTAAAGCAAAATACAAGATACAAGCATAAGAATAATAGTTACAAATATACCGTAAAATCCGGTGTATAACGCGCACTTTTAACACAAAAAATAGGATGGAAATTTAAGGGTGCGCGTTATACGCCGGGTATAAAAACGATAGCCTTAAAAATAACAAAAGATATGAACATAAAAAAATTTTACTTCTATTTGTATTGAAATTCTGTTTATTTAAAAGAAATTACTTGCTTTATGAGCTAAAAGAGATGTAGTTCTAGAAGTATACTATTTTTTCAAAAATTTGGAATAATACATCGAATAAATGACTTCAAAACATAAGAGCAATGTATACTAAAATGTCAGATTTCTTCGTAAAAAAAGGAGGTGCGCGTTATACGGCGAATATACCTAAAAATTAAAAAATGCAGCTTGAAAGTATGGGTGCGCGTTATACGCCGGATTTTACGGTAATAATATCATCTGATGCATTTCTTATGAAACAATTCAAAATACATTAAAAAATGAAGCATATTCATCTGAAGTTAGTTCACGTATATATAGTTCTAGTCAGTAGATGACTTAGTCTGCATACTGTCTGCCAATCTTGAGTACTTCAGTATATAATTACTAACTGCTAATCTTCAGGTTTTCATTCCTAAATGGTGGTCCACCGGTCGATCGCGATCGACTTAACTCCCACCCTTACACTAAACAGTCATGTTATATACTTTTTAATATATTTTCACTTAGTTTAACAATAGGTGAAAAGATGTACTTTTAGTGCAAAACAGTATGTTTTCCTCTTTCCAAATGCAATATACCGTATTTACTCGAATCTAAGCCGTACTATTTTTCCAGTGTAAATGTTACTGAAAATCGGGTGCGGCTTAGAATCGAAGGCGAAACATTTGTTGGATGAGGGTAATAGAGTTTTCACCTCTTTCAAAAGAAAAATGTAATCGTCGGTTCTGGTCACTTGCATCGATTATTTATCCCCCATTCCGCAGATTATCATCAGTCTTCAGTCTATTCTAAACATCGTTATCTGCCCGTATTTAGGAATTTTTTTTTGTATACGCTTTCTTTTAATAGTCTAAACATCAAAGATATTGGTAATAGCATCAAGATGAGTTCACTTTGAAGCAAGTATGAAAAGGGAGGCAATTTTTTACTCTGAAAAAAACCCCCAACAGAAACAAAGCAATGGTCACTGAAAATTTGACTAGGATGAAACAAATATACATCGATAGCGTAAACAAAATATAATTTTTGCTAGTTAATGTTCAACAGTCCTAAAAAATTCTTTTATATTCTTCTATCATATATTCTTAAAAAGAATGTTGCATAACAAATGCATTGGATGGTATGAAGACGACACCGTGTGAGGAAATTTCGACGCCAGCACCGATTTTGAAGTCATCTGTGACAATGGGAGTAACGATTAATTTTCGGAACATGATACTGACTGTTAGTAGAATTATAGTTCCATGTACGTATTTAAAGCTTTTAATTAAGGTCATATAAATTAATTTTTTTAATTTCTTATTATTTTTCATTAATTAAAAATTTCCGAGGTATCGGATATGGATGATGTATGTATGAATGCATGTATGTATTTGAAAGTTTTTAATACTGGCAAAATAGATTAATTAGTAACTTATTATTTCTCGAGAAATTTAAAAAATTTCTTTGGTTTTGGACATTGATGAACCATTTACACATTTTTTAATATTTTTCCCCAAAAACGTGTAGAGGATTGGGGGGTGCAGCTTAGAATTGATGGTGGCTTAGATTCGAGTAAATAGAGTACACAGAGCATTTAAATAGTTATGCTAAGCTATATTCAAAAGGATAAACAAACTCCACACATAGGATTAGATGACGCCCACAGATTCAAAATGGCTGGTAAACGGAGAGTCTTTTGGAATTTTTAAAAATATTTTTCAATTCCTACTATTAACTCACACTCTCTATACATTTATTTATTTATTTTAATGTTGCAAAATTAATGCGTAGTACAACACTAAATTCTGAATAAATTCTAAATTCTGAATAAATTCTAAATTCTAATTAATTCTAAAGAAAACTAAAACTGTATTCTTGACCTCTACACCCTACCTCTGCATGCATTGCTACTGAAATCAAATTATTTCAAATATTTTCTACTGCTGGCATAGTGAATCATATTGGTAGATTGGTTTGGAACACCGTAACTATATGGTTGCCAACTCCTGCTCTAGTGCTAGGGTGGGAAAACTTTTGTCCACGAAGTAATATGCTTACATCTAGCTCGCCGCAAATTTGGAGAATGTTGCATAGAAATTTTCAATTTATGCTTGTCTTTGCTTATTAAATAACAAGACATACACTCACACAAAATAAATAAATAAAAAAGTGCTCTAATGTTAATATTATATTCTGACTTCACTATCCTACACACAGCAGCGTATTTTATAATACTACTCATTTTTTTCATATGAAAAAAATGAGTATTATAATTCATTTTTTTTGGAGGGAGGGGGTACAAAATGTGTTCCATGCTTTATTTCGAACATTGCAATGCTGCAGAGATTTTATTTTACAAGTTAATGGAAAAATTACTTATTTATGGAATGTTTTCAAATTTTAAAAACACAGTATTGTAAACAGATGTATAAATAACAACGTTTTGAATTTTTAAGAAATTCAAAACAGTGTGTTCCGTATTCAACTTGAGTTCTTTTACATTGAACAGTCGGCTTTAAAGGGTTCGTAAAAATATTCGTTCAAGAAAGCTTTATTTTTGCATATTCGAAAATTTTTTTCAAAAACTTTAATTTGTATTATTATTGTTGTTGTTTATGGAAATTGTATTGAAAAAAATGGAGAAAATATAGAATATGTACAAAAAGTGAAATTAGCATGTATGAATAAAAATAACTCACTCACTTATAGCAAGATCTCTGGAACTTTTAGACATACAGACTCTTAATTTCCCAGGCATGTTTTTTTGTTTTGTTGTTGTTGTAGTGATTCGCTAAGAACGGGTTTTGCGGAAATCAGCTCCAAAGAGGAGTTATGGGGGTGTTAAAAACATTTTTTTTTTAATTTTGAGCTATTAGACATACATATTTGAAATTTGACAGGCATGTCTCTTTCGCTGAGTAGTGAACCTCTAAGAACAAATTTTGCGGAAATTGACTCCCAAAAGTGGTTTTCGAGGTGTAAAAAACAAAAATACTTTCGTTTTAGAAATTCCAGTCTTGTTCTTTTTTAATAGAAGGTTTTTGACTACAATCTAAATCACAATGCTGGGGCTTATATAGCAATAACTTAAAAACAATATGTAATCTTATAACTTTATGCGAACTCAGAGAACTGGGTATATATGTATATACAGTCGGACTTCTATATAACGAAGTCGCTAAATCCCGGAAAAAAGTTCGTTATATGGAAAATTCGTTAGATAGAGGTTCATCTTTTAATATACTTTATAAACCACATAATACAAATTTTAAATTCATAAACACTATATGTTAAAAAGTAATTATTCACACATTTTTTAAAATTAATATATGTTTATTTTATATGTCTCACCCATCAAAAAAGAAAGAAAAACTGCAAGGAAAACAAGAAAAAATAATCTCGAAGAATTCACTGTATTTTCAATATTAACAAAATAATTTTATTCTAAAATTAATGAATTTTAAGGACATTTTATATAATTTAAAGCATACAAGTAATATTAAACATACATTATTTTATAATTAGAACACGGGACAACTCCACTAGGGTGAAAGAGGATATCGAAGATGCTTCTAGTGAACTAGGCAATGGGGGTTAAAGGTGGCACTTCTTGGATGAAACATCGAGAATTTATTGCTCTCGGCCGAGTTAGGATCTAACAGAAGCCAGTTCAAGATTTATGACCACCATAAAATGTGTTCAAGAGAGAAAAAAATTGGGAGAACAAAAATTGAATCACTAAAGAAAAATTTCGTTATATAGAAAATGCATTTCGCTATAGAGAGGTTATTTTACGAAGAAAATCGTGAAATGTTCAAGGTTCCAGAAAAAAGTTCGCTACACAGAAAAATTCGCAATATAGAGGTTCGACTGTATATATCTAGGAACTTGTTTTAAAACTTTTGCATGCGCAAGACAGGGAACTGGTCATAAAAGAGCATAAAATTAGTAAAATATGCTTGCAGTGATACCTCGAACTTATGCGATAGGTGAAAGTGAGTAATAGCTGCGTAAATCGGGGTACAATTTCGCACATAAATACATATAAATTATTTTTAATTTGGACCAAAGGCAAAAAAAAAAATAATAATTTAGAAAAAAAAATTATTTTTAATAAAATTTTAGATATCACAAATACAAAATACAAACCAAAGTCATTTTGATGTAAAAGGTTTCATAAAGTAGTCTGCCGGCTAAAAAATGCTTTTTATCCTGCAAAATTTCCTCGTAACATGCTAGTAATTTTTCTATTCCTTTTTTTGTGAAAAAATTGTGCGCTCTTTATTGGAGTTTATGTTTTCTAAAATTTATAACCCTTTTTCAATAAAACTGAGGCCTTCTGTCGAAATCCCAATCGTCATTCGATCTTCTGATCAAACTGGGTCTTAAGACTGAAGTCCTTCAATGTGTTCCTCTTGCTCATTTAATTCTATGAGTTCATCCAGAAAAAAACGTATTTGTTAAATTTTAATTCTGTAGATCTATTAGCTGATAAAAGGGATTTTTATTTGTTTATAACTCCCCGTAACTCTCTCGTCAGTCGATTTTTGAAAACACTTTCCTAGACTAATCTCTGCTCATCAAAAGTAACACATTGTTACAAATTTTGTGTAATGAACGCTTAAAATAGTGTAAATAATTAATATCTGTAAGTGTAATACATTAATATTACTTTCTGTTGTGTTTATTTTACGTTAAAATCTTGCCACCACCTCTCCCTTCGAAATCTAGTTTTATTATGAAATATAAAAAAAAGTAGTGATTACACTGATCAACGGAATAAATTAAAAGTAAGCGTACACTGAGGCATGGCGTAGACAAAACAAAAGGGAAAGTTTTGCTTCACACAAAAAAGATAGATATATGCTGCCGCGGGCTTTTTAGCAGATGGCAGAACTTTTCCTATTTTCTTGACAATTATCGTTATATTTTGGAAACTTCCCACAATATCGTTATAAATTATAGTATATGCGTTATTCTGATGTATAAGCTATATTACTGTAAAGTTTTATTAAAATCCATTCAGTTTTTCCGTGAAAGAGTACCAAACATCCATACAAACTTTCGAGTTTATAATATTAGTAAGGATGAATACAATAATAATATGATAATAAACTAGAACGACATAATATATAAATAACATCGAATTTTAAGTTGTTCATCTCAATCACGTCAGAATTAGGAATTCTCAAATTTTACAGACTGAGAAAGAATGTAGAACTTGAATTAGATTTGAAGTTTGAAAAATATTCCAGTCAAGAACTTCGATGATGTCGTCAAGAACTTTAACTGATTTAATAGGAAATAAATCTTTTTCATATTCATAAAATGATATCATTTTGAAATTTTATAAGAAATTGAATATTAATAAAATATTTATGGAATAAAAACTAAAATGGTATTGTTTGTAATAATAATATTGCTTTTTGTTATTTCTTAATGCTTGTTTAATGTTATTTCTTTTATTTCGAGAGATCAACTATATGAATAAGATTTTATTTTTCATCTCAAAATTTGCAATTAATTCCGATATTAAATTTAAAACGCGTAACTGTAATGGTTTTTTTCGCTATATATTGCTGTACTTAATCATGACAGTTGATAAAATTTTCATTTGCTACATACTTAAAAATATCATTGGGTTTTTTAAAGGTACATTAATTTTTCTTTAAGATGCTTAAAATATATGATCTTTAACTTATTAATAGTCATTATATAAGTTGCTTACCTCTATGGACGTTACTCGTAACATGATCTTCTGTAGACTGTCCTTGGCTTCTGAAAAATCTTTGGAATAATTTCTAGAAAATACGAGATTTTTCTTCGTATCCCATTCTCCTACCTAAAATCAATGAATATGAATTTTTTGAATATGTAAATTATTTATATATATATATATATATTTCCGAATCAAATACGAGAAATCAATACATGTAATGTAATGTATTTTATAGAACAAAATTGTTATTTTTTAATAAATATAATTTACTTTCTCGGAAACAAAAATGCATTGTTAGAAGAAATAAATCACATTAAGTACAGCGTAAGTTTCGTAATAACGTGAGAAATTTCAGGGGAAAAAAGATATTTTGTTATTATGGTAAACCTGAATAATTTCATTTTTAATGTTTTTTAATTTTGAAGATATATTTTTGAAACTGGTTAACTTAAAAAAGGACAAATTACATAAAGGTATTGAAAACTTTAAAATGCGTTACCCATTCGAACAAATTATGTGTTAAAATGTGGGTAATGCAATTTTTATCATGAATAACACCAGAAGAAGGAGAAAAAAATTAGTTAAATTAATGTGCTTACGGTTCTAAAATTTATAATTGTTTAATGTTAAATTCGCGAATAGCTAAAATTTTACCAAATCTAAAAGAAATTCAAGAATTATCTAGGCAAATATCTTAAATCCTTTAATACAATTGATAAGTTTATTAAATTCTCTTCAATGTTAATGTATTCAAGGTATCCTCTGTTTTTAAATTAAAATTCTTTGAAAAAGTCATTAAATAATAGAATAAAACAAATTAAAATAAATTATAAATAAATAAAGGAAATTCGTAATAGTGAGGAGTAATATTGTACAGAACTGAAATCTATTTCGAAATCAATGCTTGAAAATAATTTATTTCTTGGTTTATTTCTTATTAACTTTCTTCATTTAAGGAATAATAATCAGATGCAAAAGTTTCAGACTGAGGTATCCGAATACGTTCGGAGTATTTTTTGACAAAATAACATATTTAAACATTATAAATGCTTTTTTAGGACTCAATAGCAATAAATACTAATATTTAACCAACAATATTTAAAATAAATTGCCTAAATTTCACAAAAATCACAATTAATAAGTGAAATTTTAGCAATACTTTTGTAAAACTTCAAAGCAATTAGAGAAAAAGGTAATAAACTTGTATTGGTAAAAGTATTACCCAAACAAATTAGAAACACTTATCTAGAGAATGTACTAAAATTGCAATGTTTTATTAAAATTTGAAAATTTTAGAGCTGATTCAGTAAACATAAGAAAAGTCACATTCTTTATGAGATCATTATTTAAATAACAAGCCCTAACTCAAAAAGTATTCATGCAATAAGAAATATTTTAGTACATTCTCTAGAAAATAGCATAAATATCAGGTTGAAAAAGATTTATAGAAATGCATTTGTAATATTTTGAGTTATCAGACTCGCCTTGATAGATTTTGAGCAATTTAAATGCCCACTTCTGGTAGATCATAGACCCACTCTTCCGGCTTTTCTAACTTTATAAAATTGACTGCAGCTTGGCTTCTAGGTAGCATAGAATCAAAACAAAGTAGGTTTTGTAAAGCCAAAAGATAGCTTTATTCAACAAAATAAAAAACAAAAATATCTGTCTTGACTGAATTTGGTCATTTTCAACGTGTTCGGAAGCTTTGTTTTGGGTTTTCAAGTTTTGACACAAGTTGCCAAAAGGGTCGCTAAGTCGCCACAAATGATGCCAATGTGGCTGTATTTGTAATTCATTAAATAATTAGTTTTAATCAATTAATTTTTATTAATTATTATATTATTGTATTGTCATCCAAAATAATCCTGCATATAAAATTTCAGCTCAATGGAGCGCTTTAAAATGTATTTTATGAACGATTGAAAATTCCACCAAGATAAATAAATATATAAATAAATAAATATATAGAGATTGTGAGCTAATAGTAAGAATTGAATAAATTAAATTAAAAATTCGATTAAAATGTAGCTGAATGTTCCACAAATATTATTTTTGCGTATTTAAAGGTTACTTTTAAATTTACGGCACCAAGAAACACTAAGCCGTCATTTTATCCCCCAATCAAAACATTTATTCACAGAACAGCAATTAAGAACATTAGTTTACATTTGATCTTGTTGAGTAGTTCATGTACTACTTCGCCAAGCAATTATGGTTTTATATTTAAACTTGCTGAGTAGTACATGAACTACTTCGACAAACGTTATATAATGCTTTTAATTATATTTAATCTTGACGTAACAATTATGTTACACACAAACAACTCAAAACAAACAACATGTTGCCATCACGCAAAAGCTAAATACAGTCGATGGCGTTGGTAAAAGGCACGAGAATAAACTAATTATTGTACAAAAATATGTATAAAATAGACAAGTGAGAAAAAAAAAAATCTTTTCAAGTTTTGACACAAGTTGCCAAAAGGGTCGCTAAAAATGATGCCAAGGTGGTTGTATTGGTAATTCTATGAATAATTAGATTTAATGAATTAATTTTTATTAATTATAATTAAATTACTTTATTGTCATCCAAAATAATCATGTACATAAAATTTCAGCTTAATTGAGCGCTTTAAAATGTATTTTATTAACGATTGAAAATTTCACCAAGATAAATAAATAAATAAATGTATAGAGATCGTGAGCTAATAGTAGGAATTGAATAAATTCAAAGATATTTTGCCATACCTCGAGTTCTGTGCTTTAACATACCTATTATACTTTTGAAAAAAACTGCGTTACTATAAAAAATGAAGAATTTTCTTTCTTTTTCTTACATTTTTCGACTAATAAAAATAAAGCAAATGTTTTTGTATCATTTTTTTCCCAATTTCATGTAGATTTTAGATCAGTTTACGAATATTAAATATTTTTTACAAACTCGGAAGTTAATCATCAAAAACCGCGACTAAAGAAACACAAGTAGTCTGTAGGATGAGTTACAATTAACCAATATTAAATAAAATCTTGTGTTGACGAATCCCAAATTTCCGAGTTTTTCACAGAAATTTAATGTGTTTTGTTTCTCGGTAAATCGTTTGGGTCATTAGCTCCAATACAGTTTAAATTCTAAATAATATAAAAAAAAATTAAGTCAATTCCTACTTACAAGGAGAGGGCATGACTAAGAAAATTCATTTCGGATCGAGACTTGGTGAAATAGTAGTACACTTTTAGGGTGTTCACCCCTCAATGTAATTCCGTCCGAATGGCCAGTCAATTCGGAGGGAAAACAGCCTTCGGGAAAATTCATGCTTAGCTTTTATACAATTAAATTTTAATTTCCCCAACGAGTTCGTAGCTTAATTGGTAAATCGTCTGCTTTCTATGCTGAAGGTTAGGGTTCGATTCCACGCGCGCGATCAACTTTTTTTCTTCAAATCCTTTAATTATTTTTTTAATTAAATAAATTTATTTATGAAAGGTTTATTAAATATTAAATCATATTTTTTGTAATTATTTTGTTTTTCATAAAATAAAAAAATTACTATAATTATATAAATATATTAAATTTTATAAATATATTTCATATTAATAAATAATATTTATAATAAAATATATTAAATATATATATATATATTAAATTACAACAAAAAAATAGTTGCAAATAGTTTTATAATGTGAAATACAATATACTTTAAATAAAATATTATATATAATATAAAATATTTTTTATAAAATATATTATTATTATATTAAATTAATTATTTTATAATTAATATAATAAAAAATATGTCTTTTATATGTTGTTAAATTAATTATTTTACAATTTTTAAAAATATTTAATAAGTCCTTTTCAAATAAATTTATTTAATTTCAAAAAGTTTATTTAAAAAATTTTTTAATAAATTTATTTAAATAATTTCTATGATTAATAATAATTTAATAGTAAATCATAATTTTTAGTAATAAATTAATAATTTTAATAATATATTAATAATATTTCTTATTAATACTAGTGCTTAATAATAATTAATTAATTATAATAAATAGTGATTAATTAATTATAATAAATAGTAATGAATTAATTAGTATAAACAGTGATTTTAATTAATTAATTTTAATAAATGATTGATTTACTAATTTTAATTACTTACAATTTTCATTAATAATTATTTTTAATTAATAAGAATTTTAAATATTTTTAATTAATAATAATTTTTAATAATATTACTAGTAAAAAATTTAAAATAAAACATATTAATTTTTCTTTTATTTTATAAATACAAAAAAATTACAAAATATCATTTAATATTTAATAAACCTTTCATAAGTAAATTTATTTAATTTAAAAAAATAAGTAAATGAATTGAAGAAAAGTTGATCGTGCTTGTAAAACCCCTAACCTCCGGCATAGAAAGCAGACGATTTACCAATCAGATACGAACTCGTTGGGAAAATTAAATTTAATTGTATAAAAGCTAAGCATGAATTTCGAAGGCTGATTTCTCCGAATCGACTGGCCATTCGACGGAATTCCATTGAGGGGTGAACACCCTAAAAGAGTACTACTATTACACCAAGTCTCCATCCCAAATGAATTACCTTAGTCGTGCCCTCCCCTTGTTAGATTAACAAAGAAAAATTTCATTTTAGCTACATTTTATTTAATAGTTACAATTAATATAAATATGTATATACATAGGACAGAATCATAACATTAAGTGGTAATTAATTTTTTTAAATTTTCATTAAAGTATCGTATTGTCCTTTAATTTCAGTGCAACTGAATGCTTTAACACGTGAGAAAAAAACCTTTTCAAGTTTTGACACAAGTCGCCAAAAGGGTCGCCAAGTCGCCAACGTGGGTGTATTTGTAATTCTTTAAATAATTAGTTTTAATCAATTCATTTTTATTAATTATAATTATATTATATTGTATTGTCATCCAAAATGATCCTGTATATAAAATTTCAGCTCAATTGAGCGCTTTAAAATGTATTTTATGAACGATTGAAAATTCCACCAAGATAAATAAATAAATATACAAATATATAAATAAATAAATATATATAGATAGTGCGAGCTAATAGTAGGAATTGAAAAAAAAATTACCGAAAGATTTCAAACGTACAAAACGAAGTCGATTGCCAACCTCAGGTATCCCCCTCGTCTTTCACTCCAAAATATTGACGATGAATTGAGAACGCTGCCCGTTGTTGTCGATCGAATATCCCCTGTAAAGTCATTAAATAACAAGAATAAAACAAATTAAAATAAAATTATATAAATAAATAAAGGAAATTCGTAATAGTGAGGAATAAGGTTGTACAGAACTGAAATCTATTTTGAAATGAATAGCAGAAAGAAAATAATTTACATTTCTTTGTTTGGCCCCTGTATTAATTTTCTTCATTTAAGGAATGTAATCAAAGATGCAAAAGTTTCAGACTAAGGTATCCGAACACTTTTGGAGTACTTTTTGACAAAATAACATATTTAAACATTATAAATGCTTTTTGGGACTCGTAACAATAAATACTAATATTTAGCAACAATATTTAAAATAAATTGCCTAAATTTCACAAAAATCACAATTATAGAGGTAGAGAATTTTGCTTAATGCCTTTTTGTAAAAACTAGAAGCAATTAGAGAGAGAAAAAGTAATAAACTTATATTATTAAAATTACTTAAACAAATAAAAAACACTTATCTAGAGGAGATGTACTAAAATTTTAATGTTTTATTTTAAAATTTGAAAATTTTAGAACTGATTGAGTAAACATATTATAAGAAAAGTCACATTCTTTATCAGACCATTATTTAAATAACAGGCCCTAACTCTCAAGAAGTACTCATGCAATAAGAAATATTTTTGTACATTCTCTAGAAAATAGCATAAATATCAGGTTGAAAAAGTTTTATAGAAATGCATTTGTAATAGTTTGAGTTATCAGACTCGCTTCACTTGATATAGATTTGAGCAATTTAAATGCCCACTTTTGGTAGATCGAACCATGGGTACCTAACTTTATAAAATTGATTGCAACTTGGCCTCTATATAGGTAGCGTAGAATCAAAACAAAGTAGGTTTTGTAAAGCCAAAAGATAGCTTTATTCAACAAAATAAAAAACAAAAATATCTGTCTTGACTGATTTGGTCATTTTCAACGTGTTCGGAAGTTTTGTTTTGGGCGTTTTAATTCGATTATTACATATATTATAAAATTCCTTTTAAATTTTAAAAAGTAAATATCGTCGTCCTACAATTGTCAAGTGCACGTAACTCCGCAAAATATCAGAAGCTGACTTTTTAATACTTATCTAGTAGGTATTTTGACTATCCATTGGATAACTTCATATGTCCTACAAAATAATAGCTGATTCATAATTGGTTGACCGTCCCAATTATAATAAAATAAACAGTTTTTACTTGCTCCTGTGCAGTTCATTAAATAGGAGTTACGCATTCGAATGTTGAACCCAACGATACGTCATACATGTTGAAAGATTCAGAAGTTATAACAGACTAAAATTAAAAAAAAAAAAAAAAAAAATCAGAATAATTATTTTTTGAATCATAATTGTATTTCTTATTACTAAGTAATTAACCTTATCAAAACATTATTTTCACAGAGGTACATTTTATTTTTTACTCGATAAATTTGATACACATTGTGAAATGTTTACAATAAATGACAGTATATCTTTACAAGAGTCTAAATTAAATATGGACTTTATAAAATGAAAAAAGCCAGTTTCAGATAAACATCTTTCGATGCTTAAGGATATATTGCTTTTGTTTAAAACACTCAAAAACTTAATTGCTAACGTAGAAACTCCATGAAGAATATTTATTAATATTCTATAAAGCAAAATAAATAATAATTTTGATTATGTTTTAGAAACACATTTAAACCATTAAATTTTCACAAAAAATAGTTCACCAGTATCTTCAATGAACAAACACTCAAAATAAACATAAAATTAAAATATAATATACTATTTTATTGTGATAATTTAATAGTGAATTTCAGAAAAAAGCAACTGTGATATGAAATAAAAATCAATTAATGTGCAATTTTCTTTTTCAGTTAGTAATAGAATATTGCTTTAGTGTTTATTGCACAAATTTTTATATATAAAGAGTCAAGAAAATCATTTGGTTCATTGGTCATTACATGAAAGATGGACGATTCTAGTTTTTATCTGACGCTGTGCTATTCAAGGCACTACAACAGCTGTAGATCCGGGGCTCTAGTGCAACAAAACAAGAGGTAATATAAAAAAATAAGTCAATTCCTACTTAGATCAAACAAGAAAAAATGTTATTTTAGCTATTTTGCGTAAATGGTTACGCAATTAATATAAATAACTATATACATAGGACAGAAACAGAATCACAACACTAAAAAGCTGAATTCACACCAAGAAACACTAACGTCGAGGTGTCAGAAAGCGTCCTGGCAAATCAAGGAGACTTCACATCTGTAGGGTGAAGTCTCTGAACTAATGGTGTGAATTACGGCAAGTGATAGTGAGCCATTTGTTATCATTAAAAGTATCGTGTGTCCCAAAACAATCGTGTATATAAATTTTGGGGTTCAACTGAATGCTGAAACGTATGAAAAAGCCTTTTCAAGTTTGGATTTAAGTTGCAAAAAGAGGTCCTAACTAAATTCTTCTAAATAATGCCAATGTGGCTGTATTTGTAATTCATTAAATAATTAGTTTTGATAATTAATTTTTATTAATTTATTATTATATTTGACTGTATTGTCATTAAAATAATCCACTGTGTGTATTTAAAGCTCAAATGGAGCGCTTTAAAATGTATTTTATTAATGATTTGAAAATTCCACCAAGATAAATAAATAAACAGTATATAAATAAATATATAGAATTGTGAGTAATAACAGTAAATTGAATAAGCTAAATTAAGGTGATTCAAAAAGCAGCTGAATGTTTCTAAAATAATGGCACGTAAGGTTACTTTTTAAATTAATTTACAGCACTTTAAGAGCACCGAAAGCGTCATTTTATCCCAATCAAAACATTTATTCCACCAAGAACCAGCAATTAAGAACATTAGGATTTTACATTTGATCTTGTTGGTAGTTTGTATGCTGCTTGCGCCAAGCAATTATGGACAATTTAAACTTTGCTGGAAGTAGTACGCGAACTGCTGGTTGGTTTTAATTATATTTCAGAAATCGCCAGGCGTAACAAAATTAAAATAATTTACAAAACAACTCAAAATGACGGCACCATCGCAAAAGCTAAAACGGTCGATGGCGTTGGTAAAGGCGCAAGGCAAGTTAATTCTTGTGCAGAAATGCGTGTATAAAATAGACGTGGAAAAAAAAAATCTTTCAAATTTTGACACAAGTTACCAAAAGGGTCCTTTGGAGTGCTTTAAGCAAAAATGATACCAAGGTGGTTGTATTGGTAAATTCTTTGAATAATTAGATTTACAGCAATTGTTTTAATAATTATATTCAGAATTACTGTATTGTCAGTCGAAATAATGTGTACATAAAATTTCAGCTTAATTAGGCGCTTTAAAATGTATTTTTATTAACGATTGAAAATTCACCAAGATAAATAAAATGGCCAAATGTATATATGGGGAATCTCATTGAGCTAATAGTAGGAATTGAATAGAATTGAAAGATATTTTTGCCATACCTCAAGTTCTGCGTACAGCCCAAACTATACACCATGCTGTGAAAAATGCACAGATTTACTACCATAAATGAAGGTACTTCTTTGTTTTCTTACATTTTTCCAACTAATAATTCTGTCAAAGGCAAGTATTTTTTAACATGTTTTGTTCCACTTATTTCATATACAGATTTTAGATAAGTTTACGAATATTAAATATAAACTCAGGAAGTTATTCAGCAAAAACCGCGACTAAAAAGAAACACAAGTAGTCTGTAGGATTGAGATGAATTTGCAATTAACAATAATATTAAATAAAATTGTATTTGACGAATCAACTTTCCTGGATTTTTGCAGAAATTTAATGCAATGTTTGCTGTTTCTCAGTAAATCGTTTTGGGTCGACAGCTCCAAATGCGGTTTGAATTCTAAATAATATAAAAAAAAAAAATTAAGTCGAACAAGCGTTCAACCAAAGAAAAATTTTATTTAGCTATATTTTATTTAATAGTTACAGGGTCGAAAGCATAAATATGTGTATACATAGGACAAAATCATGGCATTGAGTGGTAGTGCAATTTTTTAAATTTGTCACTGAAATATCATTGTCATGCAGGTACCAGTCAACACGTGAGAAAAAAAAGAACCTTTGCTAGGTTTTGACTTCAGAGTGCATGGAAATGGGTCCTTGTGTCCTTAGCATTAGGTGTATTTGTAATTCTTTAAATAATTTGTTTTAATCAGTTAATTTTTGCATTGGTATAATTAGAGGTATATATTGTATGGTAAAAATGATCCTGTGTATAAAATTTTAACAAATTCAGCGCTTTAAATGTATTTTTATGAACGTTGAAAAATTCCCACCAAGATAAAATAAATAAATATACAAATATATAACGGCCAAACCAATAAATATATATAGATAGTACGTACGCGAATGGTAGGGTGAAAGAAATGTCAAATTGCGAAAGATTTTCGGCAATGCAAAATTCGACCTACCGCCGAAAACCTCAAGTGCCCTTGACGGTCGCTACGTCTTTGCTCAAGGTCGACGGTGAATTGAGAACGCTGCCCGTTGTTGTCGATCTGAATATCGCCTGTCAGTCCCTTCATTCGAACCTGAAAATAAATTATGCTTTCAATGAATTATATAAGGCTGAATCATCCTTGGGAGGTACGTGAAACATCCACTTTATTTATTGGAGATGCTGTGGTTCCACTTCTTCAGCTAACCGGCGTTCATATCCTGGAATTATATATTTGTATATATATTTTTGAAATGGATACGAAAATTCTTCCTTTGAATAGCTACATCATTCATGATATATTTGTCTTAATTTAAAATAAAATATATCGAATTTCATAGCTGGTAATCGTTATCTCAGAAAGGATTTGGTAGAGGTACAGAGGGAAATGATCAATAAAGATAATTAATCCGAAATAGTTGTTTAACTGTTGAAATTAATTTCTTATTAAAATAATAATTTGATTGTTTTGCTGAGTGTATTACTTTTTGCTTGTATATACTAATAAGAAATGTTTAGCATACATTTTAGATTTTAAGGCATCTACATAGAAATCGATTTCATAATGAAGTAATTATTGTGATTAATACAACACTGTTTATGGATATTCAGTAATTCCCCAAACAGAAGCCAGATGGTTGATTATTTTATTAGCCTCGCACTTTGAAGCTATGCAAGAGTTATTGAGGATTGTCCTCGTGATCGTGAACCGTAGTTAAGTGACGAGGATGACACCTATGTTGGTATCCCACTCTCCAAATTCGCGAAACCTGATTGGCAAGTCAAAGCAGTTTCCTTTATGTCATGGGTATGCCCTCTAAATTTATTTGCCCGCGAGATGGCAAAAACTTTTAAATCCATACCAATTACTTGGGCTGGCTGATTTTACTTGAGGATTTTAGTGATGAAAAGCTGCAGTTTCAGACACCATTTAGGGTTTTTTAGCTTGAAAGGAGGGTGGTGGTACCTTTGTTCCCGAAGGCAGGTATCTTGGCCATTGCGCCAAAGAAACTGATCGTCGTTGCGTGGTGGCCAATACTGGTTTCAATATCCACCGCCGCGCTTCGCGCTTTCATACTTTCGGTAGTTCGGCGTGGGTGACGAACGGTACTACATATTCGTGGTGAGGCGAACAGTTGCGTCATTCGTGCGTGATGGCCTTTGTGAGTTTGCGTCATTTGTGGAGACGGCTTTGTGGGTTTGCGTCATTTGTGTGACGGCTTCGTGCGTCATATGTCGACGGCTTGGTTTAGCGCATTGTTGGATGGGTGCGACTGCTGCACTGAAGGTTGCGGTTCTCTTTACGGCCAAGGGTCACTTTAATGAAAGGAGGAATGATCGCGAATTTTTATTCGTTTTCCGAAAACAGTGTCGCCGCTCTCGCCAAAACAATCTCAGTATTAGTAGTGGGCTGTTACGGCCTATATCGAGATATCACTTCTTCCATCACCGTCTCAAATTCAAGTTTAATAGGGCAGTTTGAAAGTTGCGTAGGAGTCTAGTTCGCTTAAGTCGGGGTAATTTGGTTGAGACATTACTATATTTTTTATATTTAAATTAAAGACTGGAAAAATGACAGAGGCAGAAATTTAACTCAAATACAGTATTATTAAAAGGTGGTACTATTTAAAATTCTTATCAATTATTTTTACCCATTCGCACACCCCAGAGCAGGTTAAGAATTGAAATAAATAATGAGTTACAGCAATGGATTTTTACGTTTAAAGTTTTTCTTTCATTATTTTACAGTGAAAATATTTATGGCAGTATTCTTGGGCTTACAGCATCCTTTCCAAAAACACAACAAACAATTTTGTTTATGCACGTTGAAGTGAATTTTCCGTCGTCTGATGTCACTGTCTGCTTTGAGATGAGTAAGCGGCGCAAAATTTGTGCCAAGGAAATTTTGCGTTTTACTTATAAAAATGTTAAATGTGGGAATATTTTGTGTTATCCTGTTTTGTCTTACTAGTTTTAAATGCTTTTCTGTCCATTTCTTTCTGCTCCCGTGTAGAAGAGTTACACTTTGTAAAAATGTCTATTACTTAATTGTCTGGACGATTTTTAAGACATTTAAGTCAAAAATAGTTGTTGTTCAGACATTACCTAGAACATTCGGTCCGAAATCTTTTGGATTCCATTACTTTTTGTAGAACTTTTTTTCTAACATTAGCATACATGTACCTTATGAGAAATTTAAAATTTTATGTACTTGCACTTTTTGGAAGTGGCAGCTAAATATTAAGTCTTTTCTAATGAGTAAAACTATTAAATATTTTTGAATACATTCTCAGACTTTCAATTTTTTCTCAGAATAATCAAGCGTACTTTTAACTCAGAAAAGAAGATCGAAATTTGTGGATGCGCGTTATACCTCGGATATAAAAAAATGATAGCTTTAAAAATAAAGAGAAGAGCATAAAAAAGTTGATTTTTCCATATATTGTTTTTTTAAAGGAAATGACACACTTTATTTCACATTTAATCTGTTGGAGAGAGGCGGAATGATTAAAAATCCTTTATTTTTTTAGCAAATTTTTAATATTTAATCTATAATGTGAATTGCATAATATTTCTGGCATAAGTAGAGATATAAAAAATTAAATAAAAAAAATGCTGAGGACATGCTGAGAACTTGAATACAATGGCTAAGAGGCCTATTTACTGATAAATAAAGAAATAACTAAATAACAAATGCATTTAAACTTTAAATTGTTTTCATTAACAGCATGAAATTATTTTTGTCATTTAAAACTAACGATTTATTTCAAATTGAAATCATAATTACTTACACCTTAAATCATAACCTTATAACCATAATTTAGTTGCAGCATGTTTAATCAAAGCCGCTTTTGGAACCACCATCTAGAAATTTCGTGATGTTTTTGAGAATATATTGCATCGGTAAGATATTTCCACAAGGCACTCGTTCGTAGGTTGCCATGGAAATGAATTACGCTAGCTCATAATATTGGCAAATCAACAACTCGATGAATAGGTTATTTGTAAGTTTTCGGCACATGTATTTGAAGAGATTCCTTCTCATTTATCATTGCAACCACTGAATATAAGCTAAAGCTATATAGGCTTGTTATTTATTTGTTCGTGGAGGTTATCAATATGAACGCAGAGAAGAATTTGGTGGGTAATTTATAATTATGGATTTTTATGCTCTTTATCAGGCATGTTCCAATCGTTCGATCCATCCAGTATACAATTTCTTTCATCTTTTCAAGTTTGAAACGGTATTCTTTTAAGATATTTTATGAAACATTTTTCATATGCGTTGTCTTTCATTTGCATATAAACCATCACTAAATATCCAGTGAGTATTCTTAGGGGTTAGGTATTTGAAAGATGAGTTTTTGCTGAAATGCTGTGATACCCCGTGGACTGGGGGTATCATCTCTTCATCATTTATACAACCATAGTTTGAGGGGAGAAAAGATTTATCACCAAGCTCTTCCATAATAAAATTAGTTTATTATGATCTTAATTTATATTTAAAAAAAACCCGCTAGTCTAGGAGGCTTATGATCAGGAGTGATGAGATTTAAACTGTAATTTTAACAAATAGCGCAATAAACCACCGAATCTATATTTATAGATGATTTCCTAACTTACTAGAATCCGCTCTAGTCTTAAAGCATATTCTAAATTATCTTACCGCTATGCCAAGAGGAACAGTTACAGTCCTTATATCGTCAATCTAATTCTTGATCCTACTTGATCCGGCAAATGGATAATCTTCCGGC
The DNA here is from genome assembly GCA_019973955.1 of Trichonephila inaurata madagascariensis. Classification (NCBI taxonomy): domain Eukaryota; kingdom Metazoa; phylum Arthropoda; class Arachnida; order Araneae; family Nephilidae; genus Trichonephila; species Trichonephila inaurata. Next base: position 71,399 of record BMAV01006467.1, read on the forward strand.
TTCGAACTTCACGTAGAACTCTCCTAGCATTCTCCTAGAACTTCACTGGCACTATTAGACCTCCTCATCAAACTCTTAGAACTCTGGGAACTCCACGCGAATACAAAAGCTTCAATATATACACTTCCTAATCTACATAATCGCGTTCTCTTCTTGGGTTGGTTGGAAAGAATTGCCATTTTGGCCCCAAAGTTTTCCCAAGAGGTTTATTAATAGAAGTCATGATAAAGCCCCGTCACAATGCATGGAATAAAAATGAATTAGAAAGTTAATATAACTGAAGAAAGAAAAATAGGTTTACTCGAATGTTTTGTTAGTAGATTTTGTGATGTTTATGAAAGTATTTTATGACAAAACTTATACTTACTGAAAGATAGAACATGAATATCTATTATAATTCTGTAATTAAAGGGAAAGAGTGTGTGTTTGATTTGTGATTTAAGAATGAACCTCTTTAAGCGACCAATTCTTACCAAAACTAATAAGGCTGCACTGTTCGCATTTTAAAAATTTCGTTTCGTTGCGATCTGAGGATTTACCCGATACACATAACACAATTTACAAATACTTACGACATAGAATCTTATAAACCTCCTTAGACATCTTTTTTCACCCCCATCTCTTTATTATTGTGCAATTCCATCATTTTTCTCGCTCGAAAAAACATCCCTTCATGCAGCAGCGCCCTCTCTTCATCAACTAGATCAAGGGTGGAGAACCCTTATGAATCAACGTGCCAATTTTTTTTCCAAATACATGTTTAAAGTATCCGATTACATTCGGAACCTTGATTTTAAAAAAACTGCATAAATGGATAATTTCCATGATATTTAGTGTCACTTAGATTAGAATACATGTATAAAATTGTTTTAAGGACATTTTGACAAAAAATTATTTAAATACAATATTTCGGCCAAAAATTAACTTAGAAAAACCTTTTTTCCAAATGTTCTCCTTTTGTGAAAAATGCTTCTATTATAATATATCTATTATAATATATATAGCTCAGACCTCTCTACAGAGTCTCAACTATGATTTATGAAAAATTCCCATTATTTTCAGAGTTACAACGCATTGAAATAATGATCGGCGTGTTTTTTTTTAAATTGCTCCCCTCTGTTGTCGTAAAACATGGATAAACCCACTTCTAAGTTAAATATTTCAAAAATTTTAGTTGAGCCTCTGTACAGAGATATTATATAGAATATTATAATAGATATTATAATACAATATTATAATAGAAGCATTTTTCACAAAAGGAGAATAGTTTGAAAATGGGTCATTCTATGTTCATTTTTTGTCGAACTATTGTACTTAAATAATTTTTGATTGTAATACTATTCTTAAAACAATTTTATATACATTTCCTGATCTAGGTGACACTAAATATCATAAATATTATCCATTTCTATGCTTTTGAAAAATCACGGTTCCGAACTTATTCGGATACCTTAATGAGTTATAGACGTGCCGTCAGATATTTTTGACTCTTGTGATCATTGGGAAAATAATAAAACCCCAAATACAAAACTGAAAAAACAAAAACTGAACAAAACTGAAAACTCTTTATTTACTACGAAAAATCATTTTGCACTGTATAGTAGTAAATGTATTAGTTATATGTGTAATTCAAATTAAAGTAAGATTAGTGTGACTTTTGTTATTGCACATTAGATGACAACTTATATTAGCATTGTAGGATGTTACTTTTAGCAGAATAATGCTAAATTTTAATCATCAGCAAAGCGGTTTCTAAGATTAATTCTTTTTGCTCTGGTTCACTTTTTTGACAAAAGGTTTTGTGATTTGCTTCAAATGGCCATTTTGCAGACCACATTTTACATACCATTATTCCAGAACATAAAACACACACCGTTTTGTCGCATTTACTAATCGGACCGAACTTCTCGCTATAACTAGTTGAAATTCTCTGCTGCACTTACTATCTTGCACTTTTTTGCTAAACTAGCTATATTATATGACAGTTAAAAATCATATATATAGCACAAGTAAACTTTAAAATACAGGTGTGTCAACGAAATTGACTATACTATGTGTAGGCAAACATTGCATCATTAGCGATTAATGTCCACGGCGTAACTAAGGCTATACAATAAGGAACGTGTTTGCTCCCAGCAATCGATCACTCGCATTTGTTCGCAATACTTCATAGTGAACTTTGTTATTTTAAGCTACAATGCTAACTGTTTTGGTTAATGGCGTGCCCAAAATATTGTGTCGCGTGCCATCAATGGCACGTGGGCCACTGGTTCGCCATCCCTGAACTAGATCTACTCTACATGTCATTTCTTTACACTGTTCTCAAAATGACTGATCTCACTGATCTCAATTTCATCACTTCTATGCTAGAAAAATGTCGTTGAAAACTGTCAGAGTACCTAACTTTTCGCCTTTTCACTTCCAATCTTTGAAGTTTGAGTGACAGTGACGCTATTGAAAGTTGACCATTGTTAAAAGAAAATTACATTAACGTAAATGTAACAATTAAATTAAAATAAATACTTTGTGAGTTGAGATGTTAGAAAAATGCCCTTGTGATTGGATCATAAGCCTTCTGGATAGCATCAGTAGGAATATGTTTAAGATAATATAAGAAATCTCGCAGCAATCGTTATAAATATTCATGTTGTGACTATCCATTCTAACGGCCAGAACAGATGTAAGTCAGTGAAAGTAAATTTAAAGGAGAATTCATTGCTATCATAATTATTTGAAAACTTCAAGGATATTATAAATTGATAATTTGGAAAAGATAGGTTAAAATTGTTCAGAATTGTAAAAGACCAGAATTTTGGACCGCTTTAACCGGATTAGTAAAATAACGGAACTTGTAACTTAGAGCCCTATCATTCGAATCAACTTGTGCCGCTTATAACAGAAAGAGCAAGCAGTCAGGAGCTAGTTTTGAGTATCGCCAAGGTCTTTTTACTCTTAAGCCAATGACACTCCATTAATCTGTCAAAAATCATGTGCTCATCACCACTAGCTGACTCAACTAAAAGAATGCTGTGGAAGCTACGATCTTCACACTTGGCTACTTGTGTTTCCAGTGGCGTAACGTATATCCCCGCAACCCCGCATCGCGGAGGACAGGTGGGAATCTAGGGTGCCCAAAGCACTGACTCACGCCAAATACGTATTTAACCAGTTTATAAATATTGTTACGTTGATCGAGGGTTCGAGGATTTTATGCAAATCAGTCGCAAAAAACAAGACAGTTCTTTAAGAGCAATGAAAATCTATTGTCGAAAATCCAATCCTTGAAATACAGGATTCAGCAGCAGTATTCACAGAATAAATCTCAGAAGGTCTTCGCACATTCAACAGCACTCACACAATTATCGGTGTCTAAAATACACGTATATAAAATATTATTCACAAGCAATCACTCGTTCAACAGCCGAAGTAATCACTAATCGCTTCAACAGTCAAAGCAATACTAGCTGATCGCTATTCAAAACCAGACAGACAGACTTTCGGCGAGCATCTCTCTATTTATATCCCTCGCGGATAATTCGAGAAAGACCCACTTGCGTCATAGATCTTGAAATTAGTGGATTTCTCTTCTAATTTCTAGAAGAATCCAGAAGGTTCCGAACTCGCCAACATGATCGCCAAGTCGCCAACTTGCTCGCCAAAAAATGACGCCAAGTCGCCAACTTGCTCGCCAAAAAATGACGCCAATTCGGCTCTATCACCAAGTTCCCATTGAATCATAATGATAACGTAAGGGTGGCTTTGCTTGTGAATATTACAATTTTAATGTAAATTAAATCTAATTTAGATTAAGATATAAAGGCATTCATTACACATCCAAATACAAATTATTTACATTATTTTACACAAAATTCGCAACAATATTAAAGGCAAAATCTGAGCTGGCAGAGGGGGCTAATATTTTCCGTTACGCTACTCTGCATATTGAAATGGATCTTGATTCTTGGAATTCAATCCTTGTACCGAGGATTCTGTCACTTCCTTTTCCCCTACGGCACACCCTTTTCAGTCAACTTTACTTCCGCGTGTGAAAGGAATTTTCTTTCCTCTTTACACTGGAGTGGTGACACAAAGTTGCCTCTAATGAAACGAGCCTAATGCTCCCTTCACCAAACGATTCCGATTCATTCACCATCAAACTTATCTGATCGACCAGGATTCTTTTTCGTAATTTACCGCTCAAATAAGCCAAGATTCGCTTCCCGCCTTCACACCAAACGAATCCGGTTCTATCCGTCATCATTCTCCTTCACACGTGATTCGGCAGGTCATATTTTCTTCAATCATTCACCAGCAGCCGGGATCAATTTCTTAAAGAAAAAGTGAATTCAAACAAATAGTATCGATTTTTCTTGTTTTTTATGTTATTAGTGATGATGTCACATAAAGTTTCTATTAACGAAACCGATTTCAGCTGTTTGAAGATAATGATTTTTTTGTTAGGGTTAGCATGAGTTTGTTTTTATGCCAATAGATGGCGCTTATATTTTTGGTATTCATAGTATTCTTTTTCATTATGTGAACTAACTTTAGTTCTTGTCGTCGAGTGTGCAGGCGATCCCTGCTAATCTTGCGTAAATAATAAAATTAGTTTTGCATGTATTATTTTATTCGATTTTAGAAATTTGAAAATTTAATTGTTTACTTAATAATACTTAAAAGCAAAATGTGTTTTTTTAGAGGAAGGGAGAATATTCTGAAGAATGTTTGAAATAGCTTCAGAGATCAATTTGATAAGAATTTATTTAATTTTGGGAGAGAAAAAAAATTAAATATTTATAAGATTGCTAAAAAGTAAAATAAAACACCAATATTGTCGATTATTTTAATTTTTTAAAAGATTCCATTTTATTACTACATAGATCTCAAATTTTGTTATATGAAACAAACAAAATGAAAATGGCACGTAAAATTTTTAATTCATTAATATATTAGAAAACCATTTTTAAATATATAATCAAAAAAGTGTTTGTTATATGCTACAAAAGCTGTAGTATATAACAACATTTGAAATGCCTTTTAAAAACATTAGATATATTACTTGTAAAAAAGTAATTAGATTATAATATAATTATAATGCATACTTATTATTTGTTACTACTTTTCAGACTATAATTACACTTGATACTAACAGGCAAAACATAAAAAAATAAATAAATAAAACCGTTCTTATATTTTTTTGTTTTATGTATTTCTATTTGAAAATAAATGAATAAGAATACAGTTGTGAAATTAATAGCTTGAAACGTTAATCGTCTTAAAACATTGAAAACAGCATCCATGTTCGACAACCACTGATGGAAGAATGATTGACCCGTGGCGGTGTGAAGGCAAATCTCGATTCACTCAGAAACGCTGTGAATTGGAATGATCGCTACAGAGAGTCGGAATCGTTTGGTGTGAAAAGAGCCTGTGGGGAGTCTGAGAATCGTAATTCCAAACAAAAACTCTTGACACGCACTAAATCTGTAAATGCTCAAACCATTCACGATGGTGTGAAGTGGGTGTAGATAGGATCGTCCTCGTTTTTAAGAGGTCTTAGGACTCTTAAATTGCAAATTTTTCAATTTTTGAAATATATATATATATATATATATATATATATATATATATATATATATATATATATATATATATCTTATAGCATTTCTGAGCATTTTGATACCAAAATTTTGTTGATACTGTGAGATCTTCGGAAGTTATTGAGAAATAATTGGTGAAACTTAAACAAAACCCCTATCTCTTTCCTATTTTTAACTTCATTTTTCTCAGAAAAAAAAAACAAAAAAAAATTAGCTTGCGCGCAGGATTTCTTAGATACTATTTATGATATCAATTTGAAATTTCATTCATGTGTTCAAAATAAGGCTCTTTATAACTTATACAACAATTTTCAAAAAAAAATTGTAATAGATTTTTTTTATTTTAATTTTAATTAATTTTTTTCTTAAAATTTTCGTTGTAATTGTATTTAAAAAAATATTTTTTTTCCCTCTAAATTTCTTAAAAGTCAGTATAACTTCAAAAGTAAACATTTTTATACCAAGCAAAATTAAATTTTTAAAATTTTGATCAAATTCGTGCTTTAGAATCCTGCGCGGTATAAAATACTGATTTTCATATATGATTATCATGTGGTAAAAATTTCAAATTATTTTTCTTCCTTTATTGCTGAGTCACATTGGTTTGAAGAGGGATGTTTTTTTCGAGTGCACGGATATCTGTTAACGGTCATGAGATCCCTTAAGCGTGCATCAAATTAAAAATAATTTTTGAATCGCTTCTAGACAGATATTAATTTGAAACAAATGTGCATTGGCATAATGTTCACCCCCGCATTGCTGGGGAGGCAGGATTGTAGGGGGCCAAAAGTCTGACTGACGCCAAGTGCGTATCCTTTCTAAGATACGACATGAGTCCCTAGACCTAACTGCAGAGGGGCCCTGATATTCTCCGTTACGCCACTGAGCAAATGTCTATGTAAAAATATAAGAATCACGTCTTACGGCAAGCACTGACGCATGCTATATTGTGGCATATAGACCTCGTCAACTAACTGCGGTTCAGAATCATGAAAAATATTTAATATGCCAACAATAATAAGAATAATAAGAATAGGTTTTTAATGTTAAAATAAGGAAAACATAAAGAATAAATTCTAAATGTGATTTCCTGCTAAATTATTATTTAAATGACACATGCGGAATTTTTTTCGCATGCTTTTAGTGGGCTAAATTCATGTATTAGATTTTTACTTGTTCTACTCGTAAAATGTAGATAAAATTTCAAGTTTGACAATTGAGTAAAGATGCCCAAGTATTTAGATACTTCCAAAAGTTTTTCATAACTAAAAAAAATTCTTATATTACACGTGTACTTTTAAATTAAGAGCAAATGGACTAAATTCATATGACGTTATTTTTTTTTTAGTCACAAGATAACGGCAACCACGTGTTTTTAGCCAATCAGTTCAAAAACTCATGTGACGTCATAGTCACGATAAATGCAATCATCTATTTTCAGCTAATCAGATCATACACTTCGTTGTTGCCAAATAAAGTTTTTTACAGAAACTTTTTTTTTAAAAAAAAGTAATATTTGTCACTGTATTTAAAAATACATTTATAAGACAAGATTTTTTTAAAAATTTTTTTGTTGAAGTTTCTTTTTATAACAGTTGAACATCTTGATCCAATTATGAAATTTGAAATTTTTTATCTAAGTTTTACGAATAGAATAAAAAGTACAAGTTAGTTTAATGTCTGTTTTGAATTCAATGTAGAACACGTGTTTGCCTGTATCATGTGACTGTCATAAATTTAGTCCATTGTTTACCTATGTGCATTATTAATAGCAAATATTAACTTTTTTAAAAGAAAGCTTTGTAAAAAGCAAACGTTGGCAACATCGAATAATATGAATCGATTGACTGGAAACACGTGATTGAATTCATCACGTGACTATGATGCCAAATGAATTTATGAAATGATTGGCTAAAAACACGAGATTGTAATTATTATGTAACAATGACGTCATACGAAATTTAGCCCTTTAATGTAAAATAGCTTCTTCCTCTTTTTGTATTTAGAAACTTGGATATCTTCACACATCCTGTCTTGGAAGGATGCATTCAGCTTTTAATCACGTTCCAAAAGAATTTTCAGAGTAAAATAAGTTTTGAGAACCGTGGATCTAATCAATCCGGTTCTGTCTCACCCCGGGACCAGGGCGTAAACCGGGTTTTTGGGAAAATTGATGAACCGGGCTTGATTCTCCCCAGAGTTGCAGCCATTCGTCGATTATTTAAAGCTAGACGAATTTGGCGTGCTGGTACCTCGGCTTTTTTATTCAAGGATTTATTGTCTATTGCGGATCGCTTTAGATTGTGAACATTTCACTTTTCGGGCACCATTTGGCGGGTTGGACTATACATCAAATACCAGTATTTATTTTGATTGCAAGATGTTTTCGGAAATAATTTGGGCGCTTAAGGACAGTAACGGGTTCGGTAAGTGTCTTTAGTAATCTGTGATTGAAGTAATATGATTGCACGTGCACTGTATGTTATGTATTTGCCTACTAGAAATAACGAGAATAAATAAATTTAAATGCAGATTACTTTATTTTTTTATGTGGAGAGTTCGGAAAGGGTAACAACATATCCTTTGTCGGAGAAAACAGCATAATAATAGAATGAACTATACGCATTCTAGGACAACGCAGAAGTGAAGATGGAACAAAAATGGACGCGCAATAGTTGCGAAATGTATTTTTGATGGGAACTACGAGTAAACAATTGCCAAAATTAATAATTGAATGTAAAAGTACGGTACAGCGGCAAAAAAAAAAGAAAATTAAGTGGGGGCCCAAAAATTTGGGGTGGGGACACTTTTTAAAATTTTGTTTCATTTTCGATGCTTATAGAAAATTTTACGTTAAAAATGCTGTATTTTATATCATTTTAAAGGGGAATTTAAACCGAATCCACAAATACAAAAACAAAATTCAAATATTTGCAAACAAAAAAGGTTATGCTGCAATAACGCGATATTTGATCCCGACGATAGGGGTGAGTTATCAGAGTTTTAGTAGGTTCCCTTTTATTCCTTATTAAAATTCATATCGATTTTTTCATTGATCTGAAAATTTTTAGGCTCTTCTTTCGTTATTACATGATGACAGGAAAATATTTATCGTCAATTAGTTCCTTTTTATTTCATGCGTACCTCATCCAGACAAGAGTTTTCAAACGGTTCCACAAGTATTCGATAGGATAGAGGTCAGGATTGTTTCCTGGCCCTTTGCATTTTGTGCAACGTAAAATTTCTATAAGCATGCAAACTTAAAAAGCATAACAATTTTAAAAATTGTCCAAAAAAATTGCTTACTTATTTGTAATACAAATATGTCCCTTCTAAAAGAAAGTTTTTGCAAGAAGCAAAAGTTGGCAACAGCTAAGCGCTTGAACTGATTGGCTGAAAACGCGTGCTTTCAGTTATCATGTTACTAAAACGCAACATTAATTTTTTTTTTCATTATAAACATATGCATTAATACTGAAAAATAAAATTCCAAAGCTCGTTATATTAAATAAAGCAGAATGTTTAATACAAGAGGTGTTCCAATGAAAAGGTAAGAATCGACACTGGGTTTAAATGAAGATTTTAATCAAAGTATTCACCATAGGGCTGTGCACAATAATCTCATTGATTAATGAGCCGAAGGATTCTTTGCTCCCTGAATTTTTGTAGTTGTGACGAAACCTAGTCCTTCACAGCTTCCGTTAGTTCGTCTCGTCCGAGTTGAAATTTTCCCTTTTCAGATTTTTTTCAGGGGCTAAGCCGGGGAAATTGCACCCCCCCCGGGGTGGATTCAGCTACGTAATTTTCCCATTTCCCGGGCGTGTGTGACCGTGGAGACACACAGTCTTCCCCATATACAGTCACCATCGGGCGATGATTAGCAGTCAGTTTAACACCTTCCACTGTCAGAAACTGGATAACACCTCGCTGCTTCTCAATCGTCGAATTTTGCAATGTGAACGCCACCATGTCCTCACACGCATTGCCGCGTCAATATAAGCTGAATGTCTTTGGGATCTGGATTAATTAAATAATTCTCCGTCCCATAACATAAGATTGTATCAGAGTCCTTGATGTTGATTCTGTGGGGAAAAGGAGCCTCCTGATTGGGAGGCACAAGAGTTCATCTGAGGATGGAGGTGATGAGCAGGCAGGGGATGAGAAATTGTTCGGCAGTTAGTGGGGGTTGAAGAGGTGCCGGGTTTGGGTTGAAGGATGCAGCTGTCAGGAAGGTGATAGATGAGGAGCAGGGGATGACGCAATCGTCTGGCGAAGCGGAGTTGTCACGTTTCTTCACGTCACAGGGATATTGGTCTACAATAGATCCTCCATCCCCTATCTGAAATTGTATTTTTGCGCTGACGAGTGGAAGTCCTGAATGGAAAAACAGACTGAGTCAGTAGAGGCGATGATCTTATTGGCAGCTAGGTAAGGCAGGTGGATGACGTCAGAGTCTGGGAGAAGTGTTTATGGTCCGGCGGGAAAAAATCCAAAAATTTTTGGGGGAAACTGGGTGTTGAGGAAAACAAAGGCATAGGTTGGTTTCAGTAAGGAGAAGCTTTTTCTGAAGTTGCCCCCCAAGTTTAAACGGGGTTGTCAGAGCCTACGGTGCAAAAACTGGGCATATGGCCCCAAAGCAAGCCTCCATCATATCGGGAAAAGAGTGGGTGACTGTGATGTTATCATGCTGGGAAAAAATTGCTGATTGGTCGAGCCAATCGTTCGAAAAAGTTCAAGTTCATGGGGGTTTTTTGGGTTCTTGGTTGAAGCGGGGTGGGCGCTCTCTGTTGGATCGGCGTGCGGGATAGTGACTCTCATTGGCTGCTTAAATCTCAAAGAAATTTAAGACAAAGGGGAGGGCAATCCCAGAGGGGGAAACGACAGAAATAAAGAAAAATAAATGAAATTTAAGAAAAAATTTTGCAATGGGTGTGCAATTTAAATTGCAAAAAAAAAACTATGGCGGATTAAAAGTCGAAAAATTCTTCTCGTTTTTAAAATTATCATTTAGATTGTAGTTGGGCAGATTAATCATTTTGGCATTATTATTAATTGGGGTTAAAAATTTTTGCAATTTTTTCTGGAAAAGAGATTTAAAACTATTGATTTTAATGGCTTTCCGGATGTCATTCTTTCTCATATATCTAGTTGCTTTACGATCATTCGGAAGCGGAGCTGTCAATTGGACTTCGCTCTTTATAAGAGCCTCTGCCCACTCCGGATCTTGGGAGCACCCGCGCATGCTCCGATCAACGCCATGGACTCCATTCGCATCCCTAGATATCTATCTACTCTCTCCCACAGCGGTACAGGGAAATATGTTAATGGTTTTCTTCGACGTTTCGTACCTTTTCATCTGAATACCCCTTGTAGAATATATTTTTAATTAAATAGGATGTGACACATCACACATTGTTTCTTACGAGTTAGATATCAATTTCACTTTGAAAAATACCACGAATTCCATCACATTTACCTCAAAGTTAGGATTTACCGGTTAATCCAAAAAATAGTGTGACCATTTTCAGAGTGTCACAAATTTTTATTGAATTAAGTTATTTACTTGAAATTTTCAGTGTGGCTTCCTTTAGCATAGTACATTTTTAAGTAAATGTTTAGCCAAGCCAAAAAAACCTTTTCGAACGTGTTTTAGGGGGAATTTCTAAAACTTCCTCTTTGATTGCTTTTTGAAGCCCTTGAAGAGTTATTATTTTACATCTATTTAATTGTTTTTTTAAGTATTCCCATATAAAAAAATGTTCGCAAGCAGCACAGCCAGGGTGATAATAGCTATATCTCATAAGGAAGAAAATTTATTTATTTATATTTTTTAGCCATTTTATAGTTTATTTTGCAGTATGACATGATGCAGACTATATTGGTGAAAAAATAAAAATAAAAACTTTCTTGAAAGTGTAAAGACGTTTACTTTCTTTGATCATGTGCTTCTGAATTTTTTCTTGACGTCTTTGCGACGCTTTTTGCTTGAAATATGTTGTATCTTCATATCGCCATTTGCAAATGACAGATGAAACAGTGTTTTATCGGAAGTTATCCATGTTTTGTATATACCTTTGCGTAACATTAAATATAGCAGCCAAGTATTTCTTCGTTTTTCTACGGTCTTTGCAGACATTTGACGACAGACGTGTTTATTCACCTTTTTATAACTAATTTTCTTTATCTGACGACAAATTGTTGATTGTGATACCTGTAGTCTCTTTGCCAAAGTTCTTTGAAGCAGAGGATTTTCTACAGCGATAATTTCTACAGCTACAGATTTTCTACAACTTTTTAACTTTTCTTTTTCATTAAGAACTTCCTTTCGTTCGCATTTTTTTTTCTGGAGCTTTTGATTGCGAACCAAATTTTATTTCGTTTCAAAGTTTAGATAGTAATACATTAAAAATGTATTTTGATTTTTAAATGCTTTATTTATAACAGAATTTCAACAAACACATCCTTTAAAAAGACTTAAAATTTTGTTCCGGGTTTGAGGATAATGTTTCAGTACTATAATTTACTTCCACTAATAAAAATGGTTAGATTAGTAATTTAAATGTTTCGTTTTTAAAATAAAACCATTAGCAAAACGATAGAAATTCACCATAAATAGTTATACGCTTTTAAAATTGGTCCCACTAATTTTGAATCAACCGGTATCACTTCATTTGGTGAACAGATGTTGCGTGACTAAATGACTAAGAAATGTAACCTTAAAGCAATCCTAACTCTACTCATTTTATGAATAATTTTTTCTCTTCTGTTTTCTGACCAATAGAATATTTCCGCCTGGCTAAAACAAAAACGCAAACATTAAAAATCGAATTTGCTATTTTTTAAAACCAGATTTTATGTTGCCAGGCTGATGCATTTCAATTTAATTAGTGATCACGATGAACCGAACGTTCTGCCTGTTCTTTGTGTAAGCAATTATAAAATTAGATATTATAGAAATCGTATTCTACGCATGGTGTTTATGGAGCTTGAAATGTTTTTTGGGGAGGGTTTAATGTATCATATGGAAGCCTAGTGGCCGAGTGGTAGCGTATAGCCGCTTTCCCATCACAGGTCCGGGGTTCTATTCCAGGGCTGGGCAAAGTTGATTCAGCCTTTCATCCCTTCAGTGGATCGATAAATGAATGCAAAACTTGCTTGGGACTTAACACTGGGGGTTTCGCGTCAGATTGGTCACCTGATCGGAACATGTTCTCTTGCACCTCAGCGTCCAAGGTCACGGATACTGAGATGGGCACAGGAGGCCTTGACCCTCATGGGCTGTTGCGCCACTCAGTCTAGTTTAGTTTAATATATCATATGATCTTCTATACTAATTTTTTTTCTCTTTTAGCATGGAAGGTTCTGACTTATGTTACGAAATAGTGAAACGAGCTTTGTTAGGTTTCGTCTACAGTGAAGCCGTCGCCAGGTAAGTCTTTTTTTTTAAAAATCTATTTAAATGTTATTCTTTTTTAAAAATCTGTGTGTTTTTATAAAATATATTTTTAGACACCAAAAAAAAAAAAAAAAAGGTTACTACTTTAATTATCGATAAGCTGTGCCGGACCATTTTTTCCCCTACTTTTGTCTGCTTTCACCAGTAATGCACTAAATTCTCACTAATGTGTTATAACAGGGTTAAATTTCCATTATAATTCGTATTGGGTTTCAGTAGAACTCATACAAAATGTGAGCAATTTTTTTAAAATCAATCCTTTTATTTGTTATATCAATTTACACATAATAAAAAAAAATCAACAAAGCGTTGGCATAGAATCATTATTAAGAATTTTTCAACAATTATGAGCTAGCCATGTTTACTCCGAGAACTGTTTTTTTTATTTGGCTTTTTCTAGGCAAATTTATGATCAAGCGATTTTTTCACTGACAGTTTTGCTTCAGATCTAGCAGAGTTGGCGAAAATTGTTTGCTGAGGTCGCCAATGTAGTAAATTTTCAATGGATCGTTGTAAGTGGCCATGTATAATCAGACCAAGTGGAAAAAAGCGATCGCTTTACATGCAATATATATTACGATTATATAATATCCGATATATATTACAGTTATGTTTTATATGTTATTAAAATTTATAAAATCACTTTTCAAAATTTTATTGCAAAAAAATTTCGTATTTAAATATAATAATAATAACAAGATGATGAAATGTCTCCTTGATGACGGTTCTTTGCTTATAACTCAATTTCATTTGTCTGTCTGTATTGACATATCCGAAAGATATTGCCATTTGAATTTTAATCGATTAATATTTTTTAGTTTTCCTTCCCGTTTTGGTCATGAAATAAAAATATATTGATAGCTTTTTTTCAAAATTATTTACTATTGATCACTTTCCCCCTTTTTCTATCAAGGGTTTTTAAAAACCTTTTTCCATTCTTGGAAGGGTTTTAAAAACCAAAAGGTAAAAAATTTTTTCATTAATTAGAAAATGCATATAAAACTGTTTTAGAATAGTATTACTATAAAAAATTTTTAGAACAATATTTGGACAAAAAAAAACATAGAATGACGTATTTTCAAAATGTTACTCCTTTGTGTCACCTCTATTATAATAATATTTCGCCTGTATATAGCTCAGACTTACTACTGTACCGCAGAGGCTCAACTATGATTTTGAAAAATTTACATTATTTTCAGAGTTACCACCCATTGAAATAATGATCGGCGTTTTTCTTAAAATTTCTCCCTCTGTTGTCTTGAAATGGATAAACCCACTTCTAAGTTATATATTTCAAACATTCTGGTTAGAACTCCTGTACAGAGGTTTGAGGCTATATACAGGCAAAAATATTATTATAATAGAAGCATTTTTCACAAAATATTGAAAATGAGTTATGTTCATTTTGATAAAATAATGTACTTAAATAATTTTTATTAACAATACTATTCTTAAACAACACACTATATTTTCTAATCTAAGTGACACCATCTCATATAATATCAGAGCAAAGTGTATGATACATTTTATAATTCTGTGTAAGTTTTACATACATCAGAGACAACTTTATTTTGAAAACAGCGTGCGCAACGCAAAAGGGTATTTAGCAATATTACATTTTATGTTACTTAATGCTTATAATTTTTAAAATTATGATTATATTTCAAGAATTTTGTGCCTTTTTGAAACCATAATCCTTTGTAAATAATGTGTAAAAGATTCGAATTATTTAATTTAAATTTAAAAGAATTATACCTATTTGAAAATTGTTTATATTTTCACCCCCTGAGTCCCTTTAAACTTTATGGAAATTACTAGTCGAGTACGGAGAATTCTAATCATTAGTTTTAATGTATACACCTGATGCTATAAAGTTAAATTCGACATAATTTCTCCGTGTTTATGAATCATCAGGGGTAGATCACTATGAAAAATCTTTTGAAATAGTTAAGAACAATATTATACCAACGTTCCAACGAAATAAGTTTAAGTGACTATAGTTTACAATTTATTTTTTCTAAAGACAATTCAAAAAACGTTTGCATTTTGAGTCCACAAACAATGGGGGTTGATTTATGTTCATTTTCATGGAAACACAGTCAATGGAATAATAACTAACCTCTCGGGAATAAACATTTTGACAGTCCTATTGTAAATTTCACCGAGAGAAATATAAGAGAAACTTAAGATTAAAATCGCTATTGTCCTAATCAATATTATTTATTGATATATTCTTATGAATGATTGAACTTCAATATACTGTGATATTATGATATTGTTATGCTTGCGTGAATGGCTCGTTCAGGTTTCAGGATGTCCACGTGATGTTGTAAGAAGTATACAAATGACTTTTTCATGCATATTTTTTATAAATGCACTTCCAAACTTTTATTGACCCATCTACAATTCATAAAAAAAATTTATTTTTATCATGAAGGGGTTATTTGATGTCTCCTCACATCAAATTTCACTAAATGAGTTGGCCGCGGAAGCTTAAAGCAACTCTGAGGGGCAGCTGTAGTTTGAAGCACCAAATAATCAGAAATCGTTTTAAAAATAATAGGTTTTATTTCAGTCAAATCAATTTATGATCAACTAAGGATTATAAACCAGGAGAGCAATTTAATTTAGTTCCGTATTGTAAACTTATTAATTAAGGTATCCAACTACGTTCGGAACCGTCGATTTTGCAAAGCGTATAAATGGATAATGTTTATGATATTTAATGTCACTTAGATTAGAAAATGTATATAAAATTGTTTTAAGAATAGTATTACAATAAAAATTTAAGTACACTATTTTGACAAAAATGAACATACAGAATAACCCACATTTTCAAAATATTCTCCTTTTGTTTGAAAATAAGCTCTATTATAATAATATTTTGCCTGTATGTAGCTCAAACTTACTCTGTACAAGCTCAGCTTAGAATGTTTAAACTATACAGAAGTAGGTTTTATATCCATGTTTACGACAACAGAGGGGAGGAAGTTTAAGAAAAAAATTGCCGATAATTATTTCAATTAGTTGTAACTCTGAAAATGAATGAATTTTGAATTATGAATTTTTCAAAAATCATAGTTGAGCCTCTGCACAGTGGTCTGAGCTTTGTACAGGCGAAATATTATTATAATAGAAGCATTTTTCACAAAAGGAGAACATTTTGAAAAGGTTATTCTAAGTTAATTTTGCCGAAATATTGTATTTAAATAATTTTTGTCAAAATGTCCTTCAAAAATTTACATACGTAACCATTCTAATCTAGAGTGACTTTCAATATGAAAATTATCCGTTTATGCACCTTTTAAAATCACGATTCCGATTGTAGTCGGATACCTTAAACAAAGATAGTACAGCATTTGTCTGATCTCCCCTAGGTTGCCTATGTTCTTATCTAAAAATTCTCTCCAACATCAACGTTTCTGAAAGGCAATTCGTTAATCTCACTTGAAGGATACTGTAAGGACTAACACTGACACACCCATTGCCGGGATTTAAATAGTACCCAAATTAGAGCGCAAAATCAAGTTATTTCTACGGAAGGCGGTTTTAAACTCAAACCACAATTAATGAAGAATTTCAACAAGATGATTAATAGATGGGTCGTCACAAGCGGAGTGGTCATGGTCTCGAACTCCTGACCGGCGAGTCGAGGGTTCGGGTCCTTGTGCCACTGAAAACTCGCTATGTAAAGGGGCCCGTGCTCGTGAAATTTGTCGAAGCTTGCAGCTGCTCTCCCGTTGAAGAGGTGTTTAAGTTTGGAGAGAAGGTAGCCAGCTCAGGTGTCGTCGTCCTTTTTACTTGACCCTTGGTTCATAATTACTAGGTCTATTGCCAATAACCCTCGTGTAGCTTTATAGTGCGACGTTATTAAAACACTCACTCACTTGAGATCAAACTGAAATGGAAATTTATACAAAAGTAAGTTCTTTTTCAATAAAATATGATACATTTTGGTGAATTCAGCGTTTAATTTGTTTATTTTTCAATTCCTACACTATTAGTTCACACTCTCTATATATTTATTTATCTTGGTGGAATTTTCAATCCTTAATAAAATACATTTTAGAGCGCTCAATTGAGCTGAAATTTTATATACCTGATTATTTTAGATGACAATACAATAATTTGATTATAATTAATAAAAATTAACGGATTAAAACTAATTACTTAAAGAATTACAAATACAGCCACGTTGGCGACTTAGCGACCCTTTTGGCGACGTGTGTCAAAACTTGAAAAGGTTTTTTTTCTCACGTGTTAAAGCATTCAGTTGAACTGAAATTTTATACACACGATTGTTTTGGATGACAATACGATACTTAAATGATAATTAATAAAAATTAATTAACACCTAATGTTGTGATTCTGTCCTATGTATATATCATATTTATAATAATTGTAACTATTTAATAAAAAGTAGCTAAAATAAAATTTTTCTTTGTTGATCTAAGTAGGAATTGACTTAAAATTCATTTATATTACTTGTTGATGTTACTAGTCTAATTCAGGTGATTTTTTTTTTCAGCCACTACATGCGTCAAGTACTCGAGGCTGTGCGGTACTGCCATGAGAATGATATCATTCATAGGGACATTAAGCCGCAGTGTATTCTGTTGGCCACCGTAGAGAATTCAGCCCCTGTGAAACTCGGCGGATTCGGATCTGCCATCAAAGTCAAAGGGGACAAAAATATCGTCGGGGAAGGTAGGTTTCAATCTGTCTTTTTGTGTGTTGATTCTTTCTATCTCTCTCTCTCTCTTGCTCTTTCCCCCTATTATTATCTTGTTTTATTTAAAAAAAAAATAATCTGCTCAGTGAAAAAGAAAATAACTTCCGAAATCTCCAAATCACGACATTTTTCCCATTGAAAATAATTTTAATTTTAAATAATTGATTTGAAACTAATCGACTTAATTCATATGACGTCAAAACTTGCCAACTTTTGCTTTTCGCAGAAAGTTTCTTTTTATAGGTCCATGTTTATCAAAAATAACGTTTACAGGTTAAAAAAAAAAACTTTTGGTTTAAAAATGCACGTATGATATAAGAATTATATTTTGAATTTTAAGGAAAGTTTTGTGAAGAATCTTAATACTTGAATATCTTTAACCATTTGTGTCAAATTTGAAATTTTATCTAAATTTTAGAAGTAAAACAAGGACAAGTCTTATGTCCGTTTTGAATTCAGTGATGAACACGTGATTTCATTTATCACGTGACCGTCATAAGCTTAACCCATTGAGACACAAATTAGTTATATCATGTGGGTCACTCTTTTCTTTTTTTTTGCCTTAGAGAAATTTTGATTTTTAATTGCCTTTCTCGTTCTGTGTTCTTTCATACTAATTATTTATTGTGTGTCAATTAATCAAATTTTATACCCCAATTGCCGTAGCCCACGTGGTCCTAACGTTAATTAATAGTCAATCAATCAGCCAATCAACATTTCTAATTTTCGTCACCTTCACGATAGAAATGGCGATAGATGATTGAAACTTTGTCATCTTATTTCAACCTTCGCGTGAAATTTTTCAATTTTGCTGTCCTTGAAATCTCTAACTTTGTTAAAAAAGGTGGTCGAAAAGAGAGGAAAAAAAAAACCCTACGTGCCGTATCATTTGTATCAATCGTTGCCATGGTTACGAGGTACGATGTTTAGCACGACACATTTCTTTTATTAATTGAATAATATTTGTTTATAGTTTGTACCAAACATTTAAAATATAATTAATAATGCATTCCTAAATTTTTTATGTAATGCTTAATTGAATTGCTCTTGTGTTGGTGCTATTTCTCCGAATTCTGAGGCAATTAATTTAATAAATAAATAAATAGACTATTCTAAAAAAAAAATTAATATTTAAAAAAATTACTGCAAATTTATACTACTAGATGGCAGCATGAGACAGTTGTATATTTCATGTTTCTTTATTTCAAATTAAAGAATTATATGCACATAATTAATGTTTTGATAAATGAGCTTTTTTGAAATGTGCTTATAAGAAAAATAAAAACCCCAGATATTAATTTTTTGTAAACTGTACATGTTTTTTTAAAATTTTTCCGTTATATTAAATGATTGATATTTTGCTTTTCATGGAAAGTATGTGAATTGCCTACCAGATGGCAGCACGAAAGGGCTATGAATGCAAGCAACAATCCGATCTGATGTTGAGAATTTTCTGAAATTTTTTGTTAAAAAGCGCAATTACTGAACACATTTACAAAATTTGACTGATTAATTCTCTAATATTTCTTGATTTTTGTGTTAAAAGTTCAGAATGCTAACAATAACAATTCAACTAAATTATAAATTTAAAGTTTTGCAGTATTTTAAAAGCGAAGACTGCATTGACATTGTTGTTAATGAGTAAATTATCAATATAGATATAAATTGTTTCCTTTTAATATTAGTCTTATCTCGCTTATATATTGAGTACATTTGCTTCTATTTTTTCTTCCTTTCTTCTTCTGTGTTATTATTATTTTTGAGTAAGATTTGCATGCTTTCTATATATGTGTATTGCATGTTGACAACTGCATGTTTCTTTTCTCCGCAGAATGTGTTGTATTTGATTACCGATCAGGCGTCGGTACGAATGGCAGATTTTACTTGAAATGCGATGAGCATGGTAAGCATTTACATTCTGCTTCTGCGAATCGAGGCTTCTGTGTTGTGTGTGCTGCGCAGATTGCGTGCAGGCTTCGGAATTCACTTAGATTTAATCAATTCTAAAGAAAAGTTAAATTTTTTTTCAGTTAGAAGGGTCGCTTATAGAATATTTGCGAATCTTGAACCAGGGGTTGGTAAACTTTTGACACAGAAGAGCCAATTTGTAAATTAAACAAGACAACCTATCAAAGAGCCCATAAAAAATACCGTAATTATTAAAGAGCCTATGGCAGGGATGGCGAACAAATGGCACGCGACACAATATTTTGGGCACGCAACTAATTAAAACAGTTCACAAAGAAATATTTCGATCAAACGCGAATGATTAGTCGTGGGAGCACACTCGTTTTTTTATTGTCTTGTTTTAGTTACGTCGTGAACTGCAATTGCTAATGATGCGGCTTGTCCACGCATAGCATAGTCAATTTCGTAGACGCTACTGTATTTTAAAGTTTATTTGTGTTATATTTACAATTTCTAACCTTTATTTAACTTGACAAGTTCAGCAAAAAACAGTAAGCACAAAATAGTTAGCGTAAAGGACAATTTCAAACATGGTGGACAAAGAAATATGACATGATTAGTAAAGGCGACAAAGCGGTGTGTGCTTTATGTTCTGGAACAGTTGCATGTAGAACATCGTCTGTAAAGTGGATTCCAAACACATTTAATTGTTTGAAGAAGCTGGATCATGCTATTATAACCATATTTTCATTTGATCTATTCCTGCTAGTCATTCATTATCTTCAGAAATGAATAACATTAAAGACTCGCTTAGAAACCGCTTGACAGATGATTCCACGTTAGCATGCATTCTGCTAAAAGTAACATCTTACAATCCTGATATGTTATTTATCATCTAATCTGCAACAACAGAAGTCACACTAATGTTACTTTAATTTGAAATACACGTATAACAAAAACATTTACTTACTATACAATGCAAAATGTATTTTTTTTTGTAGTAAATAAAGAGTTTTGAGTTGTGTTAGTATTTAGCTTATTACTTTTGCCTATAATCACAATTCAAAACTATTTGACGGCACGTCTATACCTCGGTAAGCATTTCTTTAGAAAAAAATGGCACGTTGATCTATAAAGGTTCGCCACCCCTGGCCTATGGAAATATAATGCACCATGATAAAAATATATTATAAATGAAATAGTTTTATATCCATATCAGAAGGTGAAAGTATTAAACATATTTATTCCGCTCACACTCCGTAATTATCTTAATATTTTCCCTGGCTGGTTCTACAAATCTCAGGCAACTCATTAAACCCATCTATTGTCACTTGCAACAGGATGAAAGACTACTAATCTGAATTTAAAAATATAGACATAAATTATTTCTCTGACAAATAGAACTAAATACACTACTCCCAACGAAGTTCTCGTTGAAAGAGGAATATCATATCCAAACTCATCTATCTTCCTTCATCCTTCAACACCTATTACTACAAGCCTATGAAAAAGAGATTGTAACTATCCAAGAGCCATAACTATTTATATACATACGCTTGCGTTGAAAGAGGGGGGAGGGGGCTTTGGTAGTGGTCACGATCATGACCCTCGTTGCTCCCATCAACACTTTTTATTACATTTGAACACAATTTTATCTAAAGTAATATTTTACATTTCCTAAAAAACTAAGAAGTACGAAAGATATTTCTATTTCTCTATCTCAATGAAGAAAAAAACAAACAAAAAAACATTGTCAAGATTTTATAATGTTAAAACTTCAAATTTCAAGCTTCATGAAAGAAATTTTATAACTTTATTCTAGAATTTTGTGTTTACATTACTCATTAAGGTATCCGACTACGTTCGAAACCGTGATTTTGCAAAAGCGCATAAATGGATAATTTTCATGATATTTAGTGTCACTTAGATTAGAATGCATATATAAAATAGTTTTAAGGACATTTTGACAAAAAAAAAAAAAAAAAATG
Organism: Trichonephila inaurata madagascariensis; assembly: GCA_019973955.1. Classification (NCBI taxonomy): domain Eukaryota; kingdom Metazoa; phylum Arthropoda; class Arachnida; order Araneae; family Nephilidae; genus Trichonephila; species Trichonephila inaurata. The sequence continues at coordinate 93,083 of BMAV01006467.1, forward strand.
ATTTAAATACAATATTTTGGAAAATATTAACTTAGAATAATCTTTTTTCAAAATGTTCTCCTTTTGTGAAAAATGCTTCTATTATAATAATATTTTGCCTGTATATAGCTCAGAATTCTCTACAGAGGCTCAACTAGAATTTTTGAAATATATAGTTTAGAAGTGGGTTTATCCATGTTTTACGACAACAGAGGGGAGTAATTTTAAGAAAAAAAACGCCAATAATTATTTCAATGGGTGGTAACTCTGAAAATAATGTGAATTTTTCAAAAATTCTAGTTGAGCCTCTGTAGAGAGGACTGAGCTATAGACAAGCAAAATATTATAATAGAAGCATTTATCACAAAAGGAGAACATTTTGAAAAAGATTATTCTAATTAATTTGCCAAAATATTGAATTTAAATATTTTTTGTCAAAATGTGTCTTAAAACTATTTTATACATGCATTCTAATCTAAGTGACACTAAATATCATGAAAATATATCCATTTAGTCTTTTAAAATCGACTGTTCCACGTTCGATACCTAAAATGGATTTTGGTTGTTCTTGCTTACAAAAGTCATTCCAACACTCTTTTTTTCTAACTTAAAAGCTTATCATAAAATACGGAATATGTCTTTGTTACTTCTGTTTGTTGCTTAAGTGTATCTCTTGTCCAAAATCATGAGGGCTGTCGAACTCATATATGCAACTAAGTTATCGTTACTGGAAATCTTTTAAAGATATTTTTACCAATAAACTGAACTTTTATTTCTAATTAGAAATCATTGTAATAATTTCATGGACTCTGAGTATGATTTGTTAATGAAAAAGAAGAACAATTACAAAAATAACAGTCTTAAATAACTATTTTAGGCCTGTCAAATATTTAAATGTAAATGTAATATCTCATTAAATAATTATAAGGAGGAAAAGAAAGGGAAGCAATTTTGGTAGGCATAGTTATTGTTTTAATGATTTATAGAAGCAGAAGAATGAATTGCCACGATCTTCTATGAAAAGGCTCGCGAGTCTGTTTGTCAACCCCTGTTTAAAACTACGAGAATCTCTGAAGCCTGCACAGATATATCCGTGTGTTGTCCCTTTTTTTTATTGCAGCTTTTTGCGAGTTTACTATTAATATATTGAGTGTTTCTTCGCCAAAATTGCAACTAGTATCTATCTGATAACACGACAGTTAAAAAGAATCTTAACAAGAATTTAGAAAAATTTAAATTAAATTTTTCTTATTATACTTCTTAAGTATTTTCTATTCTTCACATTGTACAGTAAAGATATATGTAAATAGATTATTATCAACTTTATCATTTGATTGGATGCCAAAAGCATATCTTCTCATTCAGCGATTCTTAAACTTTCAATCGCCGATGCCCCCTTTATGTATCAGCTTGCCATCACAGACCCCTATGGTTTTACACACCCCTACCAGCCTCCCAACACATGGCTGAGGGATTTAAAAGTTCTTCAGTAATCCTAAGACTGCCTCTTTTACTTATACAGACTTTTTTTTAACGGTGGAGCAGCTTTTTTATCGCTGACCCTAGTTTCGATGAAAGGCAAAAGGCATTTGAGTGTTGTTAAAATGTAGGAATTAATTATTTATGTAGTGTTTACGGAGGCTTTTGAGGGGCAAATTCTACTTTGCAGTCTTGTATACAAAATTTAATTTAGAATGTGGATACGTGAAAAGTGTTTGTGCTCTGATAATTGGATTGTCATGATTTTGAATAGAAGTGAAAATATTCCTAGCACATCTAGTGATGTAGTTATCTATCGGCTTCATGTGAAAATCGTGATGTATGACTATTTCTAACGTACCAAGGTGCGTTAGTAATAATTCGGCCGCTGCACCACTAATGGGGGAGGCGTACGTTATTACTGGGCGCAAAATTTGCTTTTAAAGTATCACTTTATTTTCTAAGGATAGTGGACAGCTCCTCCCAATTAGGGAGGTAGCTAACGAGATTCTACCCAGAATTTTTCAGAGAGATAATCAATGTGTTTCTTGTAAGTTAATCGACTATCGAGGTGTAAGCCCATTATTAAGCGAATTCTTGTGCTGTATCCAGTATTTCAAACATTGTTTTTCTACAATAAATTTTCATCTCTCCTGAAGAAGTGTCTGGATCTTTGAGATTGATAGCATAAAATCCTTGGATCCCGATCTACGTGACAGTATTTTGTCAAGAGGATTATTTGTTTCACACCTGGTGTACTATCTAATCTTTCAAAAACATGACAAAACTTACTTTCAAAACGTTTCTCGTATTTCGTATAGTAGACGCTTCGAACAAAATGTTTAATTACTTTTTCGATGAAAATTTTCTAAAAAAAATTCCTAAGGACTGCTAAGTAATATTTCATTAAAAGAAAAAGTAACGCCGAACTTTAAATTAACCAGCAATTTTAATCTGACAAATTCGATGGAATCTTGTGACAAATGTAAAATATAAATTGTCGTTGCCAACTTCCGAATACAAATATAAAATGAAGTAACATGTTAAAATAATATATATGGTTTGTTTCTCTTGGAATATTTTGAAATACAGGTAACTGAGTAAATTTATTTATTTTGTAAATTCAGATAGAGAGTAGTTATGATTTTATGTGGCAAAAGTTCTTTTTTTGACGGAAATTAAGCATGGTTTTCGTGGAGTAAATACCACAATCGTGTTCGGATATTTTGTTTCCAGGATAAAATTTCTTCGAGTATTTCTGATTTTGGGACTTCCTGTATTTAAATATTTTTTTTTTCTTTTAATTATTTTTTCTCTTAAAAATAATTCCTCCTTATATATTACAAACATATCTGAAATTTAAATAACCGAATTTCAAAAACATTAAAAAATATTACATCATAAAATATTATCTTTTTTCAATTCCTACACACACACTATTAGGTCACACTTTCTATATATTTATTTATTTATTTATCTTGGTGGAATTTTCAATCGTTCATAAAATACATTTTAAAGCGCTCCAGTGAGCTGGAATTATATATACATGATTATTTTGGATGACATAACAGTAATTTAATTATAATTAATAAAAATTAATTGATTAAAGAATTACAAATATATAGCCACGTTAGCATCATTTTTGGCGATTTAGTGACCCTTTTGACGACTTGTGTCAAAATTTGAAAAGATTTTTTTTCTCACGTTTTAAAGCATTCAGTTGAACTGAAATTTTATATATTTTATATATTTTGGATGTGTGTGTGTGTGATAATACGATACTTTAATGATAATTAATAAAAATGAATTACCACTTAATGTTGTGATTCTGTGTCCTATGTATATACATATTTATATTAATTGTAACTATTTAATAAAAAGTAGCTAAAATAAAATTTTTCTTTGTTCTAAATATGAACCGACTTAAATTTTTTTTTTATATATATTACTTGTTTTTTCTGCATATATCTTTATTTTCAAGTTTTTTCTGTATCTCTTAAAGAAATTTAGTGCTTTTTGTATGAAATACATGTAAAATGACACTCAATGTATTAAATTACGTTTCGTCTCTAGGAAGATTATTTTTCTTCTAATAATTTGTGAAACTTTTTTTCTTATACATGTGTTATAGTTAAAAATTATATCCGCAAAATTTTTATTTCCTAAGAGCTTTTCAATTTTTTATTCAGATGTTGTATATTTATTTATTTATATTTTTGAAGTTCATTCTTTGCTTTAATTGTTCAGTGCTTTTTGTGTACTCATTTTACGTTTATTTCATGTCAAATTTATGTGGACAATGCATGCTTCTAGTGTTTTGTAAAGTTTAGAACCATTTATTTAAGAGTTTTTCTTACTTTAAGGCTTTCTTCGGGGTAAAAGTACGAGAGCTTGAACTAAACGTGAAGCACATTTTCAGTCAGAAGAAAGGCCTCAATTTCTATGGAAATTTGCAACATTATAACTCATACCTCTGTTAACAATATAGTGTTTTTAAAAATGCCAAAATATTCCATGAATACTTTCTTTTTTGTTATAATACGTGAAGGCATAGCTCATTTAACATTACGGTATAGGAGAAAAAATGCGAAACACATTTTATACCAGAAAAAAGGAATCAACTCGGTTAAAAATGGGAAGTATGATAAAGAATGCTGCTCTCTAAAGGATAGTGAAGCCAGAATATCATATTAATGTTTCATTTCTTTTATATCTGAAAAAATGTTCCAAATTCGAGTCCTATTCTTTAACATTAACCGAAGACAGCCTTAAAGTTTTTTGGTCTGGCTTTTTTCATAATTAATATTTTTTCTTGCATCAAATGAATGATGGATCATTCATTTCAAATTTAGTTTAGAATAAGTAAAATATTCATTGCTTAATTCTTTTAACCCTTTATAACGCAATGGTAAATATTCTTACTACATCGGTTTCGGTGGCTTAGAGGTAACGTGCCTACTTCGTAAGCTTAAGCTTGCGGGTTCGACCCCGGCTGCAGTCGATAGATTTTCTGGATGTGAAAATCGTAGACACACATGTCATATGATTTGATGGGGAAGTTGTGCTCTTATCCGATATGACAGAACCCGCGACCTTCGGTTCCGTAAGCGCTTAACCTAGATGACTACTTTAATCCGGAGGCTGTTTCTGGCTTATATAGATGATACCGCTACACACTCCCCCACCAGTGAGTCGGTGGATATGCGAACGAACGATATAGTTGTTGCGATCAGCGTGAGCAGTTGTTACTGTAATTGGAGGAGTTGCGTCACGTGAGTCGGACGACTTTGCTGCGCTAAGTGAGTCTGGCGAGTTTTTGGTTGCTTTTTTTGCGGGTAGATGGCGCCACGATAGATCAGAACGCTGTGCTTTTCTTAATTCATTCAGGGGCACCAAAGGGGAGGATAGAACTCCGTACCTTCTGATTTGTAAACACGTAACATACAACTAGACCAAAGCGATCACTTCAGTCCGGGGGTGTTACTTGCTTATGTAGATGATACCGCTACACATTACTACACGTTCGGGTCACCAATGAAGTGGCACTCTTATCCGATATGGCAGAACCCACGACCATCGGTTCCGTAAGCACGTAACATACCTCTGGACCAAGATGATTACTTTAATCCGGAGTCTGTTACTGGCTTATATAGATGATACCGCTACACAGACATGTAAAATATCCCTTGAGTATCAATTTGGCTCTGGTACTTTCGGCAAAATTAAATCTTTACAATATTGAATTAAAAATTAAATAATTCAAGCGTCCAATTTTGGTAGCGAGGCCGCCACTAGGTAGTGCCACCATGAGATGGCTTTCATTTTCTGGGGACGTCATCTCTGCAAAGGCTAAGTTGCTAAAATGCAGCTCATTGGAAAAAATATTCTTACCATCATCTTAATTAGGTTTTAAATGTCTATGGGAAGCTTTTTTCCCAGCCAGTGCCAGTTTATCCAATGGGCAGCCTAAGGACCCGGAGTCGGATAAGCTGACTTAACCAGATTTTCTGGTTATAAACTTAGATCCGCCAGTGCCAAGGGGGGCCTGTAGGATTTTCTGCGCCCAGGGCCCGAAATGAGCTTAAATCGGCACTGTTCCCAACTCTGTTTTGTGCTGCTAGCCAGACAACTGATATCTGGATTATTAAATCACAAACGCAAAAGACTACATGTACATTTCCTCAGCAGCAAGAAAAATTTACCATATGAAATACAATTGACTAAATTTGGGACTGTATGTCAAGTTGGCAAAAGAATATTCAAACTTTGCCGTTTGTGCTTTACTAAAGAACACGAGAACAAGATACGTTAGAATCGCTTGTAGTGACTCATTATGTATTGCCCCTGTTTTCTGAAATTTAATGGAAAATATTACGAATAGATTTCTTAAATTTTTCGTAATTCCTTATTTATATTTTAGTATGAACAAATTATTTTTTAAAATATCATGAAATGAAATATAAAAAAATTGTGAGACGTAAGATTTTTACCTACAGATGAATTGCTCCCAGTGGGTAGTGGAAAACATACTTCCCGCCAAAAACGTCGTAAAATTAAATCAATTTTAAGTAATAAGCTAAATGAATCATTTTTTAGAAATCAACCTAAATCCCAAAAATATTTCAACATGACTTTACCAGAAAAAAAAGGTCTTTATGAAGGATTAAAGAAGAAAGAGGGAAAATTCGACTATAAATTTATGTAATTAAAAAAAACCAGGGAACAAATGGTGTATATATATCATAAAACTAACCTCCTATGATGTGATAATAAAGAATAGCTTATGCAAACTTCGAGCAATATACCCTTTCTCAAATAAATGTGTATTTTATTCTAATTAGAGTGATATTATTCCCTAAGAACATGTATTACAGATTATGATATTCGCAAAATGTCAGAGTGAAAAAAATACTGTTACATATTTATCGATTCACTTCATTTTTATACAATATATTATTAAACATTACAATAACTAACTAATATTTAATACTTTTTTTAAAGTTTGTTTTCATGTATGTAATGTATGTTTGTGTTCATCTGTCAAAGGCCGCATCGGCACGTCTCACTTCATGGCTCCCGAGATCGTGCTGCGACGCCCTTACGGCAAACCGGCGGACGTGTGGAGTTGTGGTGTTTCCTGTACGTTCTGCTCACCGGCACGCAACCCTTCCTCGGCACCAAGGAGTGGCTCTACGAATCCATCTGCAGCGGACATGTCAACGTAAGCTTGCATCTATTGTCTTATTCTTATTTATATTATACTTGGCAGAAATAGGTAGTTTTGATCAGTGGCGTAGCGTGGGCTTTCACCGCCTGGGGCCGACTGGAAAATTTGTCGCCCCTCTATTTTAATTATTAATCAAGAAAATTTAGAAAAAAGTAAAAAAAAAAGCAGTTTTTAATTTTTTTTTTAAATTTAAAAAATGCACTTTTCCTTTTTTTTTTCATAGAAAAAAATTTTTTTAAAAATTGCCCAGTATCAATATGAAAAGTCATGTTAATTGACAGAATAGCTAGATTTGTTGGGCCTTTTTTTGGACATAGTCGATCTGAGAAAATTTTTTTTGTTTTAATTTTTTAGCTTAGAGAAGTTCTCTTGCAACTGGCTTTACGATGGCTGATGTTAGAAAAATTTAAACATTATGACAATATTTAGTAAACCATCTTTCAAGTTTGGACTCAATAATATATTTTAAAAAAACCCCAGAGAGCTGGACTTAATGAGTTTTTTTTACAGCATGGGTCTGTTGCGGGGCTCCCGAAAGTTTGAGACGTACGCGCCCAGTTAAATTCTTTTTTTATTAATGTCTTGAGGAGCTTGATCAAAGGGGTTAAAGTGTGTCCATACTCAATATTCATTTCAGCCCTAAAAAAACAAAATTTTTTTTTAGATTTTTGCAACTGTTGGAATCTTTCACAAATTTTTGGCAGAAACTTTCTTTTTAAAATTGAAGAAAACATTGTTTGTCTCAAGTCATCTTCGTACGATAACGGGGAAATCTTTACTTTTTGTTGCCAAATTTTGTTTCCCTCCTGATTCGTTTTGGGGGTTAAAAAGGGAAATTTCAAGCTTTTTCCCCAAAACTTTTAGCATATATTATTTTAAAAGCGCCCTAAAAAGAATTCCCCCCGTTTTGCTTCTAATAGGGTTTTGAAAAGCACTAATTTTTTAAAAGCAATTGATTGATATTTAACCCTCTGTTCGCAAATGATTTTGAGCATCATTGACTTCACACAGTACCGGTTGCCAAAAGATTAAGTGAAATAAAAACGATTCGATGTCTTTTGGACTAAAAATTTCCCCTGCATCTGGGGTTTATTAAAGCTTTCACTGTTTCCGGGGTTTCGTCGCGGGGCGCGGGGGTTTGAAATTTTTTTTGAATTTAAATGCCGCGGGGGCTGGCCCCCGCCCCTTTTTGGAAAACCGCCCGGATATCCCCCTTTCCTTAAACGTAACGCCAAAAGGTTTTGTTTGTAATAGTAAAAGGAATTTTTTTTTCTGTTTCATGGATTTTTGCTAAAAAAGGGGAGTTTTTAAACCATAGGATCTTCGGGACCCAACTCTCTCTTTAAACCCTTTTCTTTATTCATTACATTTAAAATATATACAGGATGATTTTTTTAAACTGATTTTAAAACGGGAAAATTTTTTTTTTAAACTGATTTTATACAGGGTGATTTTTTTAAATTAGTTATGCAGAGTGATTTTTTTTGATTATGAAAATTGCTCATATAAAAATTTTGAAAAAAAATAAAAAACAAAAAAAAAATTTTTAACCTTTGCATATCTTCGGGGTTGGGGAGTCCAAATTTTGGGAAATTCAACATCCAATACCTTAGATCAGTGGTCTTTAAACTGTGTTTCGCTCAACCTTGGGGTTCCATGAAGCATACCCAGGTGCTCCACGTGTCACAATAAAAAAACCGAAAAGAAAATTTCAAATGCGTATGCAAAATGGATTCACTTTCTCTATGAAATTTGTATAACCCTTATGTACCTATAAAAAAAAAAGCTTATCCTATTTATAAAGATTTTACTTATATATAAAAACATTATTTTTTTTCAATGCTTTTTAAATTTTTATTATATTTTAATAAAATAATATTAATGAAGTTTTATCTGTATATATATACTTCCTACTAGTTTGTGAACATTCTGTTGCTTACTGTCCCGGGGTCCACTAAATAATTTTATACCCTTTTGTACAATGTCTTGCAAAACTAAATAGTTTTCTAATTTAAAATGCGCCTTTCCGTATTTGTGGGGAAAAAATGCCTATAATAAAGGAGAGGGAATAACTCATCGAAGTATGAACATATTCGGTGTTAAATTCTTAATTTAAGTTGTGAAGTTGCCCTCCTCGGGTGCCCTTCTCCTTGATTATAAAATTTGAGCTAGAGGTGGGGAAAACAAAAAAGAACAAAGGAAGCCGCCATGATATTAATCAACTTTTTAAGACCCCAAAAAAACTTAAAAATCTAAAGTTTGGGGAAATAATAATTAATGTGAGGGGGGTCTCGATGAAAAAACACACAATATAGATAATACCGAAATAATTTAACCTGGACCACTATCAATAACTAACTCCCAAACCCCAATTTCCCAAATATTATCACAACCCCTTTTAAATAGTCAATCCCTCCCTTTTTAATTTCGATCTCCCGACCCAATCTTAAGGGAAGTTGGGTTTTCTTGGAGTGCAATGGTATGCACCATGCCCTAATGGCTCTATATCGGAATAACTTCTGTTTTGGGCCCTTTTCAATTAAAAATTGAATCCCCGGACTATTTAGCATTCCCCAAATTATTCCCCCGCTTACTCTAACTCCCTTTATATTTAAAAACTTCTTAATTTGCATTTTTTTCCTTCACGTTTTTCTTGGGTTTGGTTGGGAAAAAAGGGTTTCCCATTCTTTGGGCCCCAAAAGGGGATTTAAAAAAAAAAAGACGCGTGAGCCCGTCACAAAGTAAGAACAGGTCCTACGTTTCATGTTCCAAATCCATGCTAAATGCACAGCTTATAAACAATTTAATACCATTCACACAGAACAATGTATTTAAGTGAAAAATATGAAAAATATTCTTCAATGAGTGGCTACAAAAATAAGCATAAAAGCAAATCAAACGCAGAGTATGTAATGCGACTACACAGATAATCTCAATAAATTTATGTGATAAAATTTTATTAGCACGTATACCAGCTATTTAATATAATACATGAGTAGGCGACTCTTGCGTCACAAATGAATATTATTAATGAATAAGTTATATTAAAATAAGATTAACTTTTTTTTTTCATAAAAAAATACGATACATTATTTATTTAATTGAATTTTTCTTAAAAATACCTTTTAAACCGGGTTTTTTATGTTAAAAATATATTTTTTTTAACTTCCGTGGGAAAAGGGGGTTCCATTAAAACCCCCTTTTCAGCAACCCTTTTAAACTTGGGGGGCGCCCGGGTTGGCATGATAACTCTATGAGGGGCCGAGCATTGGGGAAAAATCGAAAACAAAAAAATTTTTTTTTAAAAAAAAATTAAATTACTGAAAGTAAACAAACAAACCCGAAATTCCTTCCATAATAAAATATAAAAAATAAAATTTACACTGATATAATACACTTTTTAAATGTATCAGTACCACACAATATACTTGATGATTAATTTTAAAATACCCGTTAAGGGCAAATTTATGAATTGCCAAATTTGGGATGGGGTTTGTCATTAAAAAAAAATACATACAAAAAATTTAAAACTTAATCTTGATGATTTGCTTCGGCTTATACACTGCTGGAGACCTTTAAAACAAAACCCCGGAAAGGGGAAACAATTTCAAATAAATAAAAATTTAAACCCGCATTAAGGAGGTGAGATAAAGCAAATGATTAAATTTTAAAGCGGAAACACATCACCGGGCCTGTTTTCCCCCCCCCCAAACGTTATTAAAGGCTTGGGGGATATCAACGATTTCAAGTTGGCAATTTGTTTTTTTTTGGGGGGTTTTCAAAAAAGATCACTTTGGGCTCGAGAAAACTGCCCCAGCTTTTTATCAAGTTATCCGAGTTCAACAGAGGGAAAGGGTAGTGGCCTACCGAGATTTTGGATTATCTTTCGGGGAAAACAGAAAAAGTGTTGGGCGAAACCAAACAACTGTAATGGGATATGTGGCTGTTTGGGTGCCGAAGGGTACGACCGGACCGGCGTGGCCCATCCCCATCCACCCCCAGTGCACCACTTCACGTGAGGGGAAAGGGACATTTGCGCATGGCGGGGACGGTTTCGCCACTCATTTGAACCATAGCACAGCACATTGACCCGCCCCATCATTCTGTGTTTTGCGCGTAAACCCTTCGACGTCGTTTTTCAGCAGAGTGGTCTGTCCCGCAAGACGTCCATTGCTTGGTCTACCCTTGGGGCCAGAACCACAGACGTCTCCCGCCGCCAATGGGTGTGATGAAAGAAGGGGTGTGGGCGGCTTTGGGAAAGCAGTTGTTTTTTTCTGACGTGTCACGCATCTTGTCTGGAACTCCACGATGGTCGGTTTTTGAGTCTGGGGACACTGTGGGAGAGGGGTGCTGAACATTTTAGGTTTTCACCGCCACACTTTGGGTTTTGCACCGGGTATTATGGTATGGGGGGTATTGGATATCACTTCGCACCCCCTAGTACGCATTGCCGGTACTTTTTAAAAAACCAGCGCCACATCCCCGGGGGGTGTTGGGGCCAATTGTCCTTCCTTACCTTCAGGGTTTGGCCACAAATATTTCAACAGGGGTAATGCGCAACCCCACAACATTGTCCAAAAAGGGTTTCCCCGTTATTAACCAGATTGAATTGCTTCCTTTTGGCCCTTTTTCTTTCTGGATCTTTTACCGATAGAAAACATGTGGTCCATGATTGCTCAACGATTAAGGGTTTCACACCCAGCTCCACACCAGATCAGCTTTTGGGAACGTGTGGAAGCTGCTTGGTTTTGCTTTCCCCAAAAAATATCCAAAATTTTCTGAATCAATGCTGAGGCGTGTGGCGGCGGTGATTTTCCCCCCAATGGCCCCTACTCTGGCTACTGATTCTGGGAGGGCCCACACTTCCCGAAGTCTATAAATTTTTAAACATTTGATACTTTTGGGCAAATGTTATCTACAAAATAAATTTTTTTTGTGCATCTCTTGTCTTTTCTTGGTGTTGCATTTACGGGGGGGCCAGCAGTGTAATTAATACCCACAACCGCTTAAAAAATTAAAGTGATTCGCTTTCCCCAATGCTACCTTTTTCCACGCCGAGGGAGTATGTGATGTATTGGGGGGGGTGAAAAGATTAAACAAATAAACCTTTTTGAAATAAGTAAATCATTCACAAACACCGTCAATTACTTTTTGTTGCATTCCAAAGCCTTCGGAATAATTTTATGGATAGCAGTACACAGAAAAGATCATACTTTAAAAAGACGTATATATACCTCCGGGGCAATTAACGCTTTGGTTTAGTGAGACGTTTATGTACACCAGTGGCACTTAAAAGGTTAAAGTCGTATTGTAACTTTAGCGTTAAAGTGTATCATTATTTAATTCAATACATTGTTATTGTATGGGGGAAGTAGGCGCGATGAAAATTATTATTGAATACTGGGTCGCAAATATTGAAAGTTTGAGAAGCACTGCTTTACAGTTCTAGGTGTTCCGTGAGTTGAAAAAGTTTGAAGACCTTTGCCTTAGATAAAGCAGTATACTAATCTGGAAGTATCCTGTATCAAGTCGACATGTTTGACATTTAGCATCTAACATCCATTAAGACAAAACATTTATTTTTTGTCTATTTCAAAAATATGTTTGGAAAAAAAAATTCGATTTTTTTGTCTTGATATGATTTTTTATATGCAAGAGAAAGGCTTACCCCCCAAAATTTGGGAAAAGGACTACAACCGTCTAATAATATTATTATAGAGTGATTTATTAAATATGAAGAAATACATTAATACAGTGGACACAAAAAGAGAACGTCTTTCTTCTAGTAGCGTCTCTAGGTGTCTATTTTGTATATTTTGCGCAACGCCTTGTCGGATATCATGTATAAGACAGTACCATGATTAGAGCCGCGGTTTTAATATGTCCTAATAGTTTGTCACTATCGAGCGAGATTAGTTTCAAGGAAGCAGACTTCCTTGAAGCTTTCGCATCGATACCTTTTTCTTCGTTTCTCTTTTTAGCCATCAGATGGAGACACGACCTATCTCCATCACAAATGCTTTTCAAACCCCAGTTCTTGTTTTTCGAATAATATTCTTCGATTTTATCCCTTGATTAATATCAATTAATGATTATTGGGTACACTTGATTTAATTTGCCCTAGTTTTAGTCACAATTATAAGTGACGTTTATATTTTTAGAGACGTTATTAGATTTTGTGCTTGTAAAAAATATAGTTGATATCAGGGGTCAGCAACCTTTTAGCTCTGGCGTGCCAAACCAATCTATCAAAATGATTCAGCGTGCCATCGAGTAGGACATGTTTGAAATATTTTGATTCCTACGTTATTACATGCGTTAGGGAGAGGTCAATAATGTAGATTAACAATTTTATTTTACATTAATTTTGCATCATTATTAAAGACATTTCTTAAGATAAAAATAAACAGGATAAAATATAACTATTTCTTGCACAAAAATAAAATTAAAATTGTGCATATATATTTTTAAACATATTTATTAAAATAAGAAATAGACAACATAAACTATAAGTATTTCCCTTCATTATAGTTAAATAAAAAATAAATAAAAACTTTTAATGCGAATCTAATGCCGCTAACCACCGCTCCATTTTCTCGTAGCAAAATCATGGGTATAACTTTGTGTTTTTCAATTTAACACGATTCTGAGCATTCAGTTGTTAAATAATTTCCTTGCTAACTCGAAATACTTTTCATATTTCATTTTTATTTTTCGTAATTCCGCAAATGACCCTAATTCCGAAGATTTTTGTCAAATAAGATCCATTACAAATTTATCAACTTTCATCCACTCAAAAATTGAGAAATTTGTTGAGTAGTGCAGAGTGCCACTGAGAATTTACTGCGTGCCACATGTACCACGCGTGCCATAGGTTGTCAATCCCTGGTTTCTATTTTTTCCATCTCGCGAGCTGACCTACCTGGAGTTTGCGATGTCCCTCCTGAATAATTCTTCCTCATAGAAAAATTTTTCCTTTAAGGCATTTGCTCAAATGGCATCACTATTTTATTTTCATTAAAATTGCATTAATTACCATACTTTAAATAGTCTTAGGATTGTAAATTGTGATTTACAACCCAATTTTGCGGCGACCTGCTCGACTTTATCACTGAAAGTGTCATTTGTGTCTACACCCACAATCGCTTTGAATCAGGACCGTTTTAACCTACCCGGTGTGCTAAGCACTTATGATTGTTACGTTCCCTCCCATTATTTCCAGAGCTTCCCCTCCTTCAGTTTTTACCTTACCAGCTTTAGTTTGGGAGTGCAAAGCAACATCAAACTGTTAAGCCTTTCTTTTCCCATAGTAGATCTCATTTGAGTCTTTACTCTCTTAAGGGCATAACTCCATGACTCTCTAAGAGGTGTTTCGGAGAGCACTGGGCTTTTAAGCAAAAGTAGGCCCTGGACCCTTACACAAATGTAGGCGCCACCTATGACCCTAAAAAGTAGACATTACATAGCATACGTTGCCAAATAGTCGTACAAATAATAACCCAAAACAGATAAATGTGCATGACTTACAATCGCACAAACTGGCTCGACCCACTGCCGCCTTTTGAGTGAATGAGTAATGATGGTGTATGGTGGTAGGCGTAAACCTAGACTTGGATGATGGTCATCGCGCTTAGCCAGTTGACATATTGTCCGATATTCCCAGTTTTTCGGAGAATACAACCTGAAAAACTATTTGACCGGTGAAATTATTCGAAATATGGCGTAGTCGAAGACGAGACGAGGCCCCCATTGTGTTCAAGGCCTGGGCCCATGTTTTTAGACGTTCCTGGTGGTACGTTCGCTGTAGTTTTAATTCCCTCGCTTCCAATTTTTTTGCGCCCTAGGCATGCCTAACAAGCCTAAGCGGAAAAAAAGGCCATTCATGTAATCTGAAAGTGGACTTTTTCCACGACAAGCAGATTTCATCCGTTTCCGTTTCTTAATTAATAAACTAAAGCACTTGTCTACAAACCCTTTTTCTGTTTTATATTTCTTCTCCCTCCAGAGTTTATGTAACTACAGTTTAAGTAATTAACTCTGATAGCTCTGATCAAGAGGTACATCCTGCATTTAGGGATAGGAATCTATCCCAATGGGTTATAGGGCTCTCTGATTAACTTTAGGGCTATCTGACAATCAGCTGACGCGTAAGCTGAAGACTAACCAACCAGTTCTCCGAACTGGTTCTCTTTTTCCTCTTTGTACTTTCTATCTGTAGAAGAAGCCTAGAGCTTATAGGCTGGATCTTAGGCGCATAATATATGCCAGGTGGGATAGGAACTCTGTTATTTTCACGCCATTTACCATTTGCCCCGTCGAGCTCTAGTGGCGCTTCTTTGGGAGGTTGCGATAATGTGGGTTGTTCCACTTGATAACAAGAGTGGGGGATGCAACAGCGCGCATATCCAATCCGTCTTGTATATGTTTAATTGTATTGTATATATATAAATAACGAAATTCCCTTTTAGATGACGGGTCGGCCATGGGACGTGATCAGCAGCCACGCCAAAGATCTCCTCAACAAGATGCTGGCGCTCAATCCTAAAGACAGAATCACAGTGGACGAAACCCTAGATCATCCATGGATCAAAGTAATTGAAGCCTTTATCAAACAACAGAGATTTAGTGCAAACTTTTCAATAAATGTGAAATGTAAAATATAATCCAAGAAGATGCATAAAAAATATTAATGCATATTTTATTTAAACTTTGTATCATCCTGTTTACCATTGAGCGTATGCTTGTATGTAGCTAGTGATTAGTTTATTAGATGTTAGACGTATTATTGTAGGAGCTCAAACATAAAAAAATACTTAAATCTAATTAAGTTCTAATATCTTTTTAAAAAAACAAATTAACACAAAATTCCCAGTAAAAAAATTCACCTCGTTTTGTTTTTTTAAAAAATCATCTTTATCTCCAAAGCTAATTGTTATTCAACTGACCCACTGGGCTTAAATTTTTTACACTTCGTACTACAATGTAAAATATGGAACTTAATTTGGATTGATTTAGCCGAGGTAGGAGGAAGAGTTAGAGGTGAGAGAGAGATGTAGAGAGATAGGAGTTAGAGAGAGGTTAGCAGAGAGTAGAGAGAGAGAGAGTTAGAGAGAGAGAGAGAGAAAGAAAGAAAGAAAACTTTCGTGTTTGAAAACAAAAAAAAATTGGTAATCTTAATAATTAAAAAACAACAACTCTACTTTATGCAAATCCTTCAATAATTTACTGAGAACCTTATCTTTTCAAAAGAACTATTTATTATAAATAATTATTACATTAAAAAGTTACATACACGGGTTTATTACCATCTATAATATACACACAGCTCAGCAACAAATTACATATGAAGTCAAAGTAATAGTACATATCTTCATTTTAAGTTCTAGTAAATGCGGTTTTATTACAGTACAAAATAAATCCCAATTATTATAATAGGTACGTGACATTTCAAACTATATATTATGTAAGGAAAAAGCAAACAAGTTTTATTTATTTGAAAGACAATAATATTGGAAGTCATAAGTATAATACCAATTACACATGATTCATGTCCACTTGTTGTGAAAAACATGTGATATTACTTTCATGGGATTGCAGTGAATTGAACCAATTGCCCTATTTTAATTACTTATACCATGTTATATATGAATAAATTTGTAAAAATTGCTGTTTAAAAAAAATTACTTTTTATTTTGCTTTTACTGATTCTTTACAATATATTTTTGATTGTTAATAATATGAGATAATTGGTAATATTAATAAAATATGGGTACTGTTTCTATTAATTTATGTACATTTTAGAATACATGATTGTATTAATGTTACTATTTTTTTGTTCAAATTTAGGAACGAGAGCTGTGTGCTCCTAAAATGCATCTCCAAGAAACTGGTTGACGAACTTTCAAAATTTAATGCCAGACGAAAGTTGAAGGTATGATTGACTATCGTACTGTACCTGAAAGTTTGATATTTTGAAACTTTATTCTGGATTAAAATTCATTATAATTGTCTATTTTTTTTTAAAAAAAATGTTTATCTCTTTTAATCAATTATTAATTCAATAAAATTCTTGGTATCTACTTGCATTTCAATATTTAAATTTCCATAATTATTTTAACTTTAAAAATAGTTTTTAGAAGTATATGATTATCATCTTTTAAAAAATATTATTTGTCAAAACATTATTCTAGAAAAGTTGCTATAGGGGCAAGATTATAGAGGTTAAAGTAGTTTTTGACTTATATTACATGTAATTTTTCTCAGTTGATTACGTAAATAAAATTTACTTCTTACCTGTTCTTTTTAACAATTTATCATATTTAAATCCTACATAATCCTCTTATACAGTACTCTTTGTGCAATGAGCATGTATAAGGATAAAGTGACTTAATCGTTTTCATTTATTTAAAAAAATTTTATACCTCTTTTCTGTTAACTTATGGGACATTTAATAAATATCTGACATATATTTGTTAGACATATGGAACTGTTTTGAAAGTGTTAAATGATTTCGTTGTATAATATTTTATTGATATTAATATGGGAATTTCTTACATAAAATGCATTTGTTATCTTTTATATAGATGTAATATCTTTTTTAAAAAATTAGTTCTTTCCTCAGATTTAACTATGGTGTGATAAAAAAAAGAACACTAAATTCATTCTAATTTAAGTCTTTTAAAACTAGATGGTGCTAGTTTGATATCACGGGGCATGGCGCCAAACAGTGCTTGTTGTCGCTGGCGGAATCCAAGATGGCGGCCTAGCGGTATCAAATCGTCAGGAAAATAATTTTAAAAAATTGTTTTGAAATACATTGAAGTATATTTCAAAAGAAGAATATAGGGATAGATTGAGAATAACCAAAATCATTCAATAAATAATGAATAACAATATAATTTAATAAAAAGTTACACGTATACTAGTAATATTATGCAGTATATAATAATAATCTTACATTATAATTTAATAGTAACTATATATAATATTCATATTGCATGATTTAATAATAATTATTATATATAATAATAATATATTCTAATCGTAATTATAAAAAGAATAATAATCGTATTGTAATATAAAAATCATACATAAGAATACTCATATAACGTATTAATTATAAACGAATAACAAAATAATAATGAATAAAGAACATAATAATTATAAATAAATAGCATAAAATACATTTATAAATAACGAATATTAAATGATTATTAAATATAATAATAAATATATTTTTATATATTATTAAGTAAATAATAACAATATATATTAAAATTAATAATGAATAGCAATCAAAAAGTACTGAAAACTTGCAATAATCCAAAAACTACAAAAATGTCAAGATAACCATATTGTAATGTTATCGCCCCTCTTGGCGAACATAAACAACAACTTGGTGCGTGCCCCGTGATATCAAACTAGTTCCCAAGATGTTACAGAAGTATTCAATGTAATTTTCAAGTATTATTTCTATGAAGATTATTTATATGAATCACTTTCTCATGATGATTATTTCGTTTTCAACCTTAGGGAGCAGTGATAGCTGCTGTCTCAAGTCCCAAATGGACCAATTTTTACAATGACCCAAATGTTGACAGAGGTCCAGATTATGATTTAGAAGAAGTAACATCTGCAGGTGTGTATTGATTTACCTGTTCAGTTTTCTGTATTTTATTATTCATGTCACTTTGTTTTATTTATCAAATATTAATAATATTGGAAATGTATTTGGTATTTTGATGTTCTACAGCTTAAAATTGTTTGTGATTTTTGATATTTATTATTTAAAGGGAAAAGTGACTTTGTATGATGGTTATAATATTATTAAAGTTTTGTAAATTTCGTTCATAATTCTTAGAATAAATGTTTCTATTATTTCAGTGCATCTTTCTTAAATAAGCTACTTGAAATCATAAATATTGATTATTATTTTGTATTATTGTTAATACATTTTCAATTACCTTACTGTTATTCTGAACCATCTTTTATTACTCACCCGTTTTAATTGTGAAAAGAAGAGACTTTTGATTTTGAAAAAATGACTTACAATATTTTAAATTTATTAACAAGCAATAGCATAACCATTGAACAATGAAATATACAAAAATGTGCTATAGTTTTTCATAAAAATGATTATAAAATAAATATTTAAATAAATATGGATAAATATTTAAGCCAGAAACTGTAGTGCTTTTAGTAATAGGCCAGATACTGTACAAAAGTTCATTTAGTTGTTTTTGTTAATTTATCCTAAATTTTTTTCTAAAACTGAGATTTTTGTCGGTCTGTAGATTCCTGTTTTTATTTCAAAAAGTTTTGAAAAATACTATGTAAAGAGAGATGTAAATAAAAAAGTTATTGTGTGAGTTTATTAATTCATTGTGTAGTTAAGAGAATATGTGTATATTTCATCTTTTAGTAGATTTTTATATTGTGTCTGGATAAACATTTTTGATGAATATGTTGACATATAAACAGTGAATAAAAAACAATTTTTATTGATTATCTTAATATGAGAAATAGATTATTTGATTTAATAAATGAATTAATTAACATTTGAAAGATTTGAGTGAAATTTTGTTGAGAATTCATAAGACAATTGAATCTTGCAGACATTTTTTTGTGCTGCCATCTGTTGTTAGCTTTAAGATTTAATTTACTTTCAAAGAATTTTCTTGTGCTGCCATCTATTGGTCTTTGAAGGTTTATTTTACTTTATAATCTTTTCGTGCTGCGATTTATCTTTAGCTGGGAAAGTTATCAGATTATATTTATTCACATAGCAATTGTGCGGGAAAAAAGAAATGTAACATTTTATTTTCACCTGATTTCATAAAAATATTTACTTTCATAACCTTGTTGGATGTATCAGATTCTTTACATTTTCTGCTTTAAATACTATGTGGATAATTTTATATATTTCTCTATTAATTTTTATTTTGTTATAGAAATAAATTTTTGCACCAATAAATAATACGTTAGATTTCCTTTTATGTACTATTTTACTAATAATATTAAGTATATGTATTAATTTATGAGAGAAGTCACAGATACGATTATTTCAGAAGCAATTGAAAAATATGGTTTGAAATAGCACAAAAAGCTGTTTAAATTAAATTCAATCTACTTAAATGGTATTTCATTAATTTCTTTTTTTTGTAATTTCATGTGAGAAACTAGGAAAGTGATTATATACATATATATAAATGTCACTCATAAATATAATTCTAATAACTGTATATAATTAAAATTTTGATTCATTGTGAATTTAAATGTTTGGCTATTGTTTGAAAACAATTAATTTTCTATACTTAGTACATGAATTAAAAACTTTTTTGAATTTTTTAAAAAAAGAATTGCATATATAATAAAATCTTTCTCTGTGAATTAAAAATGCAAGTGTTGGTAAAAAAAAATCTCACGTAGAAGTTGATTATATTTTGTTTCTTATGTATAAGCATACAATTTGCTTTATACTTCGGTATTTTTTCTTTTGTATAGTATTTTCTGGATTTCAAAAGAAGGACATTTTAGTACATCGCGCGTGAATCTCTCCCAATGCTGTATATATATATATAAATGTAAGGATGATTAAATTAGATGAAACATTAAATTCCCTGTATAGCACTTAACTTTTATTTTTCATTATATCTTCAAGTATTAAATTAATCACCAAATTATTTATCCGAAACATATGGCCTAACTACTAAACATTTCTGATCCCAGATCATTATATTTAATAGCTGTATATGTCAGTAATAACTTTCAAGTACACTCATAAAATCAGAGTACTTATCACATCTGGGTTTAAGTGGTAAAACGCTTAGATTTCACTTTGGCGTTCTTTTTTCTCTTTACCTCTTAGCGTCAGATGATGTCGAAAATTCATTGAATAAATTTCCTTTTTAAAATTAAGTCTGATTCTGGCTTGAAACATGTCATATATATATATATATATATATATATATAGAGCTGTACATAGTAGCTAGAAGAATACCTATGTACAGGAAATAAAGTATATTAACCCAGAGGTAGATCTTTGATTCTTATTGAATTATTTCTGATTCATAACAATTTCTATAGTTGTGTTTATTTCTTGAAGTGTGAGTGAGTATGTTTTTGTTGTTTCACAAAGGAGCAGTGTCCATGGTATTGGACAGCTTGGATGATATCCATTGCCTCACGGAGTGTCCTGAGCATGAAAGAGAGTTCCTCATGTCGGTGCTGGACGACACTCATCTCCACGCTTTATTAGACGTGAGTACTCTTTGCTTTTATTTACGAAAAAAAAAACACCACTGAATCCGATTGTTTAAATTTCTAGTTTAGTGTAACATGCGGTATTAGTTTTATTTTCTTCATGCTCGTTACATTTATTTTGATTAAATTTTAAAGTATAAATTATGCAAATGCGATTTTGAAAACAATAGTATGGTAACAAGTAATATAAAAAATTTTTTAAGCCAATTCCTACTTAGATCAACAAAGAAAAATTTTATTTTAGCTACTTTTTATTAAATAGTTACAATTAATATAAATACATAGGACAGAATCACAACATTAAGTGGTAATTAATTTTTGTTAATTATCATTAAAGTATCGTTTTGTCATCCAAAACAATCGTGTATATGAAATTTCAGTTCAACTGAATGCCTTAAAACGTGAAAAAAAAAACCTTTCCAAGTTTTGACACAAGTCGCCAACAGTGGCTGTATTTGTAATTCTTTAAATACTTTGTTTTAATTAATTAATTTTTATTAATTATAGTTAAATTATTGTATTGTCATCCAAAATAATCATGTATATAAAATTTAAGCTCGATGGAGCGCTTTAAAATGTATTTTATGAACGATTGAAAATTCCACCAATATAAATGAATAAATAAATAAATATAAAGAGTGGAGTTAATAGTAGGAATTGAAAAAGGATGTTAATGATTTAAAAAATGTAATAACTGTTAGAAAAAATATTATTCTACTATCAGAGTGTAATAAACGATGTATATTTGCAAATTATGTTACGAGAGATTAAGTGATATTTTCGAAATAAAAAAAAAGTTGCTGCTGTACTCCATATTTATTTGTAAGACAATACTTTCTATTGCTTGCGATTATATCCTACCTAAATGAGAAAAGCGTATTATGTTTTATATGTTAATTACTTCGTTTAGTTATTTAAATAAAAAAGACAAATGAACCATAATACATTTTCCCGAATGTCATACAATGTTGATAAAGTATTTCAGCCCAGCTTTTAGCATATTGCTAATTGTTGTAAAAGTTCTTTGTGCGTAGTGTTAAATGTTACCGTTGAAATGATGCACATTGAAGTGATTAGCTTGTATTGCATAAAACGTTTTAATATGAGTACAATGTAAATTTAATTTTTTTACTTTTATCTTGTCAATCTAATGGAATCTAGGGATTGAACGTATCGTTTCATTATTACTCTCATGGCATCGTATGAAGAGTAAAGCATGTCAATTCCAATGTCATTGTATGATTGGGGCTTAAAATGGCGACAGAAGTTTCCATGAAGGCTTCAAGAGCTCTGTCGTCAAGCTTGTTGTATACTTTCTAGTATTTTGCATTGATTTGACTTGCCACTCTGGGTTTAATTACATGTAGGATTTTATCTTTTGGTTTTATATAAAGCTCTGATTAATGTTTTCCTTTTTTTAGAACAATTAAATGACCCTATGCGACATAATTTATTAAATAATTATCTCCGTTTATATCCTATTGAAAAAGTAATTAGGCGACGGAATTTGTTATCCTGAATTCTGTCATTTTAAAATCGCAGTTTTGCAACTCATAACTTAAAAAAATAGTAGAAAAAAAAGTAGTCTACTTTTTTAGACTTCATTCAACTTTTATCTTGATTAAAATTTTCTTCCGATCAAATAATTCAAGCGTCAAAAATTTGGTGAGCATCCACTAGATGGTGCCACCATTAAATTGGCTCTCACATCTTGGGGCATTTGCAGTTTCTACAAAGGCTTGATGGCCAACATGCAGCCCATTAGGAGGGAAAAACTTTCTTTTGATGATCACGCACGCATGCACACGCTCGCTCGCACTAACGCACACAGACACACACAACATTAAATTTTTGGCAGCGGTCTACGGTTATCCTTTTATCTTTTAATCCCTTGCTCTGTGATATGCTATACGCATTATCATACGCCTTTCTGCCAATTAATTTTTTAAATTTATAATCATTATAACTGTCCTGATCAAAGAGAATGTTAGGAAAGCATGTGTATAGTACTTTCTTGACAGGGAAGGATTAGCGTAGAAATCAGAAGATAAAAAGAGGACACATTTTATTTCTTCATATTTAACATCTCCTGAAATGACTGAAATGGTGTGCATTTGAAAATAAATAATTATATCCAGATATAAGTTTTTTCTGTTTTCTATTTTTTAAAATATAATTAAATTAATTCCAATTTCGTTGTTTTTTCACGATTATGAATTTATCAGAAATGCAAAAAGATGTTATTTTTATACGCGTGTTTTTTTTAATGTTTTTGAGGAATTTAAACTTAAGGAGCTGAGGCATTATTAAAATATTTACCTTTAATTAAAATAACAATAATTACTGCTGTTTTTAAAAAAGAATTTTCGTAAATTCCTGCGAGGCACTTTTTGTTAATTTACAAAATATTTGCAGTGTTTTATTTTCTGCTACTAAACATGTTTTATTGGTTTTTTTTATTACTCTGAACGTTCATGTAACATTTTTAAAGCAAACATAAACCTTCTTTATGCTTAAAAAAAAAGCTGTGACATTTCGCTAAAAGAATAATAAAAATGAAAGAACACATAGAAAAATGTTAAAAACTGCTTTCCCTTGTCAACTGAACAGCTACTAAACAATTGTTTGTTTTGGGTCTGAAACTCCATGTTTTTCACTTTGTGGAGTGTTTTTTTCCCCCCTTTTTTTCCTCTTTTCTCGAAACTGATAAAAACAGGGGAACAAAAATGTTATATTCTACGAAACAAAATAATATATATATATATATATATATATACGACTTGGATTTCTACAACCCATAACTTCGCAAACATGAATATTTTATACTTCACGAAATTATTAACATGAAAGTAAAAATTTCGGCAATTTACCGAAAAGAAAAAGAAAACCAAACGCTAAGAAACCCAAAGGGCAGGGGAAAAAAAGTGGAAGTAAAAAGCTAAAAGAAAGTATAAATATTTCATTCTCGTTTTGCATTTTCAAACACCAGCATCTCACGGTGTATTGAAGAATCATGTGAGGTTATAAAATATTCCATTTTTCCCTACTTTTCCCCTATTTCTTTCTGCCCCTCTTTTTGTCCCCAGCGTCAAGTTTTGTGTGTGCTCTCAATAGAAACTTCAAAAGTGTAAAGATTTCAAGAATGACATATTTTTTTAGTCCTTGTTATTCTAAAATGTTTTTGACATACTTCTCTCTCTCTCTCCTTCTCATGTAACGTGTAATATCATCTCTTTGATGTGATAAGATTACGTCATGAAGAAATGGGGTTTTTTCACTTCTTTATGTCGCGTAAGAAGGAATACAATGAAAGTAAGAAATGCTTTTAAAAGAATAAATGAATTTAGGAAAAATTTTCTCGACGCGCGGCCAAAAATTGCATGCATAATACAGTGACCGTAAATTATAAAAAAAATTCGAAGAAACACACAAAAATATTTCTTTCTATTTTTCTTATGTGGGACTTAAATTTAAATTTTCTTTGTGCTTAACGTTTGGCGATAATCTAAGTGTCAATTTATTAGTTAAAGAAATACGCTTTCGGTACTTACGTATTACTGCAACCATATTCACGATATTGAGTTAAACCGCATGAATTCTAAAAACGAAATACGCTGACGGACTGCTATGTGAATAATAATAATAAATAAATAATAATAATTGAAAAAGAGTAAAGTTTTGTGCATGTGCTTATAATCACGTGATAGAAGTGAAAACTTCTGATTTATTCTGGGCTAAATAATCCAATTGTTCGCATGTACTACGTATTTTTTACGACATTTTCGCATACGTGCTTTAAGTAGTCTCTTTTTTACGCCCATTCATCGGTGAATTTGTTTATTTTATTCATTTTCTGTAAAGGGCAATGTTTTAATAACTATGCATTCTTATATATGAGTATGTACGATTTAAATGTCAATTAGTCTAATTATTTAAAAGTATTTATATATAAATTATTACTTATGTGGATTATATTTATATAATATATATGTTTATAATATATATTTATATATATATTATATAAACATAAATATATATATATATATATAAACATATAAATATATATATATATATATATGTCAGGTTTGAAAAGTTTAGGTTCAAAATTAAGTAAGTAATAAATAAAAACAGAGCGAACTCTTTACCATCGCTTAAGGATTTGTGGGTAAATAAGTCTATTTAAAGGTGGAGCGAGCGCTGACGAAAAGAACGCATACTCGAAAAGGCTAAGCTGGTGACTCTTGTCCGAAGTATTGTTAATGTTCTACTCGGTTGTGCGCCAAAGGGCCGCCATGTTGGATTTTATGTGATTGAAGCGAAGTAAAGAAGTTATTAAAGAGATGATGCCTTCCTCTCATTTTACCAGCAGGCCTGACACACACACACACATATATATATATATTGTTACTTACGTACTATCGCTATAAACTAAGATAACTCGTCACCCTTTTCCCATGTGTCGTACGCGCTGAATTGGCAACTTTGTGCTTCTTTTCATATTATGTCGCCATTACCGTTGTGATAATTCGTATACAACAATATACGTCATATCGTTTCGTATATACCGTTTATATAACTTTTATGACGACATAAACTATGTAAGGCTAGAGAAAACTTATGCCTTGAGAGCCATTTACTTTCTTTAAGTGTTTTTTATTTCTAATGGTGGATTATGAACAGTTGTTAACAGAGTTCATCAATCTACCTAGTACATTCACCGAAAGCAGGTATCTCTTTTTAGTGCGATTCCATATAGGCAGATATCAATCACCGCAAGTAATTTTGACTCCCAGTTTCCTCCCTAGAGGGAGCCACCTGAGTTCTGACGAGGCGAACCTGTTCTAGGATTTAATTTTGCCCGGTTATCAATTCAGCGCCTACGACACAAGGGAAATCGAGGTTGAGGGGGATTATGGGTAAAACTTCTTGTTTTTGAATTATTATACCTTTAAACTTGAAATTTTGCAAGCATATTTCTTTTGTTGAATAGAAATTCGCTAAGAACGGGTTTTGCGGAAATCGAATCCCAAGGGTTGAGGTTACGGGGGCGGGAAAAGATAAAAAGATTCCGTTTTAGAAATTCAAGTCTTGTTCTTTTTAAATGAAGAAGCGATGGCTATAAAAGTGTTTTTGAATTAAATCGAAAGCATTATGCTTTGTATGTCAATATATATATGGGATGATTTGCATTCTAAATTAGTACTTGTAATGACATTTTGTTGGATGGAACCAATTAATTTGTTGCAGTCGTTGAGGTATGGGTAGTTTTGGTACTTAAACTCCACATTTACTTAATTTCGTATAAAAACTCACAAGCATAAAACAAAAAGCATGACATTAGCACGTGCAATTTACGTGACGTTCATTTGTTCGCTCCAGAGATCTCGTCTATTTACAGTCATTATAATCATATGATTTCCTGTAGTGGCTTTTCTGATTGGTTCTAATACACGGTTGATGCAAAGTTACATCATCCAGTTTTAAAAACACTGATGGTTAAAAGAGGCAGATAAAGTTATGGTTATTTCCCGCTAGGCGGGTAAACTAGAAATTAATTATCATCCCAAGTCTTGGAAGGTTCCAGACCATTATGAATTAAAATCCCTTTAGAGAAAATTAATGAGAATTTTTACGTATGTATATATATATATATACATACCAGGTGGTTATAATAAAAGTTACACTATTCAGAGGCCTGTAGAACCCGTTCTGCTTATCAGATTTTGATGAAATATAGAATGTATGCTCAATATGTGCTCCATTGACATCAATAACGTGTTGAAAGTGCATTATAGCGTTTTCAATGGTAGCGCGAAGCGTGAGTGAGGGATTTCAATCACATAGAGTATAATGCTAGCTTTCAAATCAGTTAAATTCCTAATTCCTCCGCTATAAATACGGTCTTTTAGAAATCCCCACAACCAGAAATCACAGAGATTTAAGTCGGGTGAACGAGAAGGCCATGCATCCGGAAAATGTCTGGATATATTACACGATTATCGTCAAAATTAGCACTAAGCAGTGCTTTGACTTGATGCCCAATGTGAGGAGTTGCTTCATCTTGCATAAAGATAGCGGTTCGGTAACATTGTCGTTTCTGTAAAGCAGGAATGATCTGTTGTTGAAGAAGTTCTCAATGTACCGTGGACTCGTGTCAGAGTATCTTTTAGGACCTTGTGGAGTGAGAATTTCAAAGAAAAAAAAGGTCCGGGGATAAAAACTCAGCGGTAAATCCACATCAAGCAGTCACGTAACCAGAATGCAGTGGTTGTTGATGCAGGATATTTGGAGGTGAGATACCCCATATGCGGCAATTTTTAGTATTCACAACTCCATCTAAATAAAAGTGTGCCTCATCTGGCCATAGAATTTTCCAAGGCCACGCATCATCTACTTCCATTCTCGCCATAAATCGGCAAGCAGATTCAAGACGTGTTTTCTGATCTTGAGGTTTCAGCGTTTGCATCCCGTGGATCGTATACTGATACCATTTCAAAATGTATCGCAGAATGTTTCGTTGAGTTGAGTTGAGTTGGTTTGGTGTTTTATGGCGCAAGAGCCAGTTTTGGCTATACTGCGCCAAACATTCGTAGGTCTGTGGTCTGAACGGGAAAAGAAGAAATTGGATGACAATATGGAGGGTCGAAAATAGAGAAGGATCACGGGGGTACCCCGGGGTCGTGACACCCGTGTTTACCAAAGATAGTAAACCCCTTGGGAAAAGGAAAAGATCACTAGAGAGAGAGAGAGAGTACCTCGGGATTGTGACACCCGTACTTACCTAAAGAAGGTGTAGAATGTTTCGTAATGTCGACCACGGAATCTCCAGCTCGCGTAACACTGATCTACCATTTGCTGAAGAAAAGATGGAACTGGAGGCTCTTTCAACCATATCAAGTGACCGCGGTAGCCGAGTGGTATAGGTATCGGATCGTGGCTTGCCTTGTCACGAGTTCGAGCCCTGTACCACTAAAGACCCGCCGTGTAGGGCAGCGATGCACGTTAAATCTGTCGAGAGCTGAAACGTCCTCCTGTTGGTGTGGTGTGGTAATTAGGAGAGGGGGTGCCAGCTCAGGTGTCGTCCACGTCACTTGACCATGGTTCAAAATTACGTGGTCCGTCACCAAAAGCCCTCGAGTAGCTGAACAGTGTGACGTTAATATTCAATCAATCAATTCAACCATATCAGTAGCGACTACTTCCACAGTTTCAGTCCAAACCGGTTTCCATCCTTTCCCCGGGAATCACACTCAAATTCCCAGTTTCTTCAAATTTCAAAACATTTTCCTCAAACCAATTCTCCATATGGGGCCTTTTCGCAGATCCTTTAAACGACAGTATTAACGCACGAGCTGCTAAATGGTTGCTGCCGTTTGCTAAAACAATTTTACCTGTATTTTTGTAAGGGACTAACGATGAAAAACGCACAATGAATGATTCTCTGGCTATGACTGCAAGTTCATACAGAGGTTTTATGGATTTGTGGATAAGGAATATCCGATAAAAGCCACCGGGGATCAAGAAACCTTTTCCCCATAGTCCATATAGTATATATTCCAAGTTTCATCAAAATCTGATAACAAGAATAGGTTCTACACGCATCTGAATAGTGTAACTTTTATTAGAGCCACCACGCGCACACACACACACAATATCATGAAATCACGTCTACTACTACTTCAGTCTTTTGAAGGACTTTCAATTTTCTAGGAGATATTTTTATTCATTCTAAAAGACACCAATTTCTTACTCCAAGCTCTAGAACTTTTAACGTATTATCATTCATAAAAACATCATGCGTTTTTGAAATAGGCTTAAAAAATTCTAATAAATTAAAGTTAGAAAAATACAGCATAGAATAAATTTTTGATATTTTTACTATAACTTTGTTATCAAATTCTTCGTTAACAGTAATCCTTTTTTTAATAAAAAAAATTTATATTCTTTTTTTGCCACTGTTGCAAAAACATATGCGAAAAACCTCTGTATAAAAATTTCAAGTATAGGTTTCTCATTCCAAAATTCCTTCTAAAAACACATTGTATGAAATTGTGGGAAAGGGGACAAAGGGGCAAAATTTCAATAATAAATTTCAAAGCTGAAAAAAAAACTCATTGTAAGTCTACTGAAAAACAAAGAGGGAGGGACTTACTGAGAAAACTAAGAAAATGGGAGGGAGGTTTGAACATTTTTTTATTCCAGCATTCTCAAATCTTATTACATTCTCAAATATTAGCTTCCGCCTTGGATTGACAAAACAGCGTATATAATATGAAATATTCAATTTTTTCCCTTTTTGTCCTTATCGACGAATTTGTATTAGCTCAAAAGAAACCGCGAAAGTGTAAATATTTCAGAAATGATATATTTCAGCTATTGTTGTATTCAAATGCTTTTGATATGGAGATTTTATTTTTATCATGTGTATTGTGATTTAATATCCATAAAATTACGATATGCTGAAATTTTTTTCCTCTTTTGAAACATAATGTAAAACACGATATTAGTCTGTAATACGTTTCAAGAAGATTTATGATACACATAATAAATTTGACAAACTATTTTTTATTTAATTTTAAAAATGAATATTTTTCCGTTTTGTGTTTTCATTTCAAAATTAGTTTTGATTTATACGTTGACTCAATTTTAAAAGCGATTTACCTATATTTTTTTAAAGCAAGCGATTCTAAATGAAAACTAATGAAGAAACGGAATAATGAGATTTTTTTAAAGCAGTGATTTCCAGAATGGTCTGTATAGACCCCCAAGGGTCGATGACGACCTGCAAGGGGTCTACGTCAGTGAAAAAATAATTTGAGGGTCCATGAGTAGTAAATGGGGGTCTACGATAGTGACTCTCATTAAACAGGATTGTGACTTTAATTTTAAAAGGAAATTTAATCAAGTGAAAACCACATACTTACCTATTTAACAGATTTAATTACGTTAATTTGCAGGTACAAGGCAACAACATACATTTTATTAAAACAAGGACCACATTTCAGCCTCTCTTGCCAGAATTAAGCTAAAGGAGTTTAATTTTGGACGTCGCAAATTTTCCCAGTTTCTCAATTGTCACAGACAATCTGCCAGGAAAAAGACGTTTTAACCTACGCGTTCACTACATTTAAATGCCTTTTTTTTAGATTTTGAAACTGTTTGAGAGTGTTTTAACTATCGTAATACCACAGTAGACAAAGAATTCATATATTATCACTTTGAAAAAAAAATATCAGATTACAAGAATTAGGCACTAGGTATAGGCGCTAACGAAGATCTTATAGTAGAGTTTAGAAACGGATGTCAACATTTTTGGCTTTAAAAAGATATACCTGTTATTTATTCTATATTATGGAATACCTTGAGGAAGTTTTTAATTGTTTTTCCGGTTGAGAAGGAGTTTCAGTATGCTTGCCAATCTCCAAAACGAAAAAAGAAAGAAGAAAAGACTGGACACTATTAACCGGGGTGATATTTAGGGTTAAACCTGACAAGATTGATGCCAAATGATGAAAATTTGTTATTGCATCCCCAGATTCATCCCTCCCACTAAAAGCATTTGTTTGTTGCTCAGTTTTTTTTTATGTAACAATTATTTTACGCATTAAAATAAAATTTTTTAATTTTAAAATAAAAACATTTTTTTTTCAAAAATTTTTAAAACACTTTACTTCCCCACTTTTTTAAAAATTTTAAATATTTTTTTAAAGTGGGGCCGTATCCCTTTTTTCAAAAACACATTTAAATTTGATAAATTTTCCCCAAAATTTCAATATTAGGAAATTTAAGGATATTTTTAAAAAAATATTAGGAAATTTAAAAAATTGGACATTTTTAAAAATTATTTAAATACAATTTTTTGGGTTAATTAAAAACTTTTTTAAAATATTCTCCTTTTGTGATAAATATTTAATAAATTTTGCCTGTATATACCCCCAGCCCTTTCTGTAGGGGTTTAACTAAATTTTTTGGAAATATATAACTTAGAAGTGAGTTCATGTTTTACGGCAACAGAGGGGAGAAATTTTTAAAAAAAAACGCCGATAATTATTTCAATGGGTTGTAACTCTGAAAATAACGTGGATTTTTCAAAAATAATAGTTGAGCCTCTGTACAGAGGTCTGAAACAGGCGAAATATTATTATAATGAAAGCATTTTTCACAAAAGAACATTTTTAAAAAGGGTTTAAAATTCATTTTTTCCAATATTTAAAATTTTTTTTTGTCCTTTAAAACAATTTTTTTTTCATCTCAATCTAAGGGGACACTAAAATATGTATCCTTTTGTCTTTTTAAAATCACGGTTTCGGATCTAAAATATGAAATTTTATGCAAAACACGATTTTTTAAAAAGTTAGTGTTTTTTTTATAAAAAAATGCAATAAAGTACATAAATTTATACACAGGAAAAATTTTATTTAACACAATGAACTAAATGAAACATGTTCCAAAAATTTTAGTTAAATGTCATAAAAAAATTTTTTTGTGGAGATCACTTCCGGTTTTTCTAATTTTTCTATAACGCTTTAGAATATCTAGAAACAAAATAAGTGTTTTGGAATCTTAAATGTATGGGCTGTAAAATAATAGCATAAAAAAAATTTCGAAAATTTTCACCAAAACGGCGAATTATGGGTAGTCACCTTAATTAATTAACAAGTGTTTCTTATATTTTAAACACTATTCTTCACTACAGTTAGAAATTTAATTCTTTTAAAGTAAGCAGCTCAATTCTAGAAGTAAAAAAGGCATTAAAATTTGTGACGGCTCACCTTCCTTTCTCTAAAATAACCTCTGGGTTCTTTGACGGCCAAATTAATGGCAAATCTTTTCCAACCCAAATCCAAAATAAAACAAAGTATGGTCAAATAAAATAGCCTTTAAAAAGGGCAGAA
Source organism: Trichonephila inaurata madagascariensis (assembly GCA_019973955.1). Classification (NCBI taxonomy): domain Eukaryota; kingdom Metazoa; phylum Arthropoda; class Arachnida; order Araneae; family Nephilidae; genus Trichonephila; species Trichonephila inaurata. Next base: position 124,925 of record BMAV01006467.1, read on the forward strand.
GTTTTTTTGTAAGCGGGATGGTTTTAAAGCTCTTTTGGAAAAACTAGAAATGTAATTTGACGGCCCCCAAAAAATCACGGATATCTGCCATTACTACAAGGTGCATACTATTGCACTCGAGTCCATCAGCATATCTGAAGGTGTTTGAACCGTTGCGGAAAATTCAAGGTAGGAAGATCATTTTCCGAATTCGTAATATTATTAGGATTGAGAGTAGGCGGATAATATAATTATTTAGATAAGTGATCCTATTGCGCAATCTGTGTTAACTACGGCTACGTGTTTTGGTTTATTCTCACTTAATATAAGTTTGTTCAATATATAATTAATTTAAGTTAAACTCTTAATAAAGTCATATTAAGAATTCTAAAATGTCTCTTCATTTCGAGAATCCCACACCTCTAACTTACGCTGACCCACAACGATACGGTCGACAAAGAACGACCATATTACAAATTGATAAATTTGTAAAAATTCATCATTAGGTAAGCAGAGGTCTACCCAAAATCGAAAAACATGGCAAGGGGTCTATGAGACAAAAAAGTTTGGGAACCTCTGTTCTATGGCGATTTGTCGTCTTCGTGCTGCCTATTATCAACCCTCCGAATTAGTCGGTTTAGTCTGGTAACACCCTGCATAAGCTGGCTTCAAACGCCATTGCATAACGTAATATGAAAACTACAAAACGAAATGCCAATTTAGGTAGCTTCCTCGTTACTTAATAGCTATTGGTTATATGGATTTCGTAAATATGAACAATGGCAAAATAATGATTATTTTGCGCCTCGTATATTGAGCTCGCGATAGACGAATGTGCATGGTCACAAATACGGAGACGTCTTATCTTCTGACGTGTTGTAGATAAGATTCCTGACTCTAATCCATTAAAGACTCACTCTGTAGAGGGGCTGAAGCACGTTAAATCTGTCGAAGCTGGAAATCCTTACGTTGAAATGGTATGGAAGATTGGAGAGTGGGGTGCCAGCTCACAGATATCATTTTTATCATTCATTTGAACGGGGATCAAAATTACTTGATTCATTGCCAATAGCTCTAATGCAGATTCAAAAAGCGATGTTAATAAAAAAATATGCTATAACTCTAGGACTGCTTACGACAGACTTTGCAATTTTGATTCTGAGTCAAGTGACGATAGCTGAGCTGGCACCTCTTCTAAATTTACACACTTCGTCAACCTGAGAACTTTTAGCATCCGTAGATTTAATGTGCATTAGCTCTCGAGAATTTCAATTAAGAATTTGTAATCCTGATCCCTAGACTACTGTGGCAACTCGTGCCACCTCAGAGAGTATATTAACCCCTTCAGTGGTGCCGTCGCATATATGTCTCGCTCTGCCACTGCGTTAACTGTTCGGACGTATATGTACGCCTTTCTGAAGAATGATTATTTCTTTGCATTTATATCAGTAATATTATTCTGAAGGCTTAAGAATGCAATAAAATGACCTTGAGAATGTTTGCGAAGGCTCTACTTATTTCAAAGAAAAGGATTTGCGTACTTAATCCTTTTATTTTATTAAGGATTGAAAATTTGAACTAGATTTACATATATATATATACATACAGGGAGAGAGTGAACAATTAGTAGGAATTGCACAATTGAGGCTTCAGGTGTTAAAATTGGTGAAATTTTAGCGTTTTATTGAAATATTATGTATATTTGAATCCCCTCCCCCCATTTGAATTTTAATCTTGCAACAATCATCACTTTTGGTGAACCGGATCTGTTCATAATTGATAAAAGAATTTTCATTTATTCATGATATGCATTTGAGATATATACGTAGTTATATTACACCTCTCATTACTCAGTTATAGTCCGCTATTGTTTATTGTTTCAAATAACTAATAAAAGTGATATACTCCCCCATTCTTTCTCTCTATCCACACGTAATGGTTGGTAGTTAACTCTACTCTTAATGACGCCAAGGGGAACCATGCCGAAATATACTTCTCGTCTTTCATGTTGTCCTCCAGGGACACATCAAAACAAAATACATTGCTTTCAGCACAGTTGGGCCCCAAATAATAACACCACCTATATCTAGTTCTCATAACAAGGATGGCATCTTTATATTTTCTCTTCTTCACTACCTCGTCTCATTTAGTCTTGAGCGGAAACATAATTGCTGTGTGTTCGAACATTCTATCGTTTCCGTTGGCAACAATTTGACGATGGCAAGAATTTATATTGTTCTAAATGACAACAATGTGTGGATATACATATTTACTCGTCGACGTTCGCAAATCCTTTTGGAACTCGAAGTACAATGTTTCCCCCTCATCTGTGTAGGAATTTTCTTTCTCTTATTTTTTGTTCATTTAAATGTTTTTTCCCCCTTTCGTTGAATTTATTTTTATGCAATAAAAAGTAAGAAAGGATTTTTGTTATATTTTATTTTAATAAACAAATATGTTCTTTTTACTAATATATATATATATTTAATTAAATTTTGACATGGGATTTTTAAGGAGTACAATGTGGCATTTAAAGTAGTTTTCTTTGAAAAAAATGAATCCCAGTGGCTCAGTCGGGGCTTATCGTGCTTTTATCGTAGCTTATGCTTTCAGGTCCGGGGTTTAAATACCGGGCTGGACAAGGTAAACTCAGCTTTTCATCCCCTTAGTGGGTCGAAAAATGAGTACTAGGCTTGCTTTAGAACTAAACACTGCGGTTTTTCGCGTCAGACTGATCATATGATCGGAGCATCTGTTCATGCACTTCAGTGCCCATGTCACGTATACTGAGTTGGGCACAGTATGCTTTGACCCCTATGGGCTGTAGCGCCACTGAGTTTTGTTTAGTTTCTTTGAAAAAAATATATATTTCTTTTATCATAAGGCTGTCTTCGGTAAAAGTACGAGAGCTTGAACTAAACGCGAAGCACATTTTCAGACAGAAGAAAGGCCTCAATTTCTATGGAAATTTCCAATATTATAACTCATACCTTTTTTAACAATATAATGTTTTTAAAAATGCCAAAATATTCCATGAATACTTCCTTTTTTGTTATAGTACGTGAAGGCATAGCTCATTTAACATAACGGTATAGGAGAAAAAGTGCGAAACACATATTATACCAGAAAAAATGAATAAACTCGGTTAAAAATGGGAAGTATGATAAAAAAATTCTGCTCTCTAAAGGATAGTGAAGCCAGAATATCATATTAATGTTTCATTTATTTTATATCTGAAAAAATGTTCCAAATTCTGCTCCTATTTTTTAACATTAACCGAAAACAGCCATACTAGGCATTTTACCTTCAAATAAATTTGATTTGTTGTTAAAACAAGTACAAAATGGAAAATTATCTTTCCCTCCAATATAAGTCGAATGTTTCGGTTGAATTTAAAAGTTAAACATATTTTAAACCCCGTTGATCCTTATTTCATTGCGGTTAATAAATTACATTAAAATTGTGGCAAAACAAGTTACATATTTAAGGCTTAAGGAAAACGAATGAATGAATAGATTTCGAGCTATCCCCATGAATTTGGATAAAAAAGAAATTCTCACTCTCTCTCTCACAATCCCTCTCATGCTCCATTCACTCACTCACTTTCTCACTCTCTCTCACAATATCTCACTCTCATTCGCACACTCACTTTCTCAATAACTCATACTATCTCTCATTAATCTTGTGAAAATATACTTACCTTAATCACATAAATATGTATTGATGGTGAAAGCAAATTGATGAATAGTATGTATGATGTAACTCATAGATTTATGTATTAACATTTGCTGTAATAATGATGTCAAAAAACATACCTTGGAGATTTAGAAAAGAACATTTTATTTTAATTATACATTGATTGAAATAATTTATTTTTGGATTTCAAACTGCACATCTTGTCTTCAATCTCGCTTGCAGCCCATTCACTGATGGCAATTAAATAATTCATTCATTTTTCAGAAATTTGGAATGAAAATTGATGGAAGTACGCATTCGGTCAAATTCACGATAATGGTCCTTCCAAAACTTCTTTGTTTGTCATTTTTGTTTTGAGTGTGTAGTTGCAAGCACATTGCTGTTTATTTATTTATATATTTTTGTTTTTGCCTATGACCGAATTCTTTTCGATGCAATCACGAAAGATGGGGTAAAAGTACAAAAAAAAAATCGGTCTGCTCAAGCAAGTGTTAACAGTGTTGATCGATGAAGACGGATTACGTCCTATAAGATTTTTTCCCTTTTGGAAGGGAAAAATAGGCTTTTTGGCATTTCTGGACAATCGCCAATACTCGCCAATGATGGATGAATGACATCACATACCAGTTCTAGTTCAAGCTGGAACTATAAAAGGAAATGGTTTGGCCAACGGACTCTGTTTAAGAGTTCTGTGAGAGCTTGTCCCCCCTTGGCTCTTAAAAAAGTTGTCAGAGATGCTTGAAAGATGAATGCAAAAGAAATGTAAATGATTCTGGGAATGGTTGAATCAATTTTGTGTAAAGCATGTAACCGGTCCATCGATTATTCTTTGAGCTTTCTGAGATTTAGAGTGTTTTTCAGTTTGAAGAAGATGAGGAGAGAGATAAAGATTGTGGTGAATTCAAGTGAAGGGTTGTTTTCAAGGATGCATAGATATGGAATGATTTAAAAAAGTCCTTAATTAGTCACGATGCATTATTTTATTTATATTTAGCAAACATTTAAATGAGATAAATAGTAAATGGTTTTTGAAGCATAACATCGCACTGTTTGGCGCAATTTTTTTGAATCACTTTAGAACAATTATTCCCAAATTTTTAATTTATGAAATAGCTTTTGTTTTTGACTCTTTACTATACACGGCTGTAAAAGTTTTGGAACAAGTATACGAGTATGTTATTTTGAATAGATTTTTTCTGAATCATTTTGAAGTGGCGCGCTTATCCAGTAGGACAGAACCCACGAACTTCGGTTCCGTAAGCACGTAACTTACCGCTGGACCAAAATGATAACTTCAGTCCGGTGGCTGTTACTGGCTTTTATAAATGATATCGCTACACATCCCCACCAGTGAGTCGGTGGATAGGCGAATGAAACGTAGAATTGTTACGTCGAGCGTGTTGCGTGAGCAGTTGTTGCTGTTTTTGGAAGAGTTGCGTCACGTGTGTCGAACGACTTTGCTGCGTCAAGTAAGTCTGACGAGTTTTTTTATTTTGCTGCGCCAAGTGAATCTGGCGAATTTGTTTTGCTGCGCCAAGTGAGTTTAGCGAATTTTTGGCTGCTCTTTTTGCGGATAGATGGCGCAACGACAGTTCAAAAGGTTGTCTTTTTTCTTAATTCAGCCGGGGTCACCAATGAAGTGGTGCGCTTATCCGGTAGGACAGAACCTTCGAACTTCGGTTCCGTAAGCACGTAACATACCGCTGGACCAAAATGATAACTTCAGTCCGGAGATTGATACTGGCTTATATAGATGATACCGCTTCAATTTCAAAAATATTTATAGTGGTCTAAATCAGTGATTCCCAAAGTGTAGTCTATATAGACCCCCTGGGGTCTATGATGACCTGCAAGGGGTCCACGACAGCGAAGAAATAATTTGGGGGTTCATGATGTGTAAATGGGGGTCTATCATAGTGGTTTTCATTAAACAAGAACGTGACTTAAATGATGAGTGATGAAATGATCTATATATAGTGACAAAACCAAATTTTACCAAATTAACTGATTTATTTACTAAATTTAGAGTGAGGTTTATCAAATTAACTGATTTATTTACTAAATTTAGAGTGAGGTTTATCAAATTAACTGATTTATTTACTAAATTTAGAGAGGTTTATCAAATTAACTGATTTATTTATTAAATTTAGAGTGAGGTTAATTCGTGGTTACTAGGTGACTGTATAAATTTTATCGAGACAAAGACCATTTCAGTATTTCTTTTCAAAATTAAGCTAAAGAAGTATAATATTAGTCGTCAAGAATTTTCTCAATTTGTCACAGACAATCTGTTAGGACATTTTAACCTACGTTCAACATTTAAATGCCCTTTACTCAGATTTTGAAACTAGGTTTGAGATTGCTTTATTATAATACAGCAGTAGACAATGAATTCATATAGTCACATTGAAAAAAAGATGTCATATTACAATAGGAGCTGATCAGAATAGGCCCTAACGAAAATCTTAAAATAAAGTTTAGAAACGGATGTCAGCAATTGTGGCTCTAAAAAAACTATTTTGTCACGAATTATGGAATATAGAGAGAAAGTTTTTAATTACTTTTCCTTGTTAGATGGTGTTTCAATGAGTTTGCCAATCTCAAAAACGGGGAACGTGGACACTTGCTAACAAAGGAGATTTAGGGTTAAACCTGACTAGATTGATATTAAATGTTGAAAATTTGTTATTGAAGCACCAAATTCTTCCCTCTCATTAAAATCAGTTATTTTATGTATAAATTTTATTTTAATTTAATTCATTAACATGCGCTTCATAAGTTTTAAACGCTATACTTCACTACAATTAAAAATTTAATTTTTTAAAAGTATGTAGTAGTATCAGCTTTCAGAAAGACATTTAAGTTGATAAATTTGGAAAAATTCAAAGTTAGTTAAGCAGGGGTCTACCCGAAACTGAAAAACAGGGCAAGGGGTCTATGAGACAAAAAAATTGGGAACCTCTGATCTAAATTCATGACGATCAAAATAAAATATCGTCACGTGTTCACCAAGACATTTAAAATTGATATAAGACTAGTGTTTGTCGTACTGTTTGTAAAATTTAGATAAAATTTCTAAATTTATTATTGGGTCACGATGTTAAAATGTTAAAATTATTCAATAAGTTTTTTTGGTACTTTTCCGTTTCGTCGCCGCAGATCTCGCCAAATTGGCGTTGTTGGCGCTACAACACACAATATACACCTAAAAAATCTTAATAAATATTAGTTCTCCATGGCTTTTCATGTATTTTTGATGTATTATGAAAATGACGTTAAAGATAGAAAAGACTACGACTTGTTTTGAAAATGTAGTGGTGAAAGGTTACCAGCGGGAATAAGGTAATTACGCATTATCGCAACAATGCCAATGTTCAAGCTAACTCGCCAAATTGGCAACCCCGAACACACGCGCTGAATTGGCAACCATGTGCTTCATTCCGTATATTGTCGCTTTTACGGTTGCGATAATACGTAAGTACCGAGAATATTCCGTTTGGCGTCGGTTGTATCATTTTTGGAGACTTTATCGCCTGCGTCGGCGAAACAGAAAAGTACCAGTCTTTCAAAGTTAAAGAAAACATTTCTTATACGGGAATTTTTAAATCAACTAGGGTTTTTTTGGGGGCTATGTGCGCTATTATAGTTTTAAAAAGCTTCTACAGAGAGTAAAAATTGGAAACAGCGAAACGCAAAAACTGTTTGGCTAAAAATGCATGATTGTAATTATATGATTATGGCATCAAATGAATTGAGTCCATTTTTTATCAGCATGCAAAAAGGGGAAAAAACTATTAAATTGATTTTAGTACGTTCATTTTGTTACTTTTCAAAAATTCTGCTGAATTCAGGATGTTTCAAATGTTATTTTGAGCAAATGTATAAGGGGTACTTACGTATTTTCACAACCGTGTTGGCGACGTTATATGAAAGGAGAAGCACATCCAGGGTGCACTACACTTGAGAAATCGGGGTTGTCAACTTGGCGAGTTATCTTAAACGTTGATATAATTTCGACAGTACCTAAGCACCGTCAAAATTGCTACTGATTAAGTTTAGACAAGACTATTTTTTAAATTTAGAAAAGCAATTACCTCGAAGATTGATGTAAAATGTTTCATTTGTTTCATTCATTTCAAGAGGATAATAGCCTTTCTCTCTCCTGCTCCATATCCCACAAAACCTGCAACATGTTCATTTATTTCAATATAAAAATTTGAAATTTGCTCTGAAGAGCCCAGAAATTTGATTATAAATTGGAAAATCTTTCATAAAAGAAAGAAAAAAAGTAATTAATTAAATAGTATAGTATAAATTATATACAAATAATGTATGTGCTTATTATATTACTCGTATGACTTCTGTTAAATGTTTTTTAATTTAACAGTAGTATGATAGAAAAATAAATATTTTTTCTGTGAAATGAAAACAATTAGTGTTATTTTGATAGATGATCATTATTAAAGTATTAAGTACTTATGTATTACACCATCGACCAATTTCGTTTAAACAAACAACCAAACAAAAACCGTCGCCAAATGCAGCGTTGTGCAGCCTATAATGGAAACTGTCCACGTTTGAGGAAACACGATAGCGATTCTACATTTAGCGTTATTTTTTAAATTGGCGATATCTTTTGATTTGGAGAAATTAGTCAACGTAATTATCTAATATTTTATTTGTATATAAAACTATTTAAAATAATATAAATATTTTAAACATAAAAGAAACAAAATAGTTTTTTATAAGCTTTAAGGAACATATTTTTTACATCTATTTAAATAACAATTAATTGTACCTAATTTTGATTCTAATACATAGGTGGCTTTCAGTTCTATGAAAACAATTTTTTTCTAAAATCCTTTTGTTACTGTTCATCACGCCGATGTATTTAATTAAATTGATATTCGTATCCAGTGTTTTATTCCATGCTTTGGAGTTTTTTAAAATTATTTTCTTAAAGTTTTCAGTGTTTGAGTCCTTTTAAATCGATTTACGTAAAAACTTTTTTTCTCTCTCTGTTTGCCTTCGCCCATGAGTAATGAATTAATGGCATTAATTAATGAATTTTTCTGTCGACATAAGTTTTTTTCCCCAAGTTCTTACGATCCCATTTCTTTTTAAATGTGATTAGAGGTTTAGTGTTTAGACTAAATAATTACAGCCGCTTGCAGTTTTAATTCGAATAATTTTTTATTGATTGGGTATAAAAAAATATTTCTTTTCGTCCTTGTGGATGTCAAGAAGCGCTATTAATTCAGGTTGGATGCCTTAAATACACGCACATTTTCCAATTATAAAGTTTATAAAAAAGCGTGTTTTTAAACAATGTTTCTCTTTATTGTTCTTTTTCTTGAAAAATACTTAATCAATTTAAATACATAAGTGGATTATAATTATAAAGCCATGTGTTTAAAATTGCATTTTAGAAAAAAATTGTTTGTGCTGTATTTTTATTTCATAAAAAAGTTTATTTTAAAAAAGAAAATAAATAAGTAAAAAAAACCCCATTTTGCAAAACTTTTGTTCTGAGTTACTTCTAATTGCTGTTTATTTTAATTATATAGCAGAAGTTGGTAATTTTTTTATTTGAACCACAACGCTATAAGTTATTAAAATGCTATTAAGTGTCTTAAGATGTGTTTACATGTTTAAATATTTAACTTATTAAGGAAAGATATTATGAAAAAAACGCTGACTTGATAATCAATTTTAAAAAAATATTTTAATTAGTTTTGCTTTTGTATAAAAATGTTGAATTTTTTGTTATATAAACGTGAATAATTTACGTTTCTCTAATCTATAAAAATAAATAAAAAATGATTATTATGATTTATTTGGCAGACATTAATCACATTTTCGTTTTCTTTTTTTTTCTTTTTTTTTTTTTTTTTTGTAATAATCATGTGTGTGTGAAGAATTATAATTCATTCATAAGGAAGTTTCTTGCATTTATTGTGGGATTTTTTTTTGTATTACGAAATTCTTATGATGATTACTTTAAAAAGATTTCAACATTACTGCACTAAGTGGTCAGATTTTAAACTTTTTCAGTAATGTTATTTCCTTAAATTGTTTTACAGTATTTTACTGAATAAAGTTGAAAATAATAATAAAATGTCCTGTGTCCTACAACTTCTAAATTTTTAAAAATATAATTTTTTATAAAAACAACATCGGTTATGTTTTTGTATCATGAGTAACAACAGCGTAGAAAAATAGAAAAATAGTTTGTTTTTTCTCAAGTCGGGTATAAGACATACCCCCGAGTATCTGGTTAAAGAGCGTTACTTCCACCTCAGCCAACATGAGGGAGGAGGTACAATAATAAATGTAACTGTAGAATATTTCCTACTTTTCGTGATTTACCTTTTCAGAGTTTCACAAAACTCATCTTTAAGTAGAAATGAAAAGAATAATCACATATAGGAAATATGCATAAGTATCCTTAAGAAATTTTATTTACGATTACGTAATTGTACTATGATGTTGAATTGGATAATAATACAAGCTACATTGTCAAAATTCAAAATTTTTCTAATAACAATTTTACATCAATTCGTTTTTACACATTGCAACTACGGAAACAGTTGCATACATGGTTTTTCATAAGTCCTTTCTCGATATCGAAACGCTTGAGTTATAAAAAAAAAACCAAGACAAATACAGCAAAAAAGAACATTTGAAAGAATACAGAAACAATTCAAGTTTTATTTGCATAATTTGTAGATGTTCTATGAGAAATCTTGGTTACACGACATACATCAATGTGATTGTCCAGTTCGTGCCGCACTTTACTCAACATGGCGCAATCAGTGTTATTGACAGCACATTCCCTCCCTTTTCATGCTATTCAACTACTCCACGCGGTTTTACTTAAATTGAGATTTCAGATAACATGGAAAGGACAACAATGTCCGTCAATAACGTCGATAGTCCCATGTTGAATAGAGTGTGGCAGGAACTGGCCTATCGCATGGATGTATGCCGTGTAACCAAGATTTCATGCACAGAATACCTGTAAAGTATGTAAAAAAAGATGTGTGTGTATCAGTGTGAACACGCGGTAGAAGTTAACTTCTTTGGCTTAGATGTGTTGTTGTCGCGCGTGTATGACTAAGTGCAGAGGTGCTCTTGTCATAATTGAGGGTTGCCAGAGCCCTGAGAGGTTGGACTTCTGCTCATTTTAGTCGCCTTTACGACACGTATGAGCTTACGTTGGGACTAATCTACTCCAGTCACCAAACGGAAGACTGTAATGATATCGTTTAATACCTTATACTGACGATGAGTTAATTTTGGCGAGATTGTATTTGTTTTTCTTGGCGAAGATTGTCCGAAGAATCTGTTAGGATTAACATATGACGCCTCGAATTAGGCTTAATACAGCTGCATTCAGAGAAAAAATTTTGAAGCTTGAAGTATTTTGCACTTTTTAATTTCTTTTAAAGTGTGCAGCGTAAAATATATGCTAAGAGATGATCACTGGAAGGATGATAACTTCATAAAAAAACATATAACATTTTATAATAGCTCATAATAATGTCAATCATTTTAAATGTAAAGAAAATATGCCTCTGGGTACTAGTAGAGTTTTTGAATGGTTGGCGATATAATTACGTTGTATTATCTTGTGATATCGTACTCCGTCACAAGATTTTTCATATGGGTTTTCCGACAGTACAACCACACATTGAGAAATACATCACTTTTTCGATATGCCTTCGGTTGTGAACATTTTAATGAACTACCTAAACTTGAGATTTGATTACTTTTAAAAAAAAAGAGAGAATATATTCACCATATGAACTAGCCTGTGAAACCATCGATTTTATAAATTATATGCAGCATACTTTGAGATACTTTAGGTAGATCGTCAAATGTAACCATCTACGATCTTAGAAGAATTGAAGTTGTTGTGCCGCGGTTATATGTATTGAATTATATAATTAAGTTTTATTTCAAAGTAATATTATATATAATTAACAAATTTATTATTATCATTATTATTTCAAACTGTATTTAAAAACGTGGGGAAATTTGGAACTTCATACATTTCTACCTTACGTTCATCGCGTAACTGGTAACGCGTAACGAAAAATTTTCCCTACCGTGCCATAAGAAGTTAACTTCAATAAAACTTGAAATGTCTTTCTATTCTGTCAAATGTTTCTTTTTGCTGTATTCGTCTTAAATTTTTAACTACAGTGTATCGAAATCCTGGAGGAAATTTTAAATGACCCTGCATAATGGTAAATGATTTTGTTCAATTATTTATATAGTATTTTACAATACCAAACGCGTCACCCAACCGGTATAGTGGTTAGTGACGCTGACTGCGGTGCCGTAGAGACTGGGTTCGAATCCCGGAGAAGACATGGATGTTTGTAAATGTATAGTTCCTTTGCGGCATGGGGGTACTCTAAATAGGCGTCGAGCCTCAAGTCCTCTCGTGTGAATGGTTGGAAGGGGAAGAAAGGTGGGAGGCCCCTGGACATACCCAGGGTTTTCTCCCTTTAAATTGGGGTGGAACCGAACAAAATCGTACTGTCACCTGCATGGTGCTCAAAGCTAAGTTAACGATAGGCGTAAAAATTCTAGCCCTTAGCCGCGATGAATTTCGCGGGCCTTGATCTGACTTCATCAGGCAGGTGGCATTAGTCACAATACCAAACGATTTTAAGTAAATAATTTTTTTTCGAATTAATTTACTTAATGATATTTTGAAAAATTAACAAGTATAATGGGCTCAATTCATGACGTCACATAATAAAGACAAACACGTGTTTTCCATTGAATTCAAAACAAACATTAAACTAATTGTACTTCTTGTTCTATTTGTATAACTCAGATAAAATTTCAAATTTCATATTTGGGTAAAGATGTTTAAATGTGAGGGAAAAAAATTTCTTCAAAAAGATTTTTTTTAATTAAAAAAAATAAATCATATTTTATGTTTATGCTTTTAAATAAAAGGCATTTTGTAAACATATGTATTTTTTAAGAGAAAGTTTCTGCAAAGAGCAAAACTTGGCAACACCGGAGCGCGTGAACTGATTAGCTGGAAACACTGGATAGTTTTTATCGTGTGACTATGACGTCGTATGAGTTTTTTGATTGGCTAGAATCACATGGCTTTCACTATCATGTGAGTATGACGTCACATGAATTGAGCCCATTGGGCTTACAACTATAGTTCTTTAATTTCTGAAGAGGAAATTCTTTTATACAAAACTATAATATTTTCTGTTTAATCATAAATTAGTTTAGATATCTATTATCTTTTTAAATAGCTACTGCTTAGATATGTAAATTATTAGACATACGAATCAGCTTTATGTACATTCATTCGCTTCAAGCAGGAGATCTTTTGTATTTGAAACGGACTAAGTCTCTTTGGCAATTATTTTCTTTAAACATTTCCCAGAAATTCATGAAAAGTGATAAAAATAAAATAAATACAGGCTTCTATTTTCCGCTCTACCGTCTCATTTAATTAAATATTCATTAGACCGGATGAACACGAAGTGAGAGAAAGAGGGGAAAAAAAGAATTTTTCAAAAAGGTGGTGAACAATTAGCCGTAAAATGTTTTTCAAAGAAATGCTAGAACCATAAAGTGCTTTTTTTATTTTTTGCATCTGTATTTTTAGTCTGTGAATTAACACGCCGTTGGAATTCGCATTATCGTTTGGGATTTTTGTTTTTAAACTATTAATCCAAGCTGTGTAGAATTTAAGTTAGGAAAAGGGAAAATATGTTTGATTTGTAAATGAATTTTTTTTTCATCGTTTTTTTTAAATTACCCCCTTTTTTTAATTTGGGGAACAAAATCCTTTAAATTTTTTTTTTCCAATTTTTTTATATCTGAAATTTTTTTTTCGAATCGATGATTATTTTTTTTTAAAGGGGTTCAAAACTTATTCTAAATGTTATTTTTGTATAACACACATGTGTTTATGTGTATTTTTACACGGATCATATGTAGACCAGCCTACAAAAATGTGTAGTTATCGATTATTGTATTACCTTCAAGTTGCAATATATAATTTATATTCTATTAATATTGTGCCTGTTAAAACTGTAGTTATTGGAAAGAGTAGGCTTAATTTCGAAAATATTTGAAGCAAATATGATGGAATGAACTAAAAACCTTATGTATGTGAGTGTGTGCATATATATTAGGTCTACCGAAAAATTCTGTCTGTTTTTAGAATTTAACAAATTAATAAATTTTTCGTACCTTGAATAATATAATTTGTATGATCATTTATGACTTCTTGACAGGGTTATGGCAACGGTTTTTTCCTTTTTTAAAAAATACCTTATCCCTAGAAGCAAAATATTTAACCAGTGCTTCTCTGATATCTTATTCGCTTTTGAATTTTTCTCCTGAATTTTTTTTTGAAAAAACAGAAACAAGTGATAATCGAAGGGTGCAAGGTCTGGGAGGTATGGCGAATGTAACAGAATTTCTCGGCCTAGCTCTGTGAATCTCTAACGAGACCCGAAAGCAGTATGATGTCCTTCCTGTTGAACATCCCTCACTTCATTTCATGGAGTGCTGTCCTTAAATTATCCAACTGCTGACAGTTCCTCTCCGTATTTAGCTCTTCTTTCGTTTTCAACAACTCAAAATGTATTAGTCTGAGAATGTCTCACCCTTACGCAACATTCCCTCAACACTCAGGCTTAGAGGGGGAGGGAGCAGATTTTCCGAGTTCACAATATGTCCTTTTATTTACCATGTTTTCATAAGAAATCCATTTTTCATCCCCAGTTATCCTGCTCAAGAAGGGTAAGATTCTGTTTCGTGGAAACAGACGTGCATAGGGTGATACAATCACTGAAATTCTCTTTACTTACGTGTTGACACCTACCTCAAAGATTTCCACACCAATTCTAGTTTCCGAATATGGTCAGAAATGTTTCGTTTTAGCTGAATCAAGCTCTTACAAAATCTCCGATATCAATCACGTTCCATATTTGAGCATGCAAGGCAAACAGTGAAAAACGTAATATAAAAAATGCAGGGGGCCGTGGGTAGCCTAGTGGTTAGAGCATCGGACTCCAAACCAGATGGCCTGGGTTCGATGGCCAATGCCACCAAATATCCTCTGAGTACACACAGAGTACGTGCTCGTTAAATCAGTGGATCCGAAAGTCTTGTGGGTGGTCGCAGAAAAACCACGGGTGCAGGGGCCTGGAGAATATTTCCCTCCCCTCCAGTTCCATACCTAAATTGTGGAGGGGGAGATAGGTGGTGTCACCATCTATCGTGTAGAAGTCCAACCTGTCTCAGGCTCTGGCAACATTCATTCCTTCCGTTCGGGAAGGACACGACAACAACAACAACAAGTTGTCCGGGTTTAAAGTATCCAAAAGTTATGGCTTATTACGGAACTACCCAGCATAATGTAATAAACTGTTCATCCGTGGATTGGAAAACCCTCCGAAATTTGTTGGGTCTAGTCCGATCGGCCGCTTGTGCACGCATTATTCGACATTCCCAGACGATAAACTTGTTACACTAACTTCATTAGTAAAGATGTGAACAGCAAAGGGTGCAGTGCGTACTTCGGTGAACGGAATTTAAATCAGTCACGCGTGTACAGCGACGCGTTCGAACAGAATGGGATGTCGTTACTGGCCTGCTTAATAGACTTATCAGGACTCCTAAAAATTTAGTCATGCACACGATCAATAGTGTCTTCTATCACGAAAACTTAAGGATACTTGCCAGTTTGAGATACCAAAGTTCCCATCTCTTATAAAGTTCATTCACATTGGTGGATAGATTTTGATGTCAGAGGATCGACATTCCATTCCGTTCAAATACGTCGCTATACACGCGTGACTAATTTGAATTCGGACTAGACCCAAGAAATTTCGAAGGGTTTTCCAATCCACGGATGAACAGTTTATTACATTCTGATGGGTACTTCCATAATAATAAGCCATAGCTTTTGTTACTTTAAGCCCGGACTCTCTGTATGATCATGTGTTCAAGTGAAGGGAAATATGAGTTACTTTTGGAAATTGCACCAGTGTTTTGGAGGATAGTGTCAAGTGGTTAGTAAAGCGCGTGTAAGTCGTTTGTTATTCTATTATTTGGAACCGCTAATAAATCTTTCAATGCAATATTAATCGTAACAAATCACATCAGTAAACGTTTTTTTTTTTGAAAAAAAATAGTTGTTGCAAATATGAAACAAAAGGTCAAAAAATATGAAAAAAAAAAGGTTATTGTCTCAGTCATTCAAATCGATTGATGAGGGGAGTCTAAAACTCCGAATTTGTCTGACAGCTGCCAAATTTTCCTGTCGATGAAATTATTAATGATGTGTCAAACTAATGACACAGCAATACAGATTTATAGGAAGTTTTAATTAATCTGTAAAATTTACGGAACTGTTTAGTATGCATAAATCAGCTTAACTATTTCCTCATTGTGATTTGCACTTATTCAGGAATATTATACAGAATGTTTCAACAAGCTGGTTTGGAATAATTTGTTGACAATATATTAAAAGGCATCACGATTTAATATACAACTTCCGCGCAATGGCTATATTATAAAACTATACATTATTTCATTCACCTAATAAATTAAGCCGCATGTGTTTTATTGTAATATTTTATTCAGTTTGCTCATCGAAGAGATTATGCATATCTAAATATAAATTACAAGTAGTTTATTACAATTATTCTTAAAACATGTTATGCCAGTGGTTCTCAAACTGTGGGCGCTTCCTTCTGGGTGATTATCTTACGTGTAGGGTGCGAGCATGTCGAAAAGTCTACATTAAAAAGCTGTTTGAAAATTATTAATTTTCTGAAAGGAAACTAATAAAATAATAAACTAATAAAAATAAAATACACATTTACACTGATATAATACACTTATATATGCATCAGAACTGCACAATTTATTTGATAATTAATTTATCAATACTAAATTAAGAGCAAGTTTAATAATTATTCTAGTTGGAAAATGGAAAAATTATACAAAATACTTTCAGTGTAAAAAAATTCATCTTCCTCTCCTGGTCAAAATTCAAGGAGTGATTTATTACTAAACTGCCTTTTTATTTCTCGACTTGACGTGAAATCTATGAAGAATTCTTCTTCGGCAGTTGAGAATCTTTCTGTCAAGGTACCTGGGTACTTTTGGTAACTTTGGTACTTTCTTTAATTAAAAATTATTTTGCAATATGTTCCGATTTAAAAATTAGAAATGGAAAGAACCATAATACTTATTATGTTACTTAAAAATAACTTACTTAAAAGTAACATATACAAAATTTAATATTCCTCTTGATTATTTGTACGATTTATAATTGAGGTCGTTTTGTAGATTTAGCTTTAAAGTACATTATCATTGCATTTAATATATTGTAATTGTGTGGAGGGGGGAGGCACAATGAAATTATGATTGAAAATTGGGTCGCAAATATTGAAAATTTAAGAAGCAGTGTGTTATGCACTAGAAATAAGTATAAGTACAACACACAAAAATACTTTATGGTACTTTAGTATTTAATGCAGTAAAAGGTTTTCTAAATGTATGTATATATCAATATTTATTATGCAGTGCATTATTTACAAAAGCGTGGTGAAACATTTTTAGGGATTATTTTATTTCAGAATAAATTTATTATACTTTCAATATATAATCAGTTATTTAATGCATTTGCTGGGCTTTTAAATTCAAGTAGCACACAATTTTACGGAGAACTAAAAACGGTACATAAAATGAAGCACGATTTATAAACTATACGTTTTGCATATTAGATTACTGCGTACTATAGATACTTCTTTCTAAATATTTTTAATATATTTTAAATAAAGCTTATTTTGCTAGTGTGCTTCTAACTCTGAGGAAATTCTTACTAGTATTTTATTTTCTTTACTTAATCTACTTACAAAGCATATTCAGTTTGTTTTAAAGTTGTTCTCATTGTAATCGTCTAGTTTTGTATTACTTATTATTTTTTGTTTAAAAAATAACTTAATTTAGTAAGGGTAAATTTAATTTCCGAAGAACGTTTAATATCAAGATAAAGGAGCTTAGAACTTTCCTAGCAGCATTTAGATTTTTAAGTTTTCTTTCCAGACGAGGGTTTGTTTTATTTTGTGAGATGATCAGACAGTAAATAAATCTAATAAAACTTTTTCTCAGTAACTTAATTTCATTTTGAGAATTCTTTGTTCGGATTTTATATTTCCCTTTCAATTTCTTATTCTTGTTCGTAAAGTAATATTCTATAGTCGGAACTCTAATCGGTCTTTATGTTCAGTTTTATCTTTATTTTCGGAAAATAAAAAGTTATTCTAAATTATTAAATTGCTCTTGTACATTAAAACGAGTAAATGATTTTTTTTCATTTCTACTTTGAACACTTTTTCAAACAACTGCACATTTACTTTATGGCTGCGTGAGATATAATTCTGTATTTGATACATTTGTACACATTGTTTCATATCAGATTTATATTACTGCTTAAGGGGATGGTGGACCTTCACAATGTCAAATTTCGGTCAAAATTGCGATTTAATTTTTGATACTAATAATATTTCTTATAATTCATGGAATAATTCTATCAAAGAATTTTGTCATTTTGATTAATAATTACAGAATATTTTTTTTTATTTTTGTTCTTGAAATAAATAATTATATATATATATAAAATGCACTTTTCTTGGTTAGCAAATTTTTCATTCCCATTGTTACGTAAAATACTTCTTGCGTTTAAAATTACGTCATATCTCTTTGAAATTTTCACAACTTATGAAAGATGATATAATTCACAAATTTGTGCTTTAGTTTTCTAAAATATTTAACGGATAGTATTTTGTGTTCTTTTGAATACCTTGAATGTATGAATATATTGGTGAAATATTTCAAGTAATAAAGAAAATTTATCTTTTTTTCATCAAATTTTATTCTGAATTAAAAATTCATTCACAGATATATTTTGTTGAAATTCATCTATATATAAAACAAAAATGATGTACATATCTCAAAAACTACTGTGCAAGGAGCATTTTTTAAAATGGTTTTAAAAATTTTATTTATTTATTTTTTTTAAATCAGTTTATAACAGTTTTTTTAAATGCATTTAAATTGTGAAATGTACTAATCATTTACTGCATTGATTCCATTTTCAGCTAATTAAGCTAACATTTTACGAAATTAGTTTTAATAAGTCCACCATCCCCTTAAGATATAACCATATTTATTATAAAGGAAATTACTGTTCCTTTTCAGAATTAGCAAAATAATGGTAACGAGTTAAAAATAAACTTCTGAGAATTCTTTAAACTTGAGATATTTGGATTGAGAATCTACGAGGTCGAATCAAAAAGTCCAAGTCCATTTATTTTTCTTATAGCTTAAATAAGGTACATGTTGTGGTACTTTTCCCCTTTCGTGTTGATTGGGGGGGAACTCTCCCCTGGTCGTTAAAGGGCCCACCAGAAGACCCGAAGTAAAAGATTAAAAAAATTTCCTTGGGCCGAAAGTTGTAAGGTCGCCCCCAAATCCCCTTCCCTTTTTTATCAGGGGTGGGGCTAGAGGGTAGGAATAAAAAAAAAGAACGAGAAGCTGCCCTTTCCTAATATGACTTTTATTAAGATCTTAAATTTAAAACCCTTTTAAACCCAGATTGGGATAACAATAATATATGGGGGAGAATCTACGGGGGGATAAATCCCAAATATATATAATACCGAAATAGCGAACCCGGACCCCCATAAATAACTAACTTGCCAAAAATCAAACCCCGCTCCCACATACCCGAATATTAAATAGTAAATTCCTCCCTTTAAATGTGGGAATAAAAGTACATAATCTGACCTATTTGGGAATTTTGGGTTCACTGGATTTGGTTGGTATGCCCCTTGACCTAAGGGCTTTTTGACACGGATAACTTCTGTTTGTCACTTAGCCTTTAAAAAACTCTTCACACTTGAACCAATTAAAAACCCCAAACCAAATTCCAATTTAAAACCGTTTTCCCCCAAAAATTTTTGGGGGGGAAAAAAAAAAACCCGTTCCCCAAATTTAAAATTTTAAAATTCCTTTTATTTTTCCTTGTTATTTTTTTTGGGGTTTGCGGGAAAAAAAAGGTTCCATTTTTTTGGTTGCAAAAAACCAAAGCAAAAATTTAATGGAAAAAGGACGGTGGGGTTTAGGAAAAAATTTTTCACTTTATTAAGGGGCCATTTTGGGCCATCTTAAATCTATTATCTATCTCGATGACTATTTATATGCTATTTAGTAGTGACGTTCACTTGTGCGGAGTGTAACTGTTCTAGTTATAAATGCAAAATTATCTGGATGGGGAAAAAAAAAACGATTTAGAAGTGATAAATCTCGCAGGCATCCCATTGTTACACATTCAGCTATCATATTACAATTTTTTTAATTAATTTATTTGCAAAACTCCTCATGCTCCACATTGCATAACATGAGGCTTACAGACGTAAGTGGTAACACAATTGTATCATTTAAAACAAATTTGGAAAAAAAAAAAAAATTTTAAAAGGGAAAACATAAAATAAAAAAAGGGAAAAGTGGAAATACAAAAATATAAACAAAAGGAGGAACCCAAAATATCAAACCTTTTTAAAAAACTTTTACAGTAAACAAATTTTTTCTTAAGATATTTAGGCTTTTTTGGTGCAATTCCAACAAAGACATAACGGGGGGCCAGGAAAAAACCTAAACGTTTCAAAATCCTTTTTTTAAAATTTTCCCCCTTTTACAGAAATATAGTTTACAATACAACAATACATGTCCCACAGTTTCAGCATCCTGACCATCATATTACAATTGGGATTAATATTTTTTGGAAACTTAAAACCGTATCATAATCGTATAATACAAGACCCAAAATGCACTCATATAAAGGCTTTTCAGAAATACCAAGTAAGTTTAAAATAATTTTATAACTATTTTACCTACGTAAGAATATTAAAGAGTAGTAGAGAGTGAATTTTGTTCTCACTTATTCTTTTAATAAGTGAGAACAAAATTGACAGACAGAACACAAAAATTAACACAGTCGACTCTTGCTAATTCAAACCTTCGGTAATACGAACCTCTCTCTAATTCGATGTATATGCTCAGCCTCTAGAAAAACTTTTGAAATTTCGAACTAAAACAATACGTTTTGGTACACTCAATGTTTCAAAGTAAAATCTGTGTCTGTCCAGACTACAACACGCGGTAATTCGAAGCTGTTTTATAAAACTCTCGACAATTTGAACACTTACTATCATGTAGAGACCTGTAGCAAACAGGTTGGAGCTTACATGTTTTGTGTTGTATGGTCTTAGCGTATGTTCCCTGTAACGCAGCCCCTTTGATGACCATCTATAAAGAACCCCTTCTCACGGCGAAAAGATATTTTTAATTGCTTTCCCAAAATTCCCACTATTTAGCTCACAATTTTTCTGTATATATATATATAGGTTAACCCCTACAAACAAGAGATAACATCCCAAAAAATAAATTCCGGGAAAAAAAAGACCTAGTTGGGGAAAAACCCACAATGATGGACATATGAGTAACCCAGAATAAAAATTATAAAAAGGATGCCGCAGTGTTATAAACATTACTGACTTGGGACAGCTAATATATAAAATAATTTATATAAAAGTGGGGTTGAATATGTTTTTTCCCAAACCAACCTTCCCCTGTTATGTAAATAACACTGAGAAAAACCAATAGAAAATAATGGATGGGAATATCTAAATTCATTATAAGATAGAGGTAACTTACCTAAAAATTGCACTTACAAATGCAAAGCCGCCGCTAAATCGGGAGTGCAATAAATAAGTTATTCCAGATTCTAGCCCCTAATGCAGATTTAAATCAAGTGAAGGGCTGAAATGTGCACTTAAAAAAAAGTATAAGAAGAATGGAAAAAAAAATTAAAAATATTTATCTTGGTGGAATTTTCAATCGTTCATAAAATACATTTTAAAGCTCTCAATTGAGCTGAAATTTTGTATACAGGATTATTTTGGATGACAATACAATAATATAATAATAATTAATAAAAATTAATGGATTAAAACTAATTATTTAAAGAATTACAAATACACACACAGCCACGTTGGCTTCATTTTTGGCGACTTGTGTCAAAACTTGAAAAGGTTTTTTTCTCACGTGTTAAAGCATTCAGTTGAACTGAAATTTATATACACGATTATTTTGGATGACAATACGATACTTTAATGATAATGAATAAAAACTTATTACCACTTAATGTTGTGATTCTGTCCTATGTAAATACATATTTATATTAATTGTAACTATTTAATAAAAAGTAGCTAAAATAAAAATTTTCTTTGTTGATCTAAGTAGGAATTGGCTTAAAAAATGTTTTTTTTTATATTACTTGTTCAATTGTTCTAGCTAAAAATTGAAATTTGGCTGGATGAAAAAAAAAGTGATTTGGAGGTGATAGAATTCGCGCATAGCCCATTGTTACACGTGGAAATAGTTTATTTGTTAAAATTGTGTAGTTTTAGTTTTGCATTCAGCTGTAAATACACATATTGAATTCATGAAATAAATTAGAAACTTACTTTGTCTCTCTACAATTTCGCTTTCAGATTATTTAGATTCTGCGTAACATTGACTTTTTCTTCTAGTGTTACTTCTGATTTTTTTTTCGACGTTAGAGAATTTATTTTCTTAAAAAAATTATAGTCAAGTTTATTTTGAAAAAATCTGCTTTGCTTTCTCGAATCTGTGTGAAAAAACTTACTTCAGATATGTATTCAGGAACTCGCAATGCTTGTCATTCCAAACGGAAAAATAAAGAGTAAGAAAAGTCCCAGCATGCACCGCGTTCCCGCTTCTTTCTTCTACAGAAACTTTTGAGATCTTTCTCTCTCAATGGCACCACTCGCGACGTGAGCTATCTGTGTTATTACGCTCTGTGAAAATTCTCACAAACTCGTTTTATCCGTCAAGTATTTTCGTTTTATTTTTTCGTGATGTCTAGTTTAGTGATAAAGATATAAAAAGAAAGCAATGTTTTTTCGGAAAAAAGCAGGGGGGGGGGAAACAAAAACAAATCTCGAATATTTCATATCTTAGATGTGCATAAGATTGCTTTGTTTTTATGCTCAAAAAAAAAAAAACAAAAGAGTTTGTTAGGGTCATTACAAATGGGGTATTTTTAGATAAACCCATAAATCGTTACAAATTTGGATGCATGAAAGGTCTACTTACGTTTTTGAATGAGAAAGTAAACAAGTTGTTGTTGTTGTTGTCGTGTATGACAAAGTGCAGAGGTTGTAATAATAAAACATAAGGATATAGTCGATATTGCCAAAGGTGGGAATCACTGCCGTAAGTAAACAAGTACTTATATCAAGTACTAACAAGTAAACAAGCATCTTTAAAGTAGAACAAAAATTGTTTGTGCATGAGCATTAAAATTGTAATAATCGCCAAATCAGCAAGAAACTTTAGCACAAACTGGACTTTTTTAAGGTATCCGATACGTTCGAACCGTGTTTTTAAAAGCGATAAAGGGGAAATTTTCATGTTTTGTGTCATTAGATTAGACTCAGTATAAAATTTTTTAAAGGACAGGAAAAAAAAATTACTTAAATAAATTTTTTGGGAAAAAATTAACTTAGAAAAATTTTTTTTAAAAAGCCTTTTTTTTTGGAAAACGCTTTATTATAAAATATTTTGTTTATAGCTCAGACCTCTTTCCAGACCAACTATGTTTTTTTAAAAAATTCACATTATTTTTCAGAGTTGAAAAACCAATTGAAGTATAATTATCGGCATTTTTTTCTTAAAATTGCTCCCCTGTTGTCGTAAAAAAATGGATAAACCAACTTCTAAGTTATATATTTCAAAAAAAATTTAGTTGAGCCTTTTTTAGAGAGGTCAGCTATATAGACAGGCAAAAAAAATTATTATAATAAAGCATTTTTTACAAAAAGGGGAACATTTTGAAAAAATTTTTCTAAATTTTTTCCAAAAAAATTTATTTAAATCATTTTTTTTTTCAAAAACAAAATAATTGTATCATGTATTCTAATCTAAGTGACACTAAAAACAGAAAATTTTCCATTTATCCTTTTTCAAAAACAGGGTTCCCAACGTATCGGGTCCCTTAATTGATTATGATGAATAAAATTTAATATACTACAAAAAAATGTTGTTTATCTAATAAAAAAATATTTTTCTTTTTATAAGAAGGTCTTAACACTTTCAATTGCTTCATTCAAATTGCAATTGTACTTTATTTATTTTATGAAAAATTGTATTTAAAATAATCATTACATTTAGATTCATATTTTTATTTAACTTCTTGTATAATACGCTAACGACTATTCGATATTATTATGCTGTATTATTCAGTATAATAATTTTCAATTAGATTTTTTTTGTAATGACTCTTTTATAAGGCCTTTTGCCTCTAGATACGGTATCGAAAATACACTTTTTTAATTTATTCCATTTACTTGATAAAGGAAAATAATAATACTATTATATATTTATTTTTCATTTACAAATTCTCAGTCATTTATCAGTTATCTAGCATTTTTTTGTACAGAATCACTCGTTAAGTAAGGTGCTAATGAACAATGTATGTTTCCGTTTGTGAATTATTTTTTTTGTTTGTGCTTCAACGCAACACTTCCGCCTATATATCCCAGCACAAAAATTGTCTGTTTTAGTGATCTCTACTCCTCAAAGTTTCTCTCATGGTTTTAGAATCACCCTGTATATCGCCCTTAAATTATAGATAGTTAAAACAGGGTAACTTTCCTAGAAAACCTTTTTTTCTTAGATAATAATTAATAACTATAATTATTTATAGAAGGAAAAGCAATGCATTATTTGCAAAGTTCTGCTTTCTTTGTAATAGGAAGACTGTTTTCACTGAGACCTTGAAGCTAATGATTACCAACACATTTTACAGTTTTTTTAAAAAATAATTTTTAACGATGGGATTTTATCTGTACTAGAAGCACAAATGTCTTAAAAAATAGATTTTTTTCTTGATAACTCAAGTATTCTTAAAGATGTTCATTTTTTAAAATTTCATTTTCAATACAAATTTATTTGTAAATATTTAGGTCTTAATAAAAACTGGGCCTTGTTCTAGTTTTTTTTTTATTCGGGTTTTAAATTCTTAAAAACTTCGTTTTAAAAATAATTGGATTAATTATTTCAGCTATAGATGTTCGTTTGAATTTTTTTCTGTTGGTGTATTTTGTCACATTGAGATTCTTATAGTGAATGTTAACTGAAGCTATAAGTTTTGACCTTTGAAAGTTTTCCAATGTAGCCATACATTTGTTGAGCCGTTAAATAATATAATGATTAGTGCGTATTATTTTTCGAAATTCCGACTTCGTGTCTGAAACATTCCCGATTCACACACGTATATACACACGTATAAGATTCATATGGTCGCCAAGTCGCCAAAAGTGTGGCCAACTTTATTTTTATTTTATCTGCATATTTCGCCAAGTTCCCGTTACAATGTTTAAGGGACGGTGTTGCTTGCAAATATTATAGTTTTTATCATTAATAAATGCAGCAAAAAGTAATATTAACTTATTAAATATGCAGATTTAAACTATTTACACTATTTTGAGATAAAATTAAGCACCAATTACCCATAATTCGTAACAATGTCACTTTGAATTCGTAAATATAATATAATATGAATATTTTCATTACACTTCAAAAACAACACTTTCTTTCGCTTAGAAACTTTTGCCAAAAATAATTCTGCTTATCCTTGTTTAGATATGGATTCGATTTCTCCTTTTGATTCTTTTTGGTTTAGTTTATTCGTTACACAAAAATAATCCTACAACATTTTCACTCAGAAAAACGCGGAGAGACATCATTTGCGGAACTGCAAGAGAGACGAACAAGAAGCAAAAATTCCATTCCATTGGAGTTATAAATTCCATTTCCTGATGCGTTTTTCTTTTTTTCCTGAACTTAAAATGTGGAAAGGAAAATTCTTATTTCGTCTTCAAGATGGGAGTATTTCCCTTTTCACTCTATGATCAATAGTTAGGGAGTAATATCGTGCTGTTTTCAATCGGAAAAAGAAAAATTAGAATCCCCTATATATATTGCTTTATTTTGCTTCTTTA
This sequence comes from Trichonephila inaurata madagascariensis, assembly GCA_019973955.1. NCBI lineage: Eukaryota > Metazoa > Arthropoda > Arachnida > Araneae > Nephilidae > Trichonephila > Trichonephila inaurata. The sequence continues at coordinate 150,760 of BMAV01006467.1, forward strand.
ACAAGCGAAATTTTGTATTGTCTTATCACTTTTTTCAATATTTGAAAAAGAAAATAAACTAATGTAAACTAAATGAATTTATGCGAGGGCCTTAAGAAATAGTGTTATTTCAAACATAAACAAATTGTCGAGATAAAACAATTCTGGATGTAAATTGTGGTAATTTTTGTAGCCCAAGAAAAAAAAAATAAAGATTACTGCAAGCATTTTAAATGGAGTTCGTATTGACAATTGAAATGAAATAAACATTATAGCTGTGTTCAATCTAGTTTTTCTAGTTATCAAAGAATATAGCACAATGTGTAAATACTAAGACAGTTGGAATCTACTTTGGAGCACATCTTTACTTATCGCCAACTTGGCAAATTATTGTCACCATATTCGATTAAAGCTCAATGCAGAAAAAGGAGCCATTGGAGCAAATTGGCATCCTTTTTCTTTTTCGTCACAAAAGGTATGAACTAAAGTCGAATTTTACATACAACAAGTCTGATTCATAAATAAGGATTGTAGAGGTTGAAAGTATATACGAGGACAGTGTGTTGATTTTGATAACAAGAGTATGTGAAACAAAGATTTTAATTCAGAAAGAGTATAAAGAAGCTGGAATTAAAAATAAAATTTAAAAATGAAAAAAATAACTAAATTTGAAGCATTTGCATATAAAGACAGACGAAAAAGGATGGCAGGCACCTTATCTCACTCATTTGCTAAATTATAGTGCCAAATTACATTAAAATATTTTACAAATCATAGACAAACTACATATTTTTTAAAATTGACATAATTCAGAGCCACCTGTCGGTCGATCTAAGAGTCGCTATGATACCAAACTTGGTATGGAGATTAATATTAACATGGGAAATAAAATTCTGTATAAAAAAAATTAGTTAAAAATATTGCTAATAGGGTTATTTATGGTGTTGCTGTAGCTTATCAAACTGAGAATCGGTATAAAATACGGATATCACTGCTAAGTGCAAATTTATATACTGAAACCAGTGGCGCACACAAGGGTCCTGGGGTCCCGGGCCCCCTCAAAGCCTTGATTTTTTCCGATTGATTATAATTCTAAGTATATAATACGTGAAATTTAATTAAATATTTGTTATTAATGATTAATTTTATTAATTAATGCAAATTATTTATTCAATAATTAGTTTTTTACTGTGATTTGTTCCTGAAAATCGACAAAATCAAAAATAGCATGATACAAAATGGTGAACTTTCAACCCGGACCCCCTTGAAAATTCCTGTGTGCGCTACTGACTTAAATGCATATTATACGATCTCATTCAAAACAACGAGCCGTTAACCGTAAATCGTAGCGCTTTTGTCTTAATTTATCTTTTCTCAAACTGGGAAAGGCCTGCCCCCTAGGGGTTTTGATAACCCCACACGGGGTGAGCTTATCGAAAATAAAAGATTATTCGAAAAATTATTATTTTAAAGGAAGCAAAACAAAATGTATATTTTGCCATAATAAAAAATATACTACGCAAATATAGAGTATAATACTTATTTATATTATGTTGAGAGGTGTCATTGTAGTTAAGTTCATTTTTCTTTTCGATTTTTGCTGTGTCAATAATATTCTTCTTAGTTGTTAAAAGAGTTAAGGTTGCTTCCTTTTTTATGACCTAGAAAAAAAAGGAAGCAACGAATAAATCCTTTAATAACTAAGAAGAATATTATTTATTTTATCAAAATTTACAAAAATCAGAAAATATCAAAAAAATGAACTTAACCGCATTGATTTCTGAGCGACTCAAATGTACCCTAGTGCATTGCGCAATGTATTTGATAATCAATTTATCAATACTAACAACATATCCTTATCCTATTGACTACTATACTAACACGGCAATAATTTATTGCAATCTGTTCCATTTTTAAAAATTAGAAAGGAAAAATAACAACACTCATTCTATTACTTAAGAGCAACTTTCTTAAAATATCTATCACATAAACGTTACATACACAAAATTTAATACTTATCTTGATAATTAATACGATTAATAATTATTAGCGTTAAAGTTGTGATACCCCCTTGCCTGGGGGTACCATCTCTTCATCTACGTGACCTAGATTTGTGGGAGGAAATGATTGATCACCCAAGTTAGCCATAATAAATTCAATTTATTATTATCCAAATATATTGATCAACACAAGTCTTACTATAGGAAGGCAATCAGGAGTGATATAACATATTCCTAAATTCTAAGTAAATAGTCGCCTTGAATCTTAACCACTTATCTTTAAGCAAAGTTATCCTATGAATCTTTATCTTCCTTAATTTCTTTAACACGCTAAGGCCCTTTCTATAATTATACTTCTAAGTTTAATGTTTTACCATCAGCTCACGGCGTTCAGCATCTGAGCTTTCTTTCTTCTTTCTCACGATTACAAAAACCTTTACTATATATCTACTAACTAATCTGAATATCACGGTTTCTTCTTGAGAGGATTGGTTGTGAATTAACTCAATGCTGGCCCAAAGATTCCCCTCAAGAGGATTAATAGGAAAAACGCGGTAAAGCCCCGTCACAAAGAGTATAATATTATTACATTCAATGCATTGTTATTGTATAGTGGAGGGCGATGAAAATTATCATTAAAAATTGGGTCACAAATATTGAAAGTTTGAAAAGCACTGTCTTAATGGTATTCTTGACTAACATAGTACGTCAAATCTGAATGATACATAACGCTCATGCACTTTGCACTGTGTATTTATATCTTACGTATAAAGCTGATTTGTACGTTCATAATGGCACTACTAACTTCACACTTATGCTTATTCTCCTAGTGCGAAACTTGGAACGGCTTAACCGTTTTGAAGCATAAACACGCCTACCAATTTCGTTAGAATTCTTCTTCTTGGTGTTTGTATTTTTTCTCCATCAGTGTAAAACTGGGCTTTTAATTTATCTTATATGATATTTTGAAAGGAAGTTACTGTTCGTTGTTTGATTATGGCTCAAAATTCCACAATTATTTCACCAACAACTAGAATTACTCTTTATAAGTCACAGTCCTCCTTCCTCAGCGGCTCGACATCCCAGGGTGGGCCTTGGCCTTGTCAAGAAGCCTTTTGCAGACCAGCCTTCTTTCTACCAGTGTTCTCCAATTCTTAGTTCTCAAAACTAGGGGATCTTTTTCTAGGCTATCAATCCATCTAAAATTTGGCATGCCCTTTCTTCGTGTTCCAATTGGTTGGGCATTGAAGACTTTTTTAGTGGTGCGGTCTTCGTCCATTCTGGCAACGTGACCTGCCTATTTAATTTATTGTATTTTGATGCAGTTAACAATGTCAGATTCTGTATATGATTGATAGAGCTCGAAATTTGATCATCTTCGTCACGTTCCATTTTCCTGAATTCCTCCAAAAATAAATCTTAAAATGTTTCTTTCGTAGATACTTACCATGTTCGAGACATGGACCAAGTTTCACTTGCATAAGTTATTAATGATATTAAAATACTTTTATACAAATAAATCACAGTAATTTAAATTAATATTTTTAATAAAGTTCAACTGTTATAGTTCAAGAGTATCAATGTAAAACAGAAAACATTTCGGAAGAACAGAGTGGAAAATGTGACACAAATCCGAGGTATATAAAATAAATCTCGAGAGAAATGATAATGCGAAATAAAAACATGAAATATAAAGAGGATGAGAGGAAGGAATTCTTTTGAAGAATGAATCAAGAAAACGAATAAACAGCCATCCCAATTCTTTACATTAATTTTATTACGGGTCTTTTTGTGACAAACGATCCAAGCACAAAAAAAAGAAGTCTCCGCATTATTTCGAGTCTTGTATGATGTATGATATTCTCTATGTGTAGAGATTCTGTCCTTTTGGAGGAGGATGTTTTAAAAAGCCATCCTCTGGCCGATCCTTTCAGCTTTTCATATCTCCAGGAAATAGAAGCTAACGGATCAAATGTACTGAAAGGGATTTCGAAATGGATAATAATTTCTCGGACATTTTGGAAAACGTGACATTTGCTAAAACCTTACAGAGAAAGTGAATGGGAACGAGAAAAAAAGAATATTATAAACTTACAACTGATTCTCTCAGATTTACGGTCGGGCGGATGTAATAAATGCCATCTGTTTTAGCAGGGGGGAAAAGTTTGGAATTATTTATGTTCAGGAAAATCATTTATCAAATTCGCATTCCTTTTATTGGATGTGTAAAATCTTTCTATTGTGGTATATGCCGTGAGCCTTTCAAAGGGATACTGTTTTCTTATTTATACTTCAATGCAAGTGATCGACTAAAAATTGAACTTTCCCATTTGAAATGCATTTTCTTGAGCTTTAATTAACCCGTGATCTTGAAAATTTAATCAATTAAACATGTTAACTATAGACAATTGCATTGTCCAAATTTCATTACTCTACAATAATTTTTTTTGTGTAGATATCTCCCCCCTCCCCCCGTCAGTATACTTTACAGCTATATGTTTGGAAAGCATTTACTTTTTTACTCACTTTTCTATGTGTTCGTTCTCACTCATGTTGCATATATTTGAAAATTAAAGGAATTTTTTCCCAACTCGGCTTATATACAGGTTTTAAATTCTGGGCAAATATTTGAGAACAAATTTAGTCTCGGCTTATACGCGAATAGGCATATATTTTGAAACATTCGGTAAATTTTTTTCTTCACAAAAGTTTGCACACAAATTTTTCTTTACATTTCTTCAATTATTGCCAGTTAATGTGCATGTCTCATTTGAGTTTTTTACGTACAATTCCCTAATTTAATCTAAAATTTCGCAAAAAAAAATGACGCTAGACATCCTTTGAACTAAATACTACGCAAACAAAGTGGTTTGTGAATGTAAACATTCTCAGCCAATGAGATTTAAACTAACAATGAGAGAGGATACTAGGATACAGCATTTTATTCAAACAATTCAATTAGTATGCCTAAACAAAGCAAATAGGGGGATTCTTAATTAAATATTGGGGTATTATTCATTCAATATTTACCGAGATTTCATTTTCCAGTCAACCGTAGAGACAATGGAGTCCAATTTGCATATTATTAAATCTTTCATAATCTGCACAGCAGGGAAATTAATAATTCAAATTTAATTATAAACGAAGCGACGCGAATCAACTTTTCATTTCCTGCCTTCTTATTAGGATGCTTGAAACCATTTTGAGAAATAAAAATCGTAATGTATGATTCTGCTAGTGTTAAAAATTTAAAACATCTGATAATTTCTGATTAGTATGATTTATTTAAGGGAATTAAAGCCAAAATTTAAAAAAAATATTTATAGAAATGATAAAAATATGGTACTTACGTATTATCGCAACCGTATTGGCGACCTTATGTGAAAGGTGCCAGTCATTGGTTACTGTTCTACACGTATGACAATATGCAAAACGTGCTGTGCCAACATGGTGAGTTATCTTGAACGTTGGCATTGTTGCAATATTACGTAAATACCCCCAATTTTTTTTTAATTTAATGCAACGTTTCCATCTGCCTATTTCTGCCGATTGCTGACCAAAGGGTTCAATCATTTTAGCGTCAGCCAGTCAGAGACTTCATCTCGCCCGAGATCAAGTCTTTGATTGGCTGAACTTTAAAGCTCGACGCTGACAGCCGTAATCCAACAAAACCTTCCCCAATTTTGAACTGCATTTGGATGACAAGGTCGATATCTGAAAGCACCCTACCAAATCAACCATTTGCTGTCGGGTAAATTTCAGAAATAATACCCTTCCCCGGCTCACATAATTATTTTTTGTGCTTATTTTAGAAAACAAGCAAGATTGCTACAGCTTCGACCACATTGTCGCTTCCAAGTAAATAAATCGTGATCAAATGCTTGCTTGTACATTTTTCGTTGTTTTTACGATGTTAAAATCTGAGTGTTGCGATTCTTGATTATTATACACTCACGGACAAAAACATTAGCGCACCAATAAATAATTGCGGGATCGTAACGAAACGATATAAAGGTACATGCCAGGGAGGTATGCAAATGATTAGAAATGCAGCGTGATTGTGCATTACGTATAGCCGGTAGAGGGCGTTTAACGTCGTTCTCCGTGGAGTATAAAACAGGTAACCAAAGCTTGTTTGAGTGTGCTGAATCGTTTACAAGGAAAGAGCTGAGGTAGACATACTATTACGCTGTTTTCGAAGACACTATGAGCAGCTGTCGCTGTTTGAGATGGGGAGAATCATCGACATGATGGAAGCTGGGTTGTTAGTTAGGCGAGTACCTCGTCAATTAGGCTGCTCTGATTGTGTTGTGAGGAGATGTTGGGACCAGTGGATGCGAGAGATGCCATTCACACGAAGACCAGGCCTCAGGACACCCTCGACAGACCAGTTGTCGAGAAGACCGCCACATTGTAAGAAATGCACGCGTACATCCAACTGCTTCATCGGCCGCCATCCAGACACAGGTAGCAACTTCACTAAAGGCCCCTGTGTCTTCTCGAACCATACGAAGGCGCCTGATTGAAGGACATTTGGGATTGCGGTGCCTATTACGTCTGCTGCCCTTGACGCCCACCCAACGACACCTCCGTTTGGAGTGGTGCCGCGCACGAGGAAACTTTATTGCAGCGGAATGGAACCAGGTCGTCATTAGTGAGGAATCCAGATTCAATCTCAGCAGTGATGACAATTGTATTCGTGTGTGGAGACTCCGTGGTGAACGCTTCAATCCTGCCTTCGCTTTACAGCGAATTTCTGCTCCCACAGCTGGTGTGATGATATGGGGTGCCATTGCCTACAATACAAGGTTACTTCTAGATATGATCCGTGACACCTTGGCAGCCCAGCGGTATGACCATGACATCCTGAAACCACATGTGTTCCACTCATGCATTAGCTCCCAATAGCCATTTTTCAACAAGGCAATGCTCGGCCTCACACGGCAAGGGTGTCACAAGACTGTCTCTGCACTGTTACTTCCCTTCCTTGGCCTACCCGATCCCCAGATTTGTCTCCAATCGAGCATATCTGGAATCATTTGGGATGGCGAGTTAGGTATCCCACGAGTTTGAACGAACTAGAGGCAAGGTTACAGCAAATATGAAACGAAATGTCTCAAGATATCATACAGAACTTGTATGCCTCAATGTCCGATCGTATCGCATCGTGCATTCGCGCTATATATAGAAGGGGTTCAACAGTGTATTAAATCCTCCGTTCTTTTGCCTTTTCTCTGAAATAAATGATTCTTTTTCTTTGATTTTCTAATAATTTACTTATATTAAAGTAGTCATTACGTATGTTAAATTTCGTTTCATTTTGACGACTCCTTCTTGGTGCGCTAATTTTTTGTCCATGATTGTATATATCTTTTAAAAGTTTAGGTTTTGTAAATGGCGATGTTCTGAAAATGGAATTTTCTATAGAAGAATGAAAAGATTGGATCCTATTTTAGCATACACCTTTATTTATCACTAACTCGGATAACGGTAAATATACATATTCAATTCCTCCTTTTAATCATAGATGAGCACCAAAAAATTATTTTATTAGGCGGCAATGACTAGTATAAAATAAAACAGATATCTTGTACTTATAGAACACTATCATATATCTGAAATCATTTATTTTATGTTATTTTTGTATTATTAGAATGGCAGGGTTTCAGGAGATATTTATTTGTCAAGTATGACGAGAAAGAGAAAAGTAGTAACTTTTACTTTAAACTAAACGATTAATTTGAAAAACAATGATTGAATGATTAAATGAGATCAACAGATAATTGCATATCAAACAATATGGAACGCAGCTCAAAAGAAATAAATGTTTATGTGACAAAATTATATAATGTTGTTGTTGCTTATCCTCGTAATATTCTAACATATGTCAGATCAGCTCCTAAAGGTTATTATTGACCGCCAAAAAATCTATAATAATAAAGGGATATAATCTATAATAATTAAGCCCCTCTTTGAAAGTGCGATGCAACTCAGAATACGATTCTGTGCAGCTAGATGGTCATAGCATTTTTTATAAGTGGAAGGAGGGGGAGAGTTTTCTGCCACTATCAAAGGAAAGAAATACAATGTGGCCACTTGTTAGTCTATCCAGAGCAGTTTGGGTGCCTTATCAAGTTCTGCAGGTCGTCTCAAAGTGTACTCATAGTGACGGGGTGGACCTGCGTGGAACGGGATAAATACGTAGCGAGAGTAATCTCCCGGAAGGGTCACCCAAGCTATTCCATTATACTCAGCTAAGGCTTGCATGCAAAGGAGCAAATACAGTCTTCTATCCTTCGACTTTGCTCAGGAAGCTCCAGTCCTTTTGACCAACAAAAGCTACTTACTTCCTCCTTCTTATGGTTCTGTTGACTACTGCAGATGATACTACAGCGTCCGTCACGCAGAATAATCAGGGATGCGTTCGGGGTTTAGGCAGAGTGCCGTGTTCGAAAAGTAATCTACAGTCTCCTTATTAGCTAAAACCAACCTACTGTGCAACATAAATTGACTCTCAACTAGAACTACTAGAGTTAAACTTGAAATTATATAACACCTGTAATTATTGGAGCTCGATAAATTAAACCTGAAAATAATGTCGGTACTCAAAGATTAATCCCATGACGATGAATTTTCGCCAAAGTTGTATGCCAGAGCTTATAATAGTTTGAATTATGGCAACCTAGCTAAAACTTGTTGAAATTCGTCAAAAGTCGTTAATGACAGAAGGTTAATACGTGGGTGCCCCATAATCTCTTTGAAATAACTATTAAAAAACCGGTACATACGTATTATACTAATGCGAAATCTACTCAAATCGAAAGAAATCACTCAGTGTCACGATATACAGCCAATAATGGTAAGCCATTCTCACGCATGTATGAACACAACAATATACAGTATTTGGCAACATTTTTTAAATTGGTGATGTCTTTTCATTTGGCGAAACTAATCGGCAGTACAATACAAAAGTACCCGGAAATCAAATAAGAAGAATAAAAAAAGAAATTATTTTAATAATAAAGAGATCAAACGATTTTTTTAAGAAGAAAATTTTAGTCTAATAAAATAATAATAGAGTCATTTTAACTTTCTTCCATTTAAAATCAGTTTTTTTTTATTTACATTCTTATTTGAAATTCGATATAAACAGAAAAAGGAAAGAAAAAAAAAAAACGTAAGAACTCTTAGTATTTTAACCTTAAGCATATTATTTGTGTATTTCTTTAAAAAATAAGTGTTCACTTTTTGTGTTTGCGTTTTACGAATATATTGGAAAACCATTCTAAGATTTCCAAATTCTAAGAGAAATTGAAGTAAAAATTGTAATATTCCATACAGAATCACTTTTTCCCATTCACTGAAATATTTGCATAAGTCTCCTTTTTATATTCCTTTCAAACTTCCTGGACAACGTTTTAAAACGCAAATGAGAATTAAGTCCCGCAGCCTTTAGTAGTTCAAGATTTATATAGAACTGGCGAGTGATGTTGCCCATCCATCATTGGCGACGATTGGCGATTGTCCAACCATGCCAAAAAGCTTCGTTTTTCCCATCCACAGGAGAAAGTGTATTGGGCGTAATTCATCTTCATCGATCAGCATTGTGAACACTTGCTTGAGCAAAGGCCAGTTTCATTTTTACCCCTTCTGTAGTGATCACTTTTTCTTCCGGCCTTTTATTCCATCGGGGAAAAAATCAGCAAAAGAACAGAAAGAAAAATGGCGATGGATATAAGTATATAAGCGAGAAAAATGACAGTGAATATTTAAAACATGTTATCAAAAAACAAATGATGAGGAAAACATTTAACAATAATATTTGGAATCTCAATTGTCTTACAAAAATAATGCACTACCTCGAGAAAAAATGTTTATTAATCCAACACACGAGAAGTAAACTTGAAAAAATTAGGAAAAAATGCTGTTTATAAATTAGCAAATATTGATCATTTACTCTCTTTATTATTAAAATAATTTCCGTACATACGTATTATCCCAACAATTGCCAACTCTATTAATAACTCGCCAAGTTGGTAACCCGGATTTTCTATGTGTCGTACGCGCTGAATTGGCAACCATGTGCTTCGTTTCAGAAAATGTCGCCAATAGGTTATGGATAATACGTAAGTACCATAATTTCTTTTTATATTCTTCCTTAATTGATTTTCAAAAGTGCTTCTGTATTATACCGTCGATCAGTTTCGCCAAATGAAAAGATATCGCCAATTAAGAAAATGTTGCCGAATACTGTTATCGTTATTATTATTGTGTTCAAATATGCATGAGAATAGGTTACTACTTTTAGTTGTATATCATGACATTGGGCGACGTCTTTTGATTTGAAGAAATTACAGCAAAGTAACGATGTACGTAAGTACCGATTGTAGATTGAACGTCTCTGAATCTGGAGTTTTAGAACAATTTGAGAAAATGTTTTTAAAAAAGTAATTTTTGGTTCCTGTAAACAATGTCACACATAATCGTGGACATAGAAATCAGAGTTTTTGTGTTTTGCAGTCAGATAAAACTTTTGTAGGCTCTTAATTTTATTTTTCAATTCCTACTATTAGTTCACATTCTCTATATATTTATTTATATTCGTGGAATTTTCAATCGTTAATAAAATACATTTTAAGACTCTCAATTGAGCTGAAATTTTATATACATGATTATTTTGAATAACAATACAGTAATTTAATTATAATTAATAAAAATTAAATGATTAAAAGTAATTATTTACAGAATTACAAATACACACACAGCCACATTGGCATCATTTTTGGCGACTTGTGTCAAGACTTGAAAAGGTTTTTTTCTCACGTTTTAAAGCATTCAGTTGAACTGAAATTTTATAGACACGATTGTTTTGGATGACAATATGATACTTTAATGATAATTAATAAAAATTAATTACTCCTTAATGTTGCGATTCGGTCATATGTATGTACATCTTTATATTAATTGTAACTATTTAATAAAAAGTAGCTAAAATAAAAATTTTCTTTGTTGATCTAAGTAGGAATTGACTTAATTTTTTTTTATATTACTTGTTTAAAATTAATTCGAATGATCCTAGCCAATTTTGTGAAAAAAATTATTTGAATTTTCCTCATTCCCTCTTCGTGCTTTTAAAAAAATATAGTTTGTGACATTTATAACGATCAAAGCAAATGATAATTAGTTTGTTTACACGAATATAAAAGTATTTGGGTTCAAGTGTAGTATAGGGGGGCCACTTGGTGCACTCCTTTTTTTTGGCGACTAAAAGTGGTCGCCAAGGTACTTTTTTCGGAATTATTTATTATTTATTTTAGAATGAATTCGATATCTCACCATAACATGAAGATAAAAATCGCCAAATCCAAAGAAAAATAGCCAAATTCGAAGTGGCTCCCCCTATACTACACTTGAACCAGTATTTGATTTAAAATATGCAAATTTTCTTTCAAATACTTTAAAACAGTAATCTTAATATTAATAAAACTAATATTTCGTAATAAAAACTTTTTCAATTATTTCATATAATTTAACATTCATATTTCTATTCAATAATGTAATGCTTACATATATTAATTTACCTGTTTGGATATGAGTCGCGAAAAAAGTAATTATTTTTCTAATTTTGCTTAATATACTACATCATCAGTACGTCTTTTTCTAAACAATTTTAATTCAAAAAAGCAATTCCAATTTTATGAGTGAAAAAAGTTGAGTTGTAGAAGACTGATGGCAGCTTGTGAATTTTGAATTATTTACTTAGGAAAAAAACGAAGAATTAAAAATAATAAATAAACGATGAAGATTCAATATTTTTGTGAAAAAATAAAACAAGAAAAGGTTTTGAAATTAGAATATTTGCCTTTGCATATATTAATTAAGAAGCACTGAATAATGATGTTCGTATTTTAATATATCAGAAAACTTATAAGTTGCAAAAAATGACTCATAATATTAAAATACTCATAATAAAATTTCTTTTTCTTGTTTCTACAGTTCATTAAACATTTTAGAATTTTGTTTATTTTGTTCACTTAATTTGCATGGCAAAAATAATTATATTCGAATAAAATATTTATATTTGACAAATAACTGGAGGGAAAAAAAAAAGAAATATTATACATAAATAAAAATCGTCTGCCGATAAGTATCCCCATTTTAATTATTTAGTATACATTTTGATACTTCCATATTATCTCTACAATCGCCAACCCTATTAAAAACTCGCCAAGTTGGCAACCCCGATTTCCTATGTGTCGTACGCATTGAATTGACAATCATGTGCTTCGTTTCATATAATGTCGCCAATAGTTTGCGATAATACGTAAGTATTTAAATTTTTAAAAATCTGAACTTTTTTCTTATTATTTTGCAAATTACATAAAGAAGAAAATAGAGTTTCCTTATATAAAATATTAATTTTTTAATCGTTTATTAAACTGATTATTGTTCCAATCATTCGATTATTAATTTTGCGTAGAATACTGTTAACAATTCTTTAAAGCTTTAGTAAGATAATTTATAATATAGGTAAAAATCATATTAATTTTCATTTTGTCCTTGTTTTATTTAGTTTTATTTCTATTTTCGAATTTTTTCCCCCTTTTTCCACAAAGTTAGCTCTTTTTCGATTTTTTTTAGTTAAACCCTTTTACTTAACTTTCAGTTAATGGCGTTAAAAAATAAACATTTTTATGTTCAGAAATTACGACTTTTTAAAATTGAAAAGTAAAAAATAAGCTGTACTACAATCTTATTAATCTCTACATGTATTCAAGGGTTTGATATTAATGTTAAATTATTATCTGCTTGCGTTTTCCATCCATGTAAACTGCTTATTAATTCTACACCAGAAGACTGTTTCTTTAGTATTTCTTTTTATGGGAAACAAAAATTATTATGAATTGTGATTGGATATTTTAAATAGTCACATAGGGGCTCAGTAAAATTTTTTTGCTTCTTGTATTGAACCCCTGTATGTGATCAAGCGTTTCTCCCTCCAGGACTCACATTATCATATATGTGATTGCGCTTTCCCTGCTCTGTGATCCATGATCACATCGGTGTGACCTAGGCTTAGAACGATTTAATATTAATTTTTACGAGGCACTAGATGGCGTTGAAGCCCATTTTTTTCGAATAATGTTTCACAAAACTCTGAATTTCAACACGTGCTTTCGGCTCCGAGTTTTTTATTAAATTTATGAATGTATACAACGGCACATGTTTAGATTTTTGGAGAGAATCTTGGGAATTTAAGGGTTCGTGATTTATTGCTCTCTGAGTTTCTGTTTATATTTTGACTAAATTGGAAAAATATGCAAAATTTATATTGGGCCTCAGACATTTATAATAAGAGTTTAAAAATTTATTTTATTTGTGGTTCGTATTTACAAAAATTATTTTAATGCTGGAAGACATTTAAAAAGCAGATCTCCTTGGAACAAAAGCGATGACTCATTTTTAACGAAAATGAATAGTTTATTTTTATACTGACTCATTTTTAATTTTGTCAAAGCAAACGATTCGTTTTCGTTGCTATCGCAACCAGAGTTGACATAACCAAAAGAACAGAAAACATAATACTATTGTGATTCTAAGAAAGCTCTATGAGAAGTATAAAAATTAATTAAAAATATAAAGCAATATATTAGCTGTTATTTAAAAAAAAATTGTATCAGTTCAAGCTACAATAAGTTTATGTGAGGATAAATTTATCGTTTGAGGTTTTCCAGATAGTATTTAATAAGCTGTATGTCTATTTTATTTTTATCTTCAGGGTGAAAAGAGTACTTTATTTAAGTAAAAAGAACATTTTCTTTAAAATTTCCGATTGTTTTTTTTAAAATTTAAATACAGCGAAAATTTTTGCACTGTACATTCAGATATTATCAATGATAGTAAATGGTAAATTTTAGCGTATTTGATTGCATTAAAAATTGTATATGAATTTTTAAATGAAATTAGGCCTAATAGGGAAATTTGCCTGGTCCCGTGCGTGCGTAGACTCTCGGAACGTTTGGGCCTGGGGAAACGCCTCTTCCTCCTTTCTCCGGTCTCCTAAAGGGATTAAAAGACATTAAAATAAGCAAGTTATATATATTACCAAGTCTCGATTCCACAAAAACGTTTTTTTTTTGTGTATAAATTAAAAGAGTGAGATAATTACCTAAATGTAGATCTCGCGATGTTTAATAAGGGCTCAAATTTGCAAAAGCTCGTCGCCAATGCTTTCATATTTTTCAAGTACAATATATTAGTTAAATATCATCCATAATTTAGTGCTAATTCCCTTTATCACCTTGACATACGCATAAAATAGAATTCGATGCACACTCCTTCCTTTTCTTCAGAAGCAAACTTCTGTGGAGAAAATGGCATGGGAGAGTTTGATGGATTTTGATTCATGTTACACTCTGAAGTTGGCACTTTGGGCGACAGACTTTGTGTTTTGGACCAACGACGAAGTTGATGCATTAGCTGGCACCGCAAGCTCCAAACTTCATAACCACCCCATTGGGAGGATTTTGACCCACGATAGATTTGACGTGCATCCTCCTCTTTACTCGGCGGGCTTTGAGTGGGAGGACTGGAACTCGTGAATTGGCGACCACGAGTTCATCGTCCATTTGGCTACTACGGCCAGAGCGGATGGGAAGAGAAACGTGAACCTCCAAACAAAACAGAATTGACACAATTGATTCTCGACGTCCAACGGAAACAATTCTTGACATCTGGAGGCTTCGAAATTCGAAATGGCGCATGAATATGTCTGCTAGACGTCATTATATGTTAAGGGTTAACTGTTTTTCTCATTTGGTGCGCGATGTTTCATTTAGTTCTTCTAAATATTGTCATTGGAATTCAGCAGATATCATCATTTTGATAATTTTGCATGATTTCAGAGAAGCCAGTTACCGAGTGGTCATGGTCACGAACTCGATGTCGGCGCAGGCAGTTTAAGTTTTGGTGCCTCTGAAGACCAACCGTGAAAAGAAGCTGAAGCACATTAAATCTGTCGAGGCTTTAAGTCGGAAGTTTAGAGAGTGGGTGCCAGCCCAGGTGTAATTCTTATCACTTGAACTCGGTAAAGAATTACCAGGTCCGTCACCAATAGTTTTTGTGTACCTTCAGAGGGGTGGCGTTATGAAACGATTGATCACTCATACCTGCATGTGATTTCGGAATAATATATAGGGTGATCCCGAATTTAGGGTAAAGACTTTAAGGGTGCATACAGGACATTGTGTAACAATCATTTATTGTATAGGAATGTATGGGCGCCAGTGACGCAGTGAGGTGCAAGCAGGGGAAATAAAAGAAAAAAGAAATGGAGTTATATTGGTTGGTTGCGTTGCTAGTAGGGGGCAGTAGATGTCCAGCCACCATTCAACATGATACATCTGAGTAGGGGAAAGCACCATTCGCAAGTGCGCTGACGTCTACGATGATAGACTTTACGTGTGCCAAAATTGCAGACATACATGACATGAACGGCCGTGCAAATGGTAATGGCAGAGCTGCGCTACGAATGCATTGCGCGCAGTTTCTTGATCGACGAATGCCAGATCACAGAAGATTTCAGTCGTTACATCGTCAAATTTCGTGAAACACGTTAGTTCAGTGTCACCTGACATGATGCTGATTGGCGAAGAGCTGTACGCAGTCGAAGCCTGGAAGAAATCATCTTGAACATTGTGGCTGATAGACTAGAGACAAGTACAAGAGCTGTTGCTCATCCCGTAAGTGTGAGTCTGCAGACCGTTTGTAGAGTGTTAAGGTATCCGACTACGTTTGGAACCGTGATTTTAAAAAAGCGCATAAATGGATAATTGTCATGATATTTAGTGTCACTTAGATTAGAATACATTTATAAAATTGTTTTAAAAACATTTTGACAAAAAAAAAATTATTTAAATACAATATTTCGGCAAAAAATTAACTTAGAATAATCTTTTTTCCAAATGTTCTCCTTTTGTGAAAAATGCTTCTATTGTAATACTATTTTGCCTGTCTATAGCTCAGACCTCTCTACAGAGGCTCAACTAGAATTTTTGAAAAATTCACATTATTTTTAGAGTTACCACCCGTTTTTTTCTTAAAATTGCTCCCCTCTGTTGTCGTAAAATATCGATAAACCCACTTCTAAGTTATATATTTCAAAAATTCTACTTGAGCCCCTGTAGAGAGGTCTGAGCTATAGACAGGCAAAATATAGTTATAACAGAAGCATTTTTCACAAAAGGAGAACATTTGGGAAAAAAGATTATTCTAAGTTAATTTTTTGCCGAAATATTGTATTTAAATAATAATTTTTGTCAAAATGTCCTTAAAACAATTTTATACATGTATTGTAATCTAAGTGATACTAAATATCATGAAAATTATTCATTTATGCGCTTTTTTAAAACCACGGTTCCGTACGTAGTCGGATACCTTAATCGAAAATCACTTACATCCCTTCCATTTTCAGCGAGTACAAGCTTTGAATCCGGCAGACTGTCTACTCCGACTGCCATTGAGTGGTGGTACAGTAATGTGCGCAGCAGCTAGACTTCGTAGCTCATGTGCTGAACAGTTATTATAAACATTACACTTGTTAAAGTTTCTTTCAACAAAAACTTTGTCTTTCCTTTCGTCTCTTGTTTTTTGTGTTTGTTCCTCACCGCGTTGCTTACGCCCATACATTCCTATACAATAAATGATTGTTACAATGTTATGTACCTACCCTTAAAGTTTGTACCATGAATTCTGCACCACTCTATATACAAAAATAGTGTTTTGAGATTAAGGTATCCGACTACGTTCGGAACCGTAATTTTGCAAAAGCGCGTAAATGGACAATATTTATGATATTTAGTGTCACTTAGATTAGAATACATATATACAATTGTTTTAAGAACATTATGACAAAAAATTATTTAAATACAATATTTGGCAAAAATAAGCAAATAACCTTTTTCCAAATGTTCTCCTTTTGTAAGAAATGCTTCTATTGTATTAATGTTTTGCCTGTGTGTTCAGCTCAGACCTCTCTACAGAGGCTCAACTAGAATTTTTGAAACGCATAACTTGGAAGTCGGTTTATCCATGTTTTACGAAAACAGAAGGAGAGAAATTTTTAAGAAAATACGACGATAATTATTTCAAATAGGTTGTAACTCTGAACATAATTTGAATTTTCAAAAATCATGAGTTGACCTCGTACAAGAAGTCTGAGCTATACGGTAATAAAATATTACAATAATATTTAAGAAACATTTGGAAAAAAGTATTCTAAGTTAATTGCCGAAATCATGTTTAAAATAATTTTTGTCATAATGTCTTATAAAAATTGTATACATGTATTCTAATCTAAAATGACACTAAATATCATGAAAATTATCCATTTATGCGCTTTTTAAAATCGATGCCCCGAACGTAGTCGGATACATAATAATTACGAGTTATACATAATTTTTACTGATTCTTTTGCCATTTTTTGCCTCTTATTTATTAATAGTAGAAATATCTCTAAAAATAATACATTTTTTAGCATAAATTGTTCTTTTCGGGGAATAGTTGTCTGTTGCATTTGTAAAATAAATGTGCTGTCTTGTTCAGTTCGAACAATTTTATAAATGATCTAAAATTTTTGTTTTTCCAGACAACTTTTTGATATTTTCGTTCTGTAACAAATTAACAATTTTTCAAGAAAATGACAGGAACATTCGTGTTTATTAATCTAATCTTTTAATTAATTATTCTTTGAAGGAAAAAAAATTGTGTTTCATAACATTTTAGTATCAGTCGTTTTTAATCTTTTTCCCCTCATTATAACTTTTTTGTTCCATGTAAATAATGAAAAGTGCTGCTCAAAATTTTATTGCGTAAATATCGTAAATTCATCAGTTTAATATTAGGATATAATTTCTTAGTAATATGTGTGTTGTAACGATTTCCTATACTTAGTGTATAGTTTCTAAGCAATTCTTTGTGACATTTTATACTACCGTATATAATCCGGCGTATAACGCGCACTTTCAACGCAAAAAATAAGATCGAAATGTACGGGTACGCGTTATACGCCGAGTATAAACAGCAGAGCTTTAAAAATAAGAAAAGATAAGCATAGAAAATATCACACTTCCACATATATCGAAATATTGTTTCTTTAAAAGAAATGACATTCCTTATGAACTTAATGGGCTGTAGTTGTAGAAGTATAACTATTTTTTTCCCCTTCTAAAGCTTGAAATAATACTTCGAATAAATAACTTCATAACATAAGAAAATTGCTCATGTATATGTCAGGTTTTTTCGCAAAAAAGGGAATGCGCGTTATACGCCGGATTTTACGATAGTTGTTTCTTGTTCAATTCCTACTATTAGCTCGCAATCTCTATATATTTATTTATTTATTTGTTTATTTATTTATTTATCTTGGTGGAATTTTCAATCGTTAATAAAATACACTTTAAAGTGCTCAATTGAGCTGAAATTTTATATACATGATTATTTTGGAGACTACAGTAATTTAATTATAAATTTAAAAAAAAATTTATTAAAACTAATTTTTCAAAATTACAAATACAACGTTGGGGCATTTCGACCCTTTTGGGGCTTAATCAAAACTTGAAAATGTTTTATTCTGTTTTTAAAACATTCAGTTGCATGAAATTTTATATACACATTGTTTTGGGTAAAATGATATTAATATTAATATTTATATTAATTGTAACTATTTAATAAAAGTGTAAAAAAAAAAAATTTTTCTTTGTTTATCTAAGTGGGGAAATTTACTTAAATTTTTTTTTTATATTATTTTTTTTATATATATTACATATATTTTTTATACTACAAGCCCATATTATTAATAATGAACGTTGTTCAATTTCTAATACTATACATAAATATTATTCAATTTTGTTTGCGGAAAATATGAAAATTTTATCTCTAAATATATTGTATTCAGTTTTCCTGTTTTACTAAACTTAGGTCAGTATAAAAAAGAATAATATTTTTTATAAGACCTTGAAATAAAATATAATATTTTCCAAAATATTTGACCGAGGGCTTCATTAAACTAACAATGTTCTTCCTTTATGTTCTGTTGATATTTTTATAGTTCTGCAAGATTTATCTTGTTTTTAACTTTTGAAGACCAAATTCAGATTCAGATATGTTTTAAGTTAATTTTTGTGTATATTTTGCTTTAGTTAAGGGATATTAAACATTTGATGAGGGGGGGATTTTTATGTATAATTTCCACGGATTTTCAAATAAGGGACATAAATATTTAATAGATTTCTTCATGTGCGTTTTATATTCATATAAAATGTGATGGTGTTTCTAAAGACGCGACCTATTTTAAGTATACCACACAATTGATTTTTGAAAGAATTTGATGGTTTTTTAAGTTTATACTAAGGAGAGGGTCTGATACCCCCTGCCCGGGGGTATCTCTTCATCCACGCACCTAGATTTGTAGGGATAAAAGATTGACCACTGGAACCTTCCATAATGAATCTAGTTTATTATTATCATCCAGTTTATATTAAGCAATGCAACACAAGTCTTACTTAGAGGAAAGCGATCAGGAGTGATATGACGTAATTAACAATTCTTAGCATATAGCGCATAAATCTTTCTCACTATCTTTATGATAAATTAACCTCTGAATCTTTATCTATAGCCGATTCTTTAATCAGCTAGAGTCCGCTCTATAATTAAACTTTAATAATCTATCTCTTATACCGACATCACACGGCGATCCGCAACCAAGCTTTATATCTTCTATATATTATTATTATCCAACTTGATTCAGCTTCTATTCACCTTCTGGCTTCTAACCGACTTCTATATGGCTCCTATAATACTTTCCAGCTGACCTCCTCGCGAATGCAAAAGCTCCAATATATATTGGAGCATTCGTACAATCATTGTATTCATTCAATATTGTACAATCATTCACTAATCTGCATATCGCGTTTTCTTCTTGAGAAGGTTGGATTGAAATGCCATTCTGGCCCCAAAGATTCCCCAAGAGGATTAGTGAAAGGTGCTATAAAGCCCCTTCACAAGGGTGCCTCCTGTCCGCCTAACGGTGAACCAACCCCCATTGTACCAATTATGCAACTGTTCATACTCGTTGCTCAAATTGTAAAACTGTAATTTACGTGAATTATGTGATTCTAATTTGTATCCTTTATATTGAACACGTACTTATTGCCTTTGTACTATTGCTTTAGTTTGTGTGAAATAAATAAATAAATTTATTACATCATCATGAAAAACTTTTTTTTTATGTAGAGAGAGATATGCATTTTAATCATGTTCTGTAAAAATTGAAAAAAAAGGGTTATTTTTATAATTTTCTGTAAATTTCTTCCTCTTTAATAGAAATATAACTTAGATTTTTTTTAAAAAATCAAATAATCTTTTAACTATGCCTCTTTAGTTTTTTAGTTCTCTATTAAGGATATTTAAGTTTTATTTTTTTTAGAAACTGTAAGCTCTGATTTGGGAGCATTGGCTCGCAAAAGATTAAAATTTAAGAAGTACATTTTAAAAGATTGGTAGAAAAAAGTTTAAAAATAATTTTCTACTTATGTATACTTATCATATATCATTATATTACTAATATTTTAACATATCTTTTAAAAAAAATATGGGCTTTTTTTATATTTTAAAGAAACTTTTATTTTCTGAGTATAGTATGTTTTAAAATTTTTAAAAATTTATCTTTAATTTTTTAGTTTCTGTTGTATTGTGGTGTTTATTTTGTGTAGTTTATTATATATATTGTAAAGTTTAGTTCCATCCTGTTATATATTTACTTTACTAAATAAAGGAATTTAGAAAAGTGAAGGAAAAAAAATGTTTCTAACGCTTAGGAAAGTAAACACTAAAGTAAAAACTTTACAACTTGAAAAGTTCTTTTGTAATCTAATTTCTTTTTATCAACTTACTGTTATATCAACTCACATTTAGTTCTCATTCTTGTTTGTTGAATGAATATCTTTCTTTTACTTAGATTAACTATCTTTTTGTATTCAGTTTGAAACCTTTTTCTTCTATAAACTATTGTTAGTCTGTTATATGTTTGCTCTGTATACAGTTGGACGTTTTTGTGTTATACTTTGAATTCTCCGGAAAAAATTATGTTCCTTTCTTCGCCTGTTTGTGGGAATGTCATAGAAAATTTGTTTTTAAATGTCTCCTTTTACGTTTAAGTTGAATCATTACAACACAATGGGGCCTTTATAAACATAACTATTACCGCAATGCGATCCTTTATAAACATAACTATTACTACAGCGCTTTTTTATAAGTTTCATTATTGTTACAATGTAGCTGTTATAATATTGTCTTATTTAAAAAAAGGCATGTAATAAAAATAAGCTTTTTTTTTTCTAAAAAAGAACTTTTTTAGGCTAAAGAAATTTCGAACTTGGAAATAAGATAGTGTTTAAAAT
The DNA here is from genome assembly GCA_019973955.1 of Trichonephila inaurata madagascariensis. NCBI lineage: Eukaryota > Metazoa > Arthropoda > Arachnida > Araneae > Nephilidae > Trichonephila > Trichonephila inaurata. The sequence continues at coordinate 172,196 of BMAV01006467.1, forward strand.
GTATTATAAATATTTTGAATAATTTTCTTTTCATCGAGCTCATTTTGTGCTATGTGCTTTATTATTGTTGACAAATATTTACGACTTAAAAGAAAGTTTTTGTAAAAATCTAAAAGTGGCAACAGTGAAGTGCATCCATTGATTGGCTGGAAACTCGTAATTGCATTTATCACATGGCCATGAACGTCACATGAATTTTTATCCTTTGCTTGCATACCACTTTTCGATTTCTAAATCAATTTTAACATTTAACTTTAATATCAAACTCAGCCATAATATGAAAATATGGTTTTTTTCTTTTTTGTTTAGAAAATTATAGTATAATTCCAGTTAATCCAGAAGAATTAATTCAACATCTTTAAACATTTTTTTTTATGTTTACCTTTCAGTTAATGGGCTTTGTTTTTGACGGATTCATAAAATTTTATTTTTTATCTCCATAGCCATCTATTCTATTAAAAACAAATTTAGCTAATAACATTCATTATTTTTAATAATCCAGAAATTTTTGTTTTCAATGTCTTTGAATTGAATAAGGAGGTGATCTAATAATTGGGAGATAATGTCTTCTTTACCTGAAGAGGAATTAAGAAATGTGTGGAACTGGGAGACATGGCTGACTTTTTAAAAAGTCATTGTTTAGCCTCTGGTACAACTTAAAGAGAGTTACGTCAAATTTAATCGCCACTTAATAATGTTAGTGTGAAAGTTAAGCGGCTTATATGATAATGACTGAAACTGTGTATTGTAAAATCTAGTTTAATTTTTTCAAGTTACAAATATATGGAAAAGGAAGAGTGGCGTGTAAATGAATTAAAGTAGGACCAGTTTTTGCACGGTTCTATTTTATGCGATTTTGTTTTTGTGCGATTTGATTTTTGTACGTTTTTTTTTGTGCAATATTTTTTAACGCAGTTTATGAATTTCAGCGGCTTTAGCGCCATTGTAATGCTTTCTATCAATATACATGTATACACTTTAAGATGCTCTGTTCTTTTGTTATAAAGTCTCTTGACAATGCACTTTCAATTGCTTTCTCTCAACGAACTGTCTGCACGCACTTGATTGAAAATGAACTTTCAATGACAGTGACATTATCAATCATTTGATAGATTTGAAGACAGACAAGATGAACCAAACTCTTTGAGAGCGGAGAAAATATCTGCAGAAATCCAGCTTTCCAACAAATCGGAAAAGCATTTTCTTAAAATACACTGCTGGCCACTGTAAATGCAACACCAAGAAAGACAAGGGATAGCACAGCAAAATTTATTTTGTAAATAACATGTTGACCAAGTATCAAATGATTAAATTTATAGACTTCTGTGAAGTGTGGTTCCTGCCAGAATCAGTAGCCAGAGAAGCCGCCATTGTTGGAGATCACCGCTGCCACACGCCTCGGCATTGATACAAAGAGACTTTGGATGTGTTTTGGGGGTACAGCAGACCAAGCAGCTTCCACACGTTGCCAAAGTTGATCTGGTGTGGCAGCTGGGGTGTAATCTGGGTCATCGTTGAGCAACCTATGGACCACATGTTTTCTATCGGCGAAAGCCGGCCAGGGAAGCAGTTCAATCTGGTGATTGACGAAGAACTTTTGGACAATGCGTGCCACGTGTGGTCGCGCATTATCCTGTTGAAATATGGCTGTAGCCAAGATCTGAAGGTAAGGAAGGACAACTGGTTCCAACACCTCGGAGGTGTAGCGCTGGCTGTTTAAAGTACCGGCAATGCGTACTAGAGGAGGGCGAGAGTGATATCTAATACCACCCCATACCATAATACCCGGTGCAGGACAAGTGTGGCGGTGCATAACGCAGCTGTTCGGCATCCTCTCTCCACGGTGTCTCCAGATTCGAATCCTACCATCGAGGTGTTGCAGACAGATGCGTGACTCGTTAGTAAAGACAACTTCATTCCATTCTTCCGCCCACATCCTTCTTTCATCGCACCATTGGCGGCGGAGACGTCTGTGGTTCTGCTTCAAGGGTAGACCAAGCGGCGTCTTGCGGACGAACCCTCTGCTGTAAACGGCGTCGAATAGTACGCGCAAACACGAATGATGCTTACAGATCAATGTGCTGTGCTTGGTTCGTGAGTGACTAGCGAACCTCACTGCCTTCCCCCGTGAAGTTTTGAAGGGGTGCGACCCCCAAATCGGCCCTCGTACCCCCCCACCCAAGGGTCCAATCCGCATTACATTGTTTGTTTTTTGCCCAAACCGACTACCGATTTCCCGAAGATAATCCAAATCCGGTAGGCCACATCCTTTCTTTGTTGAACTATTTTTTGTAAAAAAGCGTCCTTTTTTCTCGGCCCCCAACTTTTTTTGAAAAACCACAAGAAACCGTTCGCAAATCTTGAAATCTGAAGCCTTAAATAGTCCACGGGCCCGCGTGATTTTTTCCTTAAAATTTAATTTTGCTTCTCACCTCCATTAATGCTCCGGTGGCCAGCAGTGTATATACACAGTTGGACCCCTATATATGGAATTGATCGGGACTAAATAATTTGTTTGTTAAATCGGGTTCAAACAAAATACAAATTTTGTGCACTTAACTTTTGGAAAATTTTTTGGAAACTCCCGAAATCCTAGTTAGAAATTATACGCTTTTATAACAGCTAAAATACTACAAAATTTTTACGCACCAGTTATAATTGGAAATTTTAAAATACTGACTAATAGATGTTTAACAGTCTTTTTGTGTTTCCTGGCTCGAAAGAAAATTAATTTCATTTTTTCAAAGGAGAGGTATGTTTTCACATTTTCCATAGAATCGTAAAGCGTTAGAAAATGTAACAGTTTTGGTAAGATTTTCATTATCACAGTTTGCATCAGAATCGCTATTCATTTGCTCCGACAAATTAACAATTTCCTGAATTTCAGTTGTACAGATAGGCAGTCTGTCACTTCAAATGTAATAAAATCATTGAAATCTTAAAATATCCTCTGCGTCGTGGGGTTGGATCAGATAAGAAAGGAGTTTCCTGTCCTATTCAAAATTCACACAGCATATTACTCATGATTCATCAGTGCCTGTAATGTTTAATAACGCCCTGCACTCTTTACCATCGAAATTGGCTACTTACAAGAAATATTTTTATTCTGTTCCCGACAAAAAGGATATGAATTGAAAAAAAAAATCAATTTTTCAAACACAAACTAATAAAAAAAAATAAATTCGAATATCGAAATAATTCGTTAATTTGGGGTTTATTATTCGTTAAGGTATCCGACTACGTTTGGAACCGTGATTTTAATAAAGCGCATAAATGGATAATTGTCATGATATTTAGTGTCGCTTAGATTAGAATACATGTATAAAATGGTTTTAAGGACATTTTGACAAAAAAAATGAAGTACAAAATTTTGACAAAAAATGAGCATAGAATAACCTTTTTTCCAAATGTTCTTTTGTGAAAAATGCTTCTATTATAATAATATTTTGCCTGTATATAGCTCAGACCTCTCTACAGAGGCTCAACTAAAATTTTTGAAAAATTCAAATTATTTTCAGAGTTACCACCAATTTAAATAATTATTGGCGTTTTTTTCTTAAAATTGCTCCCTTCTGTTGTCGTAAAATATGGATAAACCCACTTCTAAGTTATATATTTCAAAAATTCTATTTGAGCCTCCGTACAGAGGTCTGAGCTATATACAGGCAAAATATTATTATATTAGAAGCATTTTTCACAAATGGAGAACATTTGGAAAAAAAATTATTCTAAGTTAATTTTTTGGTGAAATATTGTATTAAATAATTTTTTTGTCAAAATATCCTTAAAATAATTTTATACATGTATTCTAATCTAAGTGACATTAAATATCATGAAATTTATCCATTTATGCGCTTTTTTAAAATCACGGGTCCGAACGTGTCGGATACCTTAAAAAGAGGGTTTTGCCTTCATTTTAATCGGGAAAAGAGACAATTTCGTTAAATAGGGGTTCGTTAAATCGGGGTCCGACTGTATATATATTATATGTATCTTTGTGTATATATGATATTAAAAATAACCATATTTCGGAAAGATTTTTTTAAAGCATCATTGTTGGTTAGCAGTGCTATGTTTCTTGTTACCTAAGTGTGCTGAAGGATTTAGATTTTATTTCCCTTCGACAAACATTATTTCACGAGATTTTGACTAGAGAAATGTTTATTTTAAATATTTCAACCGAAAGAGGCATAGTTCAACTTGTTTTTCCTTTCTGAAAATACGCAAACAAGCCCAGCCAAGTGAAAAAAAAAGTCTTCCATTAGATCTGATAAAAGAAGAAAAAAAAAGTTTTACTCGTATTGAATTCGAGGAAAGTTTTTACTGATATAGATTTCAGGAACTCTCAATGCCAGACATTCTGAAAAGAATTATATAAAGTTCCAGCATGCATTTTTCGCTCCCGCTTCTTTTTCTTAGAGAACTTTATTCAGTTCTGTTTGTGGGATTTTTCGAAACGGATCAGTATAATAACAGTGTGTAGAATTCTCAAAAACTAGTTTTTTCCCATGCTGTTATTTTATATTATTGGAATTTTGCTGTTGAAAAGGAGTCAAGGTGCATTAAAGTAAAGAGCCAGGCGAATTTTGAAGGTTTCTTTTTAAAGGACTGTAAAAGATTCTACCGTTACTTCAGAACTGAAATAAAAAGGAATGAAATTGAAGAAGTATGTCTTAAGATAAAATGGTAAGTATTAATGATGCCAATACATGAAAATTTATATGGCAAATTAAAAAATAATCGCATAATGCAGTATGTTAATGAGTTAAATGTAAAAAAATGTGGTATTATCTCACCCCATTGGGGAAATGTGAAAAAGTGTATTACGCATCCAATTGGCATTATGTCAAAACGTTGCCAACTTGCGTTGTTGGGTAATACGTAAGTACCAAAATTATCAACAATATAGCTCTCAATTATTGCTAAAATTAAAAAAATATTTTGAAATGAACTCAACAAGCTATTTAAGATTATTAGAATCGACATAGATTATATATCAAAATTTACTTTTTTACTTCTCCATCCATTTTAATTAATATAAGGCAGTTAATTAATTAATGCATTGCAATGTTAATTTCCGTACTTCCATATTGTTACGTAGATCCGGGTTCAAGGATTTTATGCAAAACAATCACAAAGAAAATAAACAGTTCTTCAAGAGCGATGTGAATTTATTATCAAAAATCCAATCCTCTAAATACAGGATTCAGCAGCAATATTCACAGAGTAAATCTCCGAAGGTCTTCACACCTTCAACAGCAATCAAACACAATTATCATCGTTTAAGAACACACGTATGTAAAAGATTATTCACAAGCACAGCCGAACTAGTAGGTAATCAAAACAATGCTCACTAATCGCTGGTTGAATCGCAACTGACTGGTTGCGGCTGGCACTGCTCTATTTATAAACCTGACGGAAACATCCAGAAAAATCCGCACGCGTCATAGAGCGTGAAATTAGTGGCGAGATCCACTACTTTTTTGAAGAATCCAGAGGGTTCCAAACTTGCTAACATGGTTGCCAAAGTCACCAAATTGGCGACCAACCTGGTCGTTAAATATGATGCCAACCTGCCTCTATCTCCAAGATTTTGCCAAGTTCTCATTAAATCGCCACTATAGCGTAAGGAACGGCATTGCTGATCAATATTTCAATTTTAACAAAATAAATATAACATAGAGTGATATAAATGCTTTACACACATCCAAATACAAATTATTTACACTATTTACACAAAATTTCGTAACAATATTATACTGCCGACCAATTTCGTCAAATCAAGTGACGTCGCCAATTCAAAAAATATCGCCAAAAGCTGTCATTATTATTATTCTGTTCGAACATGAGTGAAAACGGTTTCCAGTATTGGCTTCGCATCGTAACATTTGGCGACGTAGTTGCATTTGATGAAATTGGTTAATATAACTGTAAATTGAAGGTGTGTGTATAATACGTTTTGATATTCAAAATTTCTACTCGCACATGAAGATAAAAATTCTTGAGGCTACTGATTATTTTCTTTATTTTTATAAGCATCATTACTTGGATTGTAAGATTGGAATAGACATTTAGTTGTCAAAAAACGGCTACTATGAAAAATGAATGGCCGTGGTGGCCTAATGGTTGTGGTTGAAGCGAATTTGTAGCTGGGGGTTATTGCAACTGAATTGTGCTGAAGCCACGTGAGATCCAAGTTGTAGCGAGAAAAGGCGCACGTTTAATCTGTCAGGATTCAAAGTTCTTAATATCTTGAACTTTTTCAACAGGAGAATCTTTTATATGCGACAAAGTATTTCAATAGCATTTATATGCTAAGTGACTTTTGCATCTATCTTTGCATCTATCTATCTATAAGTTACTTTTTATTTAATAAAAATAAGTTTTTCAAACATAAAATATATTTTTTATTCTTTTTTGAAATTAATCAAAGCAGCAAAAGAAATAAATCACAGTAATTTAGAAGGGAAAAAAGGGAATTTTCTCTTTGGTCGTAACCGAAACACAAATCAAATGCAAGTATGGTGTAATCAATGCAAAAAAAAAGCTTTTGAAAAATTTTATATTTTTCATGAAAAAATAATTCGCAGACGAGATTAGCGTGTTGCCACTTTTTCTTTTTCAATTATACTCATTATCATATTTTATTGTGATTTGATTACTTTGCGAATTAAAATGCAACTCATTAGAGAAAACACGACAATGCAAATGTTTTTTTCCAAGAACTGGATATATCTTGTAGGAGCGTGATACCCAGATGGAGGATTGTAAGCAGAAGGAAAAAAAAAACATAAAAAGTTTCTTTCTCACTAAATGTTGCTCTTTGATCAGGTCCTTTCGTTCTAAATTCGCAGGATGGAAGAAATTTTCATAAAAACTAACTTCTCTTTAACCTTTTAACTGCCACCGGCGTGTATATACGTCTCTCCCAACTCGTTTAATGCCACGGACGTATATATACGTCTTCCAAATTATGATCCTTTTATTTGCGCTGCTATCAATAAAACTATTCAAAAGGCCTTGGAATGCAATAAAATGACCTTGATATTGTTTGGGAAGAATTTACTTATTTCAGAGAAAAATTTGTTTATTTGTGCCTTTTCTTTGCTCCTCAATACACTACATACGTGCCAATGTGAAAAACGGTGACTCTGGAGAGCGAATCGCGTCACTTTTGATCAGCAGTATTGAAGGGTTAAAAACTTACTTCCTCCTTAAATAATTTACTTATATTTGAAAGTAAGCAAATATTATACTACAAAATAATATTTTTCTTTATAAATACAAAATTGGTATTTGCAATGAGAGATTTCACAGAAACTTAAACACATCATTGAATTTAAAATGAATCCCAATTTGTAATTTATTTTTATTTACTCTAAAATGCTATGATCTTAATATTTAAACTAAAAGTGTTCATTTTTTTCTTACATCTTGTTAAAATTATTTTTGCACTTTATGTACATTTTTATTTTGGTAACTCTCGCAAAATTTTAAATGTTAGGTTCCAAAAATATTTAGTTAGAATCACATCCTATGCGCATCAGATATTTTAAAAGATAGCTGTCATATCGATAAATGAATGATAGTTTATCGATAAAAGTAAAGTTTTAATGAGAAACCTTTGGATTTCTTGACTAAGATATTTATAAATATTTATATGATTTAAATCTGCATAAATTTTACAATCGTTTAGAAAATCAGGCAACTTTACAACTTTTATTTGCAGTAATTCTTATTGCAACTGGATATAATTGCTATCACTCATCATGGCATGAAATGTATTGATATCGATAAATGAATGATAGTTTATCGATAAGGGAAATTTTACTGAGAAACCTTTGGATTTCGTGACTAAGATATTTATAAATATTTATATATTTGAATCTGCATAAATTTTACAATCGTTTAGAAAATCAGGCAACTTTCATAACTTTTATTTGCAGTAAATTCTTATTGCAACTGGATATAATTGCTATCATGGCATGAAATGTACTGAATTAGGATATTCATGCATTAATTATTTAATCTTTGCATGAATTTTTATACTGCTTGGGAAGGCTGGCCAGGAAGGAGGAAGCACAGGAGGTGAAAGGCCCACCCTGGGCTATTATTCCACTGAGGGGAAAGTCATAGTGCAGGTATTTGTTTTTAAACTGTGGAACTTTACCCAATATGAAATCTTCCCCCTCCCCAGAATTAAATAGGGAATGGTCCTATAATAGCCTTTATCCCAAATTTCTTTTGTGTGCCATTATTAGTTCCGCTGAATTTCTGGGAGAAAATTGTGTTGATTGGTTGATTGTTCTCTCGTATTTTGACATAACGTGAAGGATACGCAGGGTTTACCAGTTCTATAGTTAATAGGAATAGGAATGTACCATAGGAATAGAATGTACCATAGGAATGCATGGTCATTAAAGTTTTATCTCATATAGTAGTAAGAGGAACCTTACAAGAAAGACAGGACAAAATAGGGAAGTAAAAGAGAGCATGCTTGTGAAGTAGGGCAGCAAAAATGCTGGGAAGTCTTTGGATTTGAATTGTGCGCGATAGATGGCACTAAGTAAACTGGAACATCAAATGACGATGCATGTGCACAAGCGATATTTGCTGCCGCGCTCTCTAGGAAGCTTCATTTCGCCTGCGGCAAGTGTGAAAGTAGGATGGAGACATTACACAGTGCACCAGGCTTGCTGATAGCCATCTGGCGTACGGGGTGCTGATTGCAAGGACAGAGCCATGAGTAGCGTGCGATTAACTTACCCCAGAGACAAACTCAGCTCATGTCCTCCTTTGCACGCTTGCACCAGAGATTATCCGACCATGGATGATGATGCTGTGGGCTTTAGGATGTAAGCGAAAGGAAATGCAAGAACGCCAAACACATGGAGACAGTGCTGGATCTGGTACAGAACACGTTCAGTACCAGTATTCGGAGCTATCCCAGTCGTAATGGGAATTTCCCTGTAATACCCAGTCCTGCAGAGGTGGATTCTGTATATAAACGATGTGAACTCCTATCGCTCCAACATGCACCCATGGCCAATACTTTATTCTTTTTTTTTTCTTAGATTTTTTCTTTTCTAAGGATTACAAGCATGTTTTCTTCTCTTGTGCACGTATTGTCCTACTTTTAGGTTTTTGTTCTCTACTTCATCAGCGCTTCAAAGCGATTCCGACCATACATTCCTATGTTTTTCTCACGTCTTGGGTAGTAACTCAATCACAATGCAGGGTTTACATAGCAGTTAGATTGATACCCTGTAGTATTTGGCGGTGAAGCCTCGTAAATTTTTGAATCATGGTCAAAAAAATGGCGAGGCAAATATCTAGCAGAGCCACACTCGAAAATAAAACTATAAAGTTTCGTATAATAGTATTTACTTTTTATAAAAGGTATTTTATATTTTATAAAATAAATTATCTATTATTTACCTATTCCTTTTCTCCAGTGGGAATTGCTATTTTAGATGCCAAGAAAGAGATGCGTTTATTGGGGATATTATGGCAAGTAAAACTCAATGCATAACTGCCTATATGTGAAGAATAAAATACACTCTTTTGTAAAAATCAAGAAGCACCAAAAGGGAAAGAGTTATCTGATTATGATATAAAGGATTTCGTAGAGCATGTTCATATATTTGATTTAAAATTGCAAATGATCAAATTTTCAAGGCTAATAGACATGGTGCAGTCATGGAAGCGCATTTCTGCTGAAAACAGCTCATGGAAATTATAAAACCGGTAGCAGTAGAGAATTTATTTTTTCGTTTTCGCGAGGTTGAAATTCGCCGAGAGAAAACGAATGATGCCAATCACGCCGCTTTCAACGAAAGAGCTTATAAGAGCTTCGCGGCTTCGAATGTAGTCGCACATTATCGAAATGCCTGAAGCTGGGTAGTCGCTAATACCGATCAATAGGTCATCACCTGCAGTAGCCACCCAGATACGAAAGCACAATGCTATAAGATGTGCTTGGCAATGATTGTGCGAGACAACAAATGTGAAATGTCTCTGGAAGGACAAGATGCATAAATGCGAGGCAATATCGGATGATTGATTGACAGTCAGGAGCTGCTCAATGGTAGCATTTATGCTTTTATTCAACACTGCAGCCTCTTTCGCATACCCGCGTACTTTTGCAGCGCAGGTATTGTACGTAGGTGATGCCGCTACTTCTAAGTTATGTAAACTACGTGACCTGGGGTGTAAAGGTGGTGAATAAAAAAGAACCAGGCATTGCCATGATCTGCAAATATCTTTACATTAAGATCTTAAGCAAAAGCCTACTTTCAATAAAATAATATGTATATATTTTAGCTGATCTAAGGGTGAAGAAAAACACACAGCAATACGTATTTCAAATAAGCTTTTGATCATAACCCGCTATATTTCACTTTTCCCGCCTATTCTAAAAATCTTAGTCTATACACAGTTCCTAATAGATAATAGGAATTATCCCTACCTTAATCTCTTGTTTTAGCTTCCCTGAAATCCCTCCTCCAGATCCTAAATATTTTGTTTATCTCGCGTGGAATGTATCCCAGCAGTCATCTTATCACGGATTGCAGCTTCACACTGTAATGGCAGCTTCCTTCTGCTGCCTTCAGCTCACTGTACTTAAAACTCGAGAACTAACACACCCCAATAGGTCATACGCTTACACGATTAGCTGCAATTTAAAGGTTTTCCTGGTGATTTGCATACTCAGCGCTTCGCTTCTGGATATAGTTGGGAAAAAGAATTTTGCCTTTTTCAGCCCCAAAACCAAGAAGGGAGTTTTAATGCTCTGATAGGCATCCACCACCACCATTTCAAAGCGCCCAGCGGGAACTGAATTTACATTCACAGTGGTAGCCTTCAGACGCCTGGCCGCCAGGCAGCAACTTCAGCAGACAGCAGTCATGCTGGTATGGAATTTCATCCCATAGCGGATTTCAAAATTACTGAGAAGCTCCATCGCCAAGAGCCTCGTGGCAAGCTGAACAGTGTGGCGTTGTGTAATGTTCAGTCCTCTCATTCACTTCTCACTCCCAACTTTGCTTAGTAAGCATAAGAAGAAACAGAATTTTTTGAATTTATTTATTTCATTGAGTCCATACTGGGTACTTATTCTTGCTTACTATCCATAAATTCAGCTTTTCTTCATCTAAATGAAAATGATATAATTCTAGTAAATAAAACTTCTACTATATCGACATGAGACTGAAAATTCAAGATTTAAATATAACTTCTATTAAAAGGAAATCATAAAATAAGATCCATAACTGCTTTCTTTTTTGTAAGGTAAAGCCAGTGTATATCAGGCTGATAAAAGAGTATTTTACATTAGAGATCTAAAAGGCTTTAAAATTTACCGATACCGAGGAACAAGATACTTTCAGGTATGTATAATGGTTGCTCAAATGAAGTGGACTCAGTGCCATTCATGTCAGGGAATGAGTACTGGCTGCATCCAAGGGAATTCAATGGAGGAGCAAAGAGGACTGCTGGCGATTGATTTTAATTTTCTGGCTGATAGTAGAAGGAAGCTCTTGAAGGTATACGAATAAGTTTATTGATAATAAAATATAGCTGGCACTACACTCTCTTTAAGAGCATTTAAAGACTGTGTGGCCCACAGGTTAAGAATATATCGCTTTAAAAGCGCTCTGCTTTAAGCACATCATATCTTTCATATTAATTCAATCCGTTCCATCCAGCGTTCTCTCCTAATGATTAAATGGCGCATTTATACATATGTTTATTCTGGTAACCCCCTGGAAGTCGCCAGTTACATTCAGAGGCGCCAACAAGAAGTACAAATATAGCAACGCCACCAAAATGGATATAACAAAAGGGGTAAATGGTGTACGCATACGACAGCACTTAATAATAAAACTGTTCGTAGTTGAAATAGATCAAAAGTAAGTCGTACTTTATTCATGGATGCGTCCTTATCGGAACAATGCGCGGTATCTCATTGTGAAGGTGGAGCTGGATGTGGACATCTATCAGCGAAAGAGGGGAAGTCTATGGTAAGCATTGCTTCGTTCGAATAAAATCAAACCATATCAGGGCCCATGACAATGCCGGTGGGTAGCCTAGTGGTTTGGTATCGGACTCAGACCGGAAGGCCTGGGTTTCGATGCCGATCCACCATATACCCCCCGATACGCAGGAATACTTGCTCGTTAAATCATTGGGTCAAAATTTGTAGGTTGTAATCACGAGTGCAGGGGACTGGAGAATATTTCCCTCCCCTTCATTCCCATGCCAAAATGTGTTTAGGTGGAGATAGGTGGTATCGCCATCTATCGTCCCTTCGGGAAATTTCGCCGAGCTAATTCGTATTAAGACCTGTATGGTGCTCAAGGCAAGGGCAACGACAGGCGTACTTCTTGCCATGATGAATTTCTTGGGCCTCGATCTGACTACGTCAGATAGGTGGCATTAGAAACAACAACAACGTCTCCCACGAAACCCAGAAAACCTTAACAAAATTCCGTTGAAAAGTGTTGGAATACCCACTGTACAGTCCGGATTTGTCTCCCTGAAACCTTCCACACTTTTTTCCACTTAAGGTATCCGACTACGTTCGGAACCGTGATTTTCAAAAACGCATAAATGGGGAATTTTCATGATATTTGGTTCACTCAGATTGAATAATGCATAAAATTGTTTTAAGGACATTTGACAAAAAAAATATTTAAATACAATATTTTTGGGAAAAAATTACAGAATAATTTTTTCAAAGTTTCTCCTTTTGTAAAATAGCTTCTATTATAATAATTTCTGTATGTAGCTCAGACCTTTCTACAGAGCTCAACTAAATTTTTGAAAAATCCCATTATTTTCAGAGATACCACCCATTGAAAAAAAATTTTTGGCGTTTTTTTTTAAAATTGTTCCTCTCCTTGTCTAAAATATGGATAAACCCCTTCTAAAATTATATATTTCAAAATCATAGTTGAGCCTCTGTACAGAGGTCTGAGTATATACGGCAAAATATTATTATAATAGAGTCATTTTCACAAAGGAGAACACTTTTGAAAAAACATTCTGTTAATTTTTCCCCAAATATTGTATTTAAATAGTTTTTTTTTTAAATGCCCTTAAAACAATTTTATACATTATTCTAATTAATGACACTAAATATATAATATTACCCATTATACGCTTTTCCAAATCAAGTTCCGAACGTAGTCAGGAACCTTAAGGGAGGATTAAGTTTCCATTTGGATCTTTCTACAGTGAAGGCATAGACCCACTGTCGAAACGATGAGAACTGTGTTACAACGCCCTTTGTTCATTTATTTTGATTTCCAATAAAGGTATTCTTTTTATTCAACTTGCCTACTTTTCATTTGGGCAACTCTTATAGATCAAGAGAAAAATAAAACAAAAATCATTTTTATGTTATGTCCACAAGGGGAAGGAAATTTAGAAAACTTGAGCATTTATAGTAACTAGTCAAAGTAATTTTTGTTAAAAAATGAATGTTTTTTTCGAAAATAGTTAGCATCAAAGACAATGCAAAACAACTCGAGGTATAAAAAAAATAAAGTATTAACGAAAAACAATTCAATTGCTTTGAAAAATGAATCGTAGGTAGTCGTTTGAGAGAACGAATTCTCTTTCTGATTTTTTTGCTTAACATTTTTATTGTGTTTGCTTTGTGAAAAAAAGGCTGCATTTTTCGTAACTTTTGATATATGACTTCTATTAGGAAGAACTTGTCTATGGGAGTGTACTATAAAAATCATGAAAAGCCAGAAAGATTGTATAGAGTTGTATCGGAAAAAGGCTGGTTTTAAGAGGAATGTCAAATATTTCAAGACTAGATTTATTGTAATTTGCCAAATGACACTACCGTTCTATGAAGCGAGATATTTGAATGAAAAATCCCCCAGAAATACCGACAGGGGCTTTAGAAAAAAAATTATGATTATAAATCTGAAATCTGGACTTGTGATTGTTGGATGTAATGGAAAACTTCTATTAAAAATACATGAGATGATGTTCTGGTAATTTACGAAACGTATTTGCCAGTTTGATTATTTCGTAATGATTTTCTGCGGTCTTCAATTGTGGTTTTTAACCCTAATGATCTCTAGTTTGTTCGTTAGTTTTGATTTAATTATATTGGTGATATAAGTGAAAAGGGGAGTATAATTTAATAGAGAATTAAAATTTTAAATATTAAATTTGCAAAATTATGATGCATATTTATTTTCATTAAAACTAATTAACGCGTATTTAAAGTGTAAATTTGTGAGTATATTGTGTATTTTTAGATTAATTCCGCTTAGGTTTCCATATAGAATAGTGAACGCCAGTAACATACTTGAAAACTTATATTTATTACCTGCATTTTTTTTTCTTCAAATATTAGTTTTTTCCATAACTAAACATAAGCTTGCTTAGACATTAACTTTTAAAATATGAGAAATTACCTTTGGAAAAATTATATGGAAATTATTGACAATTTGCCAAATTTTTCAGAGTCAGAAAATTTTTTTACGTTCTACTTCCACCTGCACAGTTACTTATACTTCAATGAAATCAATAATTAAAAAATTAAGTTGGAATTTAAAAAATAAATGTCCTTTTTATTAAATTTTGTCTTTTAAAATGCTATTTACGTAATTTTCTTTTAAATTTTTTTAAATAACTTTTCTATTTTTTGTTTTTAAATATATGTGTATATATATATTTTCCTTATACTAAATATTGTTTTTTTTTTCAGGTAAGTGAAAATTTCCCTTTGAATCATTTTTATTTTCCAGGTAGACTTTTTAAAACTTTTAAATTTCCTATTTTAAAATTGGCGATTGTAGTATTTGTTTAAAACCCAATCAAATTTTTTTATGAAAAACAGAACATAGGAACGCGTACTTTAAACGGAATATTTAGGAAAAAATTGAAGTTAGATTGAAAAGTTTAGAAAGTGGATTATAAAATTTATATTTTTTAATGCAATATCAAATTTTTAAAAAAATTTTTTTCTAAACTTTTTCGTAAGTCTACTGGACCCAAACTGTTCCGTTATCACTTGCGATGTTCCCGGAATCGAAAAGGCGCTACAAGGAACTGATGTTTCCCCCAAACGATACTCTTCATCATGGTTTAAAGTGAACGTGATGATAAATAGAGTTTTTTTTTTTTTCCAAAAGTATACCATACCAGGTGACAACTGCCCGATAAAAAATTTTTAAATTTTTGTTTTATTTTTTTTCCAATTTTAGGGTTTTCCAAACAAAAAAAAATCGAATGTTGATTTTCGGATGAAATATCGATTCCTGAATCGATTCTTGCTATACGTTAAAAAATCGTTTTCTTTGCCCGAAATCGATTTTTTTGTTAACCTTTAACGTCATGCCCGAGATCATCTCTGGGACAGACTGGGGTTTGAAAAGGGCACGCCAGTATTACCAGGGGAATTTTTGAGTCATGTATTGTTTTTTCTCGAATATATATCGGGGGGGGGTTTATTTCGGGTTCATCTCTTTTCAAAGACTGATTCTCGGGAAAAGTTAATGTGGCAATTCAAAGATGGCACACTTTACGAAGACTTAAATGTTAGAGGGGTTTAAAAATTCTTTTGGGTTAAAAATTTAAATTTGTGTACCCAAATCATCAAAATAACTTTACATTAAAAGGGTGAAATCCCTTTCCCTTTTTCAAAAGAAACTTTGACGAGGTTTTTGTTATTATCTGCGACACGTGTCATATGCCATCCCTCTTGAATTTCACTGCATTTATCCCCCGGTGCATTGCAACATTAGGTATTGTTGTTTGGAATAATGATGGTTGTTACGCATTACATTCTTCTGGTAAACTTCTAGTGGTATTCAGTGGGAAAATGGAGCATAAGGTCCAGCTCATGTGTGATGTGTTTTTCTTTTGACAATTTTAGTTTATGTAATTGTAGTTTGATATTGATGAAAAAACTCAAATTATTTTTTTAAGTTTTTTACTTGTTTGGGTTTTCTAATACAGCCAGATTTAAAAAAGGTACAGTCTTAGCCATCTGAAGCAGATTCTGGAATGTATAATGTAGATTGACCATAACATTGAAAATTATTGATTCCGCGAGTTCAATAAACGAATTCATTCCATTACGAGGAAAAACAGATAACACGTTGCAAAGTTTGTCGTCGTGTGATGTCTAAGAGGATGATTGCAAATGGTAACATTATCATCGGAGGGAAAAATATCCCAGTTCGTGACATTGTAATACATATCCGTTTATCGTACTGTGTTTTTAATAATAAATATGAGTTTTTCCCAAATTATTTACGGACGTATTAATCCCAAAATTTTCCTCCTTTTTTCCCCCAAACCCAAAACAAGACAAAAATTAAGAAAAAATTTTAAAAACTAAAAAAAGACAAAATTTGCAATAAAATAAACCCCTGTTAAAATTTCTGGCCTTCGGAAGTACTTCAGATAAAAAAACTCAACAAATACATAATGCGTGTGGAAAAATAAGAGAAAATCCGTTTTCTTTTAAAAAGGGGGAACTTTTTAGGCGTTAAACTTCCCCCCAATTCGATCAAACACCCCTTAAAGCCAAGATCCCTCAGTAACTTCCAAAGTTATTACACAACGGTGTGCGCGCGCATCGTAAAAATTTACTCTCATCATTTTTCCCAAACACTCCAAAAGAAATCTAACTTCAAAAATTCAGAAAGTAATAGGTATTACATAAAAATTGCTTTTTCTATAGGATAATGAATTTAGAAAATAATATAAGCAGTAGAGCTTTCTATCTGAAAAAAATATTATGATTCTTCAAAATTATGTGTGACAACTTTAAAGCTGTCAGCTACGTGATCTGTTATTTTGCCTTCTTGGCTTTTCTTCCCTTGAAGCATTATTAAGAAAAATGGCAAATGTTGCTTTTGTAAAATGGTAAAATATAGTGCCTAGAATAGTGGTAGGACATCCTACTAATTCATACAATAATTAAATGCTAACCGAAAATAAGTCCTAAGGCTATTTAATAAAACTATAATCTCGCGATGG
Source organism: Trichonephila inaurata madagascariensis (assembly GCA_019973955.1). Lineage (NCBI taxonomy): Eukaryota > Metazoa > Arthropoda > Arachnida > Araneae > Nephilidae > Trichonephila > Trichonephila inaurata. Next base: position 189,209 of record BMAV01006467.1, read on the forward strand.
TTGGGTTTATGTTTAAGAAGAACAAATCATACACATTTGGAGCAGATTTTTTTGGCTTATTTTACAAGGAACATTCTTCCAAATCTTAAATTTCTCTCTGATCTATTACTGATATAAAAACTTCATTTGCTTAAGAATATCGGAATTTCGAGTGCCTTATAAATGAACTTAAGTCCACAGTTCTCTAATGATTTCCTTATTCCATCTCTCATTCGAACGTTTAGTAATACACAATCTAACATCTATTGAACTAATTCCACACAGACCATACCTTGAGAATGAATCCTCTGTAAATTTTAAGAGATTCAACCAAACATACCGAGCAGTCGTGCACACAAACTAATGAATGAAGACTTAGCATTTAGACAAACCTCTTCAATCACTGCTCAAAGGTGGCTTCCGGGCTTAATTATCGGATTCTCACTCGAGGGAGAAATCGTCTGTGGTATTCCTTAACGAACAACTGGAGTGAGTGATGAACGGAGTTTTAATTAAATTCAACGTAATGAGCGATCGTATACGAGTCCAGGAATAATGATGGACAGTTCGTTAACTTGAAGAGAAGGCCGATACGAGTATATTGAAATGATTCTAGTAAATTGAATCGTCTGAAGTAATGAATGACGATAAAGATTTGATACTCTTCCACTATCGTGGGTATGGATGGGTAAAATAGAAATAGAAGATTATTTTTAACTTGCTCATTTAAAGGAATTAGGGACATCTTAATCTCGATTTCGACTGAAATCTTCCCTTTTCGAAAATCTAGTAGCTGGGGTAAGTTTTATACTGTTTTGCGGATCGAAACTTTCTAAGCGTCCTGCAGTTGTTTCCCAGCTGTTGCTTTACATTAAGCTGGTTGCCGAGTAATCATGATGTCAAACTCGTGGCTAGTATTGATTTGTCGAGTTTTTTTGCCATAGATCTGTCTCTTATTATGTATTTCAAATATAAAGTCATGGGAGAAAAATTGTTGGTAGAATCTATTTAGTTCTTTAAGCTATTTGTGCAGTTTTATATGAAACTAAATAGAAATATTAAATTTAAAAAAATGGATGTCACAATTTACTGAGGGCATTTTGAATGAGGAAGCTGACAAATGAACTGGAACCCTGCTTAAGGTATCCGACTACGCTCGGAACCGTGATTTTAAAAAGGCGCATAAACGGATAATTTTCATGATATTTAGTGTCACTTAGATTAGAATACACGTATAAAATTGTTTTAAGGACATTTTGACAAAAAAAAATTTATTTAAATACAATATTTCGGCAAAAAATTAACAGAATAACCTTTTTTCAAAATCTCCTTTTGTGAAAAATGCTTCTATTATAATAATATTTTGCCTGTATATAGCTCTAGTCTGAACTAGAATTTTTGAAAAATTCACATTACTTTCAGAGTTACCACCAATTTAAATAGTTATCGGCGTTTTTTTCTGAAAATTTCTCCCCTCTGTTGTCAAAAAACATGGATAAACCCACTTCTAAGTCATATATTTCAAAAATTCTAGTTGAGTCTCTGTACAGAGGTCTGATCTATATACAGGCAAAATATTTTTATAATAGAAGCATTTTTCACAAAGGAGAATATTTTGAAAATGGGTCATTCTATGTTCATTTTTTGTAAAAATGTTGTACTTAAATAATTTTTTATTGTAATTCTATTCCTAAAACAATTTTATATACATTTTCTAATCTAAGTGACACTAAATATCATAAATATTATCCATTTATACACTTTTGCAAAATCACGGTTCCGAACGTAGTCGGATACCTTAAAGATGTTTGTGAACCACAATGTATTTAATTGTTCTATGTAACATTTTGATAATAATATCAGTTTAACCCCGCCAAATGGTTATGTAATTTTTTTTAAAAAAAAGTAAGTTAATTGAAAAAACATTAAAAATATATTTTCCTAATGCTGTAATATAGTTTTAAAACTAAGCTTTTTTTTATGGGTGAAATTTGTGCGTATCGTAACATAAAATGCTAAATTTATGTGACGTCATAGTCATATGATAACTGGATTTACGTGTATCTATCGATCATTTCGTGCTCTTCGCCGTTTTCAACTTTTTGTTTTTTGTAAAAAACTTTCATTTAAGACCAACATGTATGTCAACAATAATACCATATATAGGTAACACAAAAGGCACTTAATTTTAAAATATATGTGTAATATAAATTATTTTTTTAATTTTTAAATTTTTTTTGTAGAATCATAAATTGTGAACATTCAAATGATCCAATTTTGAATTTCATCTAGGTTTTACCAAGTAGAACAACAGGTACAAGTCAAATATCTTTTTTAATACAATGGAGAACACGTAGTTGAATTTATCAAGAGATAATCATGAATTTATCCTACTTATTTGTAGCTAAAACAATTTAACCTTTTGGTAGCTATCTAATACAGAAAACAAATAAATCCTCTCGTATTCATTTGGCGGAGAATTTGGTATTAACTCGCCAATTATTTCAATTTTATTGATATATTACACCGATATATATCTAGTCATATATTCAGATTGACAGACTGACACATTCTATCTGTTATATGCCATATAAACTTAATTATTCACAAAACAAACATTACTTCATAATGAGATATAAACAAACAATTCATCAAAAGCGTCTAAAACAATATTTCAGCCTTTGCATGTGTTCATCCAGATGATTGGATCAGCATACCTTTGGAAAGCGTATAGAGCTTCCTTAATTAAATATTTAGCTATTCATTTAATATTTAGCGATAATTAATTTTTGAATGAGTAGTGGAGACGAAGAAGTCCAATTTGCATTTCATTATATCTTTCACGAGCCGTTCCCTGGAAAAGATTAATAATGCAAACTGAATTATAGACTTAACTCGCGAAGATATATTTTTCATTAACTGGGCACCTCACCTTCTAATTAGAATATAGTCAAATATTTTGGTACTAAAGTTCTATATATTATTCCACATCTGTAACAGATGAAGAACTGTTCGTAGTTTGATATATTCTCTTTGATCTTTAAGGCGGAAATTGAAAGGAATTTAGTGATATTTAAAGAAAGAATATTTTTTTTTTAATTCATACTATTAGCTCACACTCTCTATATATTTATTTATCTTGGTGGAATTTTCAATCGAAATAAAAAAATTTTAAAGCGCCCATTGAGCTAAATTTTATATACATATTATTTTGATGACAATAGAATAATTTATTTTTCTAATTAATAAAAAATTAATTGAAAAACAAATTTAAATAATTACTACAGCCACTTTGGGATCCTTTTGGCTACTTAACGATCCTTTGGGACTTGTGTCAAACTTTGAAAGGTTTCTCACGTTTTAAAAGCATTAAATTTCAATTCAACTGAAACTTTTTACACGATTGTTTTTGGGTGACAATACGATACTTTAATAATAATTAATAAAAAATTTAAAGACCACTTAATGTTGTCTCTGTCATATGTATATAATTTTTGATTTTAATTTAACTATTTAATAAAAAATATAAATTAAAAATTTTTTTGTTACAAGTAGGAATTGACTTAATTTTTTTTTATATTACTTGTTGTTTTTTTTTTTTTTTGGCTTTTATGAGATAATCTCCTCTAATTTTAATGCAAAATGAATTAATTGGCTCTTAGAAATGTTTTGAATTTAAATCTCGATTATTGTATTCAGAACGCGAAATTAGTTTTTTCTCTTCATTCAAAGTTAATTCATATACTGATGTATCCGTTATCATAAATGGATTGCAGCTCCAAATTTTGTTTTATCCATCTATCCACGAAAGAATAAGTCAAATATACCATAAATCCCCAAAGTTTAATTTTATAATACGGCTGCATGTTTTGGTATCAGATTTTATTTTTTTTCTCTGAGTATAATTAATAATTTTCAAAAAAATTAACAGCACAGTGGTTGGGAACCATTGCTAGCATTATTTCGCCAGTCATTGAACTTTTTTTTAACAGTATGTGGAAGCGAAAACTAAAACCAGAGTTTTTTTGCAGAGTTAAAATGGCTTTTTCTCAGGTTTTAATTTTTCATGATAATTATGTTTTTAAAATGCTAAGGCCTTTTTTTCATATTTAATATAAATTCTTGTAACTTCTGCTTGTTTTGAATAATATGTTTGAGGGTTCTGTGAACAGAAAAAGGACTTTGTATAGTGAATTGTTATTTTTTGAAAATTCACCAGATACAACTGTTTTTTTACTGTGTCCGACACGAAAAAAAGTGGTAAATATAAAAATATCACTAGTAATACAAAATTCAAAGCACAGAATTGTGAGAAACACTTGTAAGAATTTTCGAAAAATTCTTCAAAAGTATTGAAATCTAAAAGTAGTAAAAATGTTGAAAAATATTGAAATATTTCTTTTAAAAAAATTCACAATTTAATGTGTGATATGGTCGTTCTATGGTGACCATATCTTTGATTGTCAGCGTGAATTAGAGGAGTGGGATTCTCGAAATGAATTGACATTTTAAAATTCTTAATATGACTTTATTAAGAATATAACTTAAACTTCTAATAAATTAGATGTAAACTTATATTAAGTGAGAATAAAACCAAACACACAGTTGTAAAAACCTGATCACGTAACATGGATCACTCTTATTCAAATAATTATATTATCCGTTCACTTCCCTTTCAATTCTGATATTACAAGTCCTAATATCAAATAATCAGTCCTACCTGCGATCTCAAGCTACAAGGTTCAATCACTGTTCTGAGACTTTAGGCGCAAGTGCACCTCGTAGTAATGGCTAAAAATCTTGGTAATCCTTACTAGTGGCTGTCAATTCACGCTTGTATCTCTTCAAAACACAATCCCACCTTCAAGCTATTAATCTTGGCCGTCAAAGAACCCAGAGGTTATGTTACAGAAGAGACGCGTGAGCCCGTCACAAATGTAATTATTTGTTTAAAAATAGAATTTTGGTTTCTGATATGTATATTGTATGTGTACTTACTTATGGTACATGTAAACATTTTCATATAAATATTTAAATATAAAGTAGTTTGAACTCCAATCGATATATATATTTTAAATGGATATTATTAAGTAAGGACGAAGTTAAAATTTTGTTTTGAATGAAAACTGAAATTGTATCAAACATTTCAAAATTTTTTCAGCATCATTTGTATTTTTTTCGCAATTATAAATACTTATACGTTTTGTGGGCAGCGATAAATAATTAAAGCAAAATTTGAATTGTGAAATTGTTATTTTTTCTCAAATTGTATTTTACAGATCAACTAGCACAAACGAAGTTAAGTATGGAGAAAATGGTTTTCCCGCTTCTTTTTCTAAAACCAAATGTTTAAAATCATCTCCATATTCCATGTTGAATTTTCTCCTTGTATATGTAGCCCTGAAAGCCGTGTTTTGCGAAATTATTAAAATGAAGGAGAAAACCTCATTTTCCAAAGCGAAAAAAATTGAAATACAAAGGACCTATGCGGAAAAGGCTTCGGATTGTCACGAAAACTACGCCGGAATATTTTGTTCCAGATTTACGTTTCCAAAGCCAAATTGCATTTCAGATATTAACTTACATTTCAGATTGTCAAAGAAAGTCTATTAGCTTGTAAAATATTCCATTTTAGGCGTATATTGTTTTTGTGTGTGTGTTTGCAATGAAGAAAAACCTCGGGTAAAAAGGATTTTAAGGGTGTTTTTTTAAATTGGAAAAGAAAATGTTTTTGACACATGCACCCCATCCCTTTTTATGTAAATGTAATATTTTTCTTTTGATGGGGAATTATTTAATGTTATTCTTTTGATGGCTATTCTTCGTGGACTAGAGTTTTGTCCCTATCGAAGAAAATTTGGCACAAGTCAAACAGTTCAAGCGTTCTTTGGAAAACATACAATTCTGTGTATATGTTACCGTTTAAGTGCAGAAATCAGTTAATCTGCAAATTAGCTAGGTAATTTGCGCATTAACTAGGGTGATCCGTTAAAGTGCGGGAATTACTTTAATTTCTCAAATTGTAATCTGTGAATTACTAGATAATTTGCACATTACCCATACTAGACACTCGTTAATCTGCACATTACCTACCAGGGGTAGTCATTAAAGAGAAAATAAGATCTTTGTGGTGGAACACAAGAGCAATGTTTATGTACGGTTAAATTAAACGTTGTTTATTTTTTGATATCTAAAGAATCACGTTAATACAATCAAGCAAACAGCAATTTAGTTGATAAAAGTAGTCTTCCATCAACTGAAATCTTTAATACTAAGAATCAAAAAGTTTAAGATATTACAATTAAAGAAATGAGTTTGCGAAACATAGTAAAATTATGCTTACTTATTAGAGCAATCTAAAGATTGGTAATTGTTTGAATTTGTTAACTTTCAACATTTAATTTGTTTCCAAAAGATACTAGTCGTCGTAATTAAATTAATTAAAAATTCAAGGAGTGTTTTATCGATTACATTTACTGTCTCTACCACTCTGTTTCAAAAGGCTTAGGGATAAATTATTTTGAGAGGAGTAAACGCGTGCCCGCGCGCGCGCGTTCACACACAATCAATATTCCTAACATAACGGAAATGAAAGAAACGAACTTTTAAACTTTAACGAAATGGAAATCGCTAAAGTGAAGATTACCTAGCTCAAATGCGGAAAGCTTTCTATTCCGCACTTTAAAGGAGCAATTCAGTTAATCTGCAGATTAGCTAGGTAATCTGCACGATAACGACTTTCGTGCTTTAACGCGGCAACATAAACAACTGTATGCAGAGCAGTAATTGGACACTATACTCTGACAAACAATCTCATTTGACATACCGTGCACGTCATTCAATTCCTACTATTAGCTCACACTCTATATTTATTTATTTATCGGTGGAATTTTCAATCGTTAATAAAATACATTTTAAAGGACTCGATTGAGCTGAAATTTTACATACATGATTATTTTGGATGGCAATACAATAATTTAATTATTATTAATAAAAATTAATTGATTAAAACTAATTATTCAAAGAATTACAAATACAGCCACGTTGGCATCATTTTTGGCGACTTAGCGACCCTTTTGGCGACTATGTCAAAATTTGAAAAGATTTTTTTTCCTCACGTTTAAAAGCATTTAGTTGAACTGAAATGTTACAAACACGATTGTTTTGGATGACTAAGCACGATACTCTTTAATGATAACCACAAAATTATCACTTATAGTTGACTATAGTTGGAACCGTGATTTTAAAAAGGCATAGATGGATAATTTTCATATTTAGTGTCACTAGATTAGAATACATGTAGAAAATTGTTTTTAAGGGACATTTTGGATAAAAACATTTATTTAAATACAATATTTCGGCAAAAATTAACTTCTAGAATAATCTTTTTCAAAATTTCCCTTTTGTGAAAAATGTGCTTCTATTATAATAATATTGTGCCTGTATATAGCCTTGTGTGACCTCTTTTAATGAGGCTCAACTATGATTTTTGAAAAATTCACTAATATTTTCAAAGTTACCACCCAATTGAAAAAATTATTTTATGTTGTTTTTTTAATTTCCCCCTCTTGGTTGTCGTGTAAACATGGATAAACCCACTTCTAAGTTATATATTTCAAAAATTCTAGTTGAGCCTCTGTACAGAGATCTGAGCTACATACTGGAAAAATATTATTATAATAGAAGCATTTTTCACAAAAGGAGAATATTTTGAAAGTTGGTCATTCCATGTTCATTTTATGTCAAAATATTGTACTTAAATAATTTTTTATTGTAGTACTATTCTCTTAAAATAATTTTATATATATTTTCTAATCTAAGTGACACTAAATATCATAAATATTATCCATTTACACGCTTTTGCAAAATCACGGTTCCGAACGTAGTCGGATAGTAGTCTTAATGTTGGGATTCTGTCCTATGTATATACATATTTAAATTCATTGTAACTATTTAATAAAAAGTAGCTAAAATAAAATTTTTCTTTGTTGATCCAAGTAGGAGTAGACTTAAATTTTTCTTTTTATATTACTTGTTTTTATTTGAATGATAAACAGCAACTTATTGTTGGTTTTGTGTCAAAAGCATCTTGGCGTGCGTGGTACGTCTTACGATTTTATTTCATATAATTTCAGGTAAATGAAATTTATTTTAAAAAGTAATTATATCAAACATTAAAGCACTCGAATTTTTTATTCTAAAATTGTATTTAAAACTAGAAAAAAAAAGTTTTTAAGACTAATTTGCCGAGTAAACCATTATACAGTTATTCTTTGATATATGCGCCGACGATTTGAAGTTTGTATAAACCAATAATAAATCTCAAATGTAACCATAAATGACGAATTAATCCGTTTGTATTATAACTGCTGTACAAACACTAATTTATAAACGCAAATATATACTCTATCAATAAAACTGGAGCAACAAATGTATTGTGCAAAAAGCATAGAATGTTAAAATGTATTTTTTCGACCGAATGATCTCTCTTGGTTAACTGATACAGAGCAAATATGGGTCTTCTTAATTAAATATTTGATTATCCGATTGCTGTTTGCTTGCGAATTATCTACGAAGGAACCTTAGGATCTCTAGGATCCAATCTGCATGTTGTTGAATCATTTATTAACCGCCCATAAGGGAAGATTAATAATGCAAACTGAATTTTGAAATTTGGCGAAAAAGATGAATTTTTCAGTCGTTATTGTCTAAACAAGGCCTGGTAAATATTGTGAAATGAAATAGAGTATTGTTACAACAATACGACATACTAATTGGAAAAATCACTTCTGTTTAGCGGAATAAATGTTTATTAATTTTTTTAACACAACATTGTTTACAAATGCGCACGACTCAGAATCTTATGAACCTTCTGACTTCTTGTTACACCCTCCTCTCTCCGTTCATCTGCGATTCTATTTATGGCCGTGGTAGCCTATTTGTTTCGGTCGCCAGCTCGTGTTCGACATGTCATGAGTTCGAGCCCTAGTGCCCTTGAAAAACTGCCGTGTATTGGGCTTGATACGCGTTAAATATTTCGTGACTCAAAGTCCTCCCATTGGCCTATGTGGTGGTTTGCAGAGAAGTGTACTAGGTCAAGTGTCGTCCTCGTCACTTGAAAATCGTTCGAAATTGCGAGGTCGGTCACCAACAGCCCTTGTGTTGCTTTAAAGCAGTATTTCTCAAACTTTCAATACTTGCGACCCAATATTCAATTATAATTTTCATCGCGCACCCACCCCCCTTCATACAATAACAATCTATTGTGTTCTGTAGTACTATACTTTGACGCTAAAGCTATAATACTCTTAAGTGGCATCGCGTATATAAACGTCTCGCTCAGCCAAAGCATTAAGAGCCCACAGACGTATACATACGTCTTTCTGAAGTACGATCTTTTCTGTACACTGCTATCCATGCTATCCATAAAATTGTTCCGGAGGCTTTGGAATGCAATAAAAAAACCTTGACACAGTGTTTGCGAAGGATTTACTTATTTCATAAAATTTGTTTATTTTTATTTCTTTTCTCCCAATACACCACATACGTACAAAACGGTGTCATTGGGGAGCGAATCGCATAACTTGTAATCGGCAGTTAAAGGATTAATTATAAACCGTACAGATGATCAAGATAAGTGTTAATCTTTGTATATAATTCTATATTATGACAAGCCCAGGGGGTCACTGGTAATTATTAAACTTTTTCTTAACTTCGTATTGTTAAATTAATTATTAAATACATTGTGCAGTACTGATGCATTTATAAGTGTATTATATCATTGTAAATCTGTATTTTATTTTTTATTATGTAAAAATGTATTTTCTTTGTTTACTTTCAGTAAATTAATTGGTTTTTTAAAATTTTCTTTTGTTTTTGAGTCTTTAATATGCTCGCGCCCCCCTCGTAGAGTTATCATGTCTTAGCTCAATTCAATAAGCAAATGAGTATTCAATAGTAAAAAGCTTATATTCCCCTGCCACTACTAAAATCATTATATTTAACAAAATGAGTACCATCTCATTGGCATATTTCATATGTATGTTGCTTTTTAATACTCTGTACATAACTTAATTTTACTTGTATTTACTACATTTCACATTACTTTAGGTGGATCTTACCCTTTAGTGCTTATAACAAACAATGGGACTTTCCCCAAATTTTTTTTTTCTTTTTCTTTACCTAAACGATGCAGCCCAGAAAAACCTTGCATTTAGTTCTTTTGACCCCGAATAATGGTTCTCCCGTTATTTGGATCTGAGGGGAGGAAAAAGCTACTCATATCATGGGTTTTTCTCTCACCATTCCGTCTCATTTAGTATCACGCATAAAAAATAATTGCTGTCGGTTTCAACACATTCCAACGTTCCTGTTGGCAACAGTTTGGCGAAGGTAACCATTTCTGACTTTCTAAGAGGCAACAACGTTGGAATAAACATTCTTCCAAAGTTGTTCGTTAATGCCGTTTGGAACTTCGGTAGCGACATTATGAAAACGATTTTTACTACACTCCTCCATTTATGTTACTTAGAAGTTTCTGTAGTATATATTTTTTCATCAAGTCTTTACTCGTATTTGTGTGGAAAGTATATTGAGTGAATAAGAGTAGGTTGCTAAACATATTCTTGGAACTCCTTTTTTTAACTTTCAGAATGGATATTACAAAATCGAAAATATAAGGTGAATCAAAAAGTCTTGCCCTTGTTGTAAATATTTATTGTGCTCAAGCTATTATAATTAGACATATGTTTGTTTGGATATATTATAAGTACTGTTTTGAATTTTTCACAAGACAATTTATTAACCGGCTGGGTGGCGTGGTTGGTTTACAGCTGGCCTTGTGCACCTAAGGTTGCGGGGTGGCCGCGGTAGCCGAGTGATCAAGGCCGAGTGATCGTGGCTGGCCTTGTCACGAGTTCGAGCCCAGAATCACTAAAGACCCTCCGTGTAGGCGAGCGATGCACATTAAATCTGTTAAGAGCTCAAACGTCCTCCCGTTAGTGTGGTGTGGTAAATAGAAGAGGGGGTGCCAGCTCAGGTGTCATCCAAGTCACTTGACCATGGTTCAAAATTACGTGGTCCATCGCCAAAAGCCCTCGTGTAGCTGAACAGTGGGACATTAATATTCACTCACTCACTCACTAAGGTTGCGGGCTCGACCCCGGCCCAAGTCGGTGGTTTTTCATGATGCAGAAAATCGACAGCGGTGATGTCGTATACGGCATGAAAAAAATCCTTTCAGTGCATGTTTGACTTGAGTGCTCTCGACAAAATTAAAAGCCTTCGAACGGTTTCGCATCGCCAGAGCTCAGGTGCCACCCTCTGCGGAGGGAACTGGACGTCAAAATTACTTGCGGTAGTTGGAAATACCCTTTTTGGCTGCACTAAAATGTGATACCAGCTCCAGGGGAATGTACTGGTCTGCAAAGGTTAAATACAATGCGGAGCCCATTAGAAAAGAAAAACAACACCAGTAAGCTCTTGCCACTTTGGTAGCTTGCAGAATGTCTAGGCGGTATTCCTGTTCCCGCCATGTATTCTTCAACGTGTCTTCTTAAACAGCCCATTTCTTTAAACATTTCATATCATTGCTTTATTGATTTTGCATCAGGACAACAATGCATTGGGACTCCCATAACAAAATCGAAATTTACACTGAATATTAATTGAGAAATCAGTTTTTGAAACCATTGCTTACATTGGACTTTTATTGAATCAAGGTTATTTTGGCCGAAAATTAATCTTCGATAGAAAAGTCCCTCAGTCACTAGTGAAGGAGCACTCCCGCCATTTATTGCACACGCCCGCACGCGCACACAGTGGCCGCGGTGTTTGAGTGGTATAGGTATCGGATCGTGTCTTACTTTGTCACGAGTTCGAGCCCAGTACCACTAAAGACCCGCCGTGTAGGGCAGTGATGCACGTTAAATCTCGGAGCTGAAACGTTCTCCCGTTGGGTGGTGTGGCAGTTAGGGGAGGGGAGGGCCGGCTCACGGTGTCGTCCACGTCCGGATCATGGTTCAAATTACGTGGTCCGTCGCCAAAAACCCTCGTGTAGCTGAACAGTGCGACGTTAATATTCACTCACTCGCCCACTGGGTGTTGCGGGTTCGATTCCTGGCGCCACTGAAGATATGCCGCATACAGGGGCCGCGCGCGCGCGATGCACGTTAAATCTGACGAGACTCAAAGTCCTCACATTGATGGATGTGGTGTGGTAGTTGGGGGAGGGTAGGGAAAGAGGTTCTCTCCAAAATTACGAGGTCTGTCCCAAAAGTCCTCGGGGTTGCTTTACGGGCGACGTCAATATTCACTCACTCACTCACACGCACACACACATACACAACTACTGAAACCGACTTACGCAGTGATACAAATGTTACATTGTTTTTTTACGGTTATTTTGTAATGAAATTTTATAACTAGAGCAAGGCTTTCAGTTCACCCTGTACTTTTTACTGAATAAGAATCTATTACAACAAAAGCTTTGTATCTGTCTCAGTTAATATTTTTTTTCCAAAAATTTCCCACTTGGGGAATATTTTAGAAAAAAAACTTTTAGAATTAAATCTTAAGTTTTTTTGAGCTTTTAATAAAATCTTGTTAATACCATTGAAACCCCAAAAATCAAAAAATTTTAAGATTCTTTGAAAACGACTGCAATATAAAAATTCTGAGCTGATTTAAAAGAATTGTATTGCTTAAATTTTTAAATTTTTTTTATTAATTTTATTTAAAATACGTGGTTTTTATATATCTATAAAATTTTTTAATATTCATAATCCGAACAAAAAAAATTTTTCTCCTTTAAATCAAAAAAAATTTTTATCACTTGTGAGTTTTTCTTCAAAATAATATTTCAGTTTCTATTGAATTTTTATTAAAATTACATAATCAATGAAAATTTTTTCCAAATATTGAATCAAATGCTGTATTCAGTCGATAAAGGAGATGACATTCATTAAATTTCCCAAACTATTAGTTCACCTCCCCCTATATATATATACTTTTTTAAAATTTAATCGTCTATAAAATACTTTTTGTTCAACCACTCAAATTCAAATACATTTTTTAAACTTGTAGTGGAAAAAATTTTATTTTTCAAATATTAGTTCATTGATTCAATTTATTTTTTAATTTTAAAGTTATTGCTGCATTATTTCTGATGAATTTGATTTATCTGAAAAATATAGCGCCAGTAGGTTTTTTTAAAAAGTAGGAATTACGAATTTTTTTTTTTTACTTTTAATATCAATTTTTTATATTACTTGTTTTTATTTCTTTGTTTGAGCCCAGTCACTAAAAAAATGATTATCAATTGTTTAAAACTACAGGGTTTTTAATGCATTCTTATTAATACACTAGTCAGGCAAAAGAGGAAAGGGATATCTGTTTTGGGTTGTATTTTCATGAATTAAATATTTGAAATGTAAAGGTATTGTGCCTAGTCGGGGACCCAGTAGTTAGAAACATTTTTTTAGATTTTACGAGTTTATTATAGATTTGAACTTATTCTCCCAAAAGCCAATCTAAGGAATTATCGAGATTTTTATGTTTAAATGAAATTCTTTTTGTTGACTCCAATAGTAATACAAAGAATAACGTTTTTATGGACTAATTTCGCGTTCCATGTATTTAAATTAAACTGACATTAGACTTCACTTTGTTCTATTCCTAAATTTAATTAAAATTTCGAACTTAAAAATTGTGGTTAAAGATGTTCAAGTATTTAGGTCTTTAAAAAAAAAAATTTTAAAAATAAAAAAATTTCTATTACCAATTTAATTAAATCAAATGCATTTTTTTTAAACCCATATGAATATTTTTGTTTCAAAATTACTAAAGTAAATTTTGAAAAAATTGAAATTCAACAGCAAGCCTCTGGAAAACGTGATTGTATTTATCAGGCTGGGGATCACAAATTTATGAAATGGAAATATGTGATTTAGTTTTTGCGTGATATGACGTCATATAATTTAATTCTTTAAAATTTTAAAATTTTAAAAAACCAACATCTCTTTTTAAATTTCCCATTTTTCTCAAATCTCTATATATTTATTTATTTATTTATCTTGGTGGAATTTTCAATCGTTCTAAAATAATTTTGGGGCTCCATTGAAAAAATTTTATACGGATTTTTTTGGTGACAAAAAAAATGTAATAATTAATAAAAATTAATTGATTAAAACTAATTATTTAAAAATTAAAATACCCACGTTGGCATCTTTTGCGTGTCAAAAAATTGAAAAGGTTTTTTACGTTTAAAGTATTCGTTGAACTGAAAAATTTTATCCATTTTTTGGATAAATACGTACTTTAATGATAATTAATAAAAATTACATTATGGGATTCGTCCTATGTATATACATATTTATATTTAAAAGTAACTTTGTAAAAGTAGCTAAAATAAAATTTTTTTTTGTTGATCAATGGGGTTTTTTTTTTTAAATTTCCCTTTTTTTTTCAAAATTATTAAAAAATATTCACAATAAAAATCTAAACGGAAACCCAAGGCATTTTGAGTATTTTTTTGGAACAGTTGTGGAAACGTTATGATTGGGCTTAAAAACAAACGATTTTTTGCATCGAATATATAATTATATAATTTTAAATTTTAAAATATATTTTAATAGTTAAGTCTTTTACACAATCATTTTTAAATCATTTTCATGTGTTTAAATAAAATCCTGAAATTATTCGGCAGTAAGATAATATTTTAAAACTATTTTATTCTGACAAATGTTTGGTTCATAGTTACCAAAATATTAGCTCTAAAAGCGGCTAAAAATAAACTAATTTTAATTTCAAGTTTGATATTTTCTAAAACTATTTGGCTTTATTTTATTGTATTAATAATTGCAGTTTTATTGCATGCTGAAGGTATAATTATATTCAATTAACGGTGAAATGTAAATTTCACTAGCATAAGCGCTATAATCGTTTACAGCTACTCAACTCTCATAAATATCTAGTTTTGTACATAATGACTTTACTATTAAATGATTCTGATACGGAAAATATTCTGAATCGAAACGGTAGATTTTTTAACATGTACATGAACATATATTTTTATAGGGATTCGTTGCTTATTTATTTAAATTACCGTTAACTAATACTGTTTCTTACTCGAGACATTATTTAATTATGGAATATTTTTTAACTTACGTGATGGTGCATTACGAAGTTTTATCTAATTAAATAAATATGTTTTTATACGCAGCATTTTTCCACTACAGTGATTTTATTTACATTAAAAGTTTTTATTAGTTTTCTTATTTACTAGTTTATAAAATTTTTTCTACCACCTCGTATATTTCATATTTTTAAATGTCGCAAAGGAGATAACGACTTTAATTAAATGAAATTTTTTATCAACAGACTTTACTTATTTATTTATTTTTGCTAATTTGGAAACTATTTATTTCCAAGTGTGAGTTTAGGGTTTGGTATTTTCTGCTAAATAATTGCATCCACTATCATGCCGAGAACTTTCGATATAATATTCAGCTAATTGGGTATAAAAGAGATGTTTCTTTTCCATTGGTATAAGTGCAAAATTGACATTAATTAGCAACATGCTTGCATTTTGCATGCCTGCCGTGCTGTAATTATACCACCGTAAAAGAATGGGGTTTTTATAGTGTTCCACGTAATTTCTAAAAACTTTCATTGTGTATATAACGTGGTATTGTAAGTGAATTATAATTACAAAAGTAGAGGGATAGCAATTGGCGGTGAGGAATTTCTGAATCCTTTTTGTATTACTATCACATAAATAGATGAAGTGTAATTAAAAATGAAAGAAGAATAGGAACTAGAAATAGCCAGCAGATTTTTCTGAAACTCATTATTACAATTCTTTCCCGCATTAATTTGGATTGGAATTATTGAGTTCGTACAAACAAAGAATACGTTTTCATCTTTGTGTGTATTTAAAATGTCATGGACTTTCTCTTCCCTTATTTAAAATTCCATACGTGTTTTACTTTGAATTTTATTTTAAAAATTGTTCCAGAAGTACATAAACTGGGAACTGAATTTTACTACCGAGGATAACGGGTTTTAGTATCTATACTGTTTTTAATAGAAAAATATGACAAAGAACTCTATTCATCGTATTCGACCGCAAGTTATTTTTGAGCTTGATTTTTTTCCTGTAACCCTTTATTTACCGCATTAGGATTTACTCCAGTTTTTCATGCAATATTTTCTTTTTTGGATCACTACATTGAAAGAAAATCAAAGGGATATACATAAACAAAATACTCAACACCGGAGGTAATCCCTTATAACATTAATTAATTAAAGATATTATTCCACTGTAAGATTAATTATGTACACTGTTCATAAAATAAAGAGTCAATCGTTTTCCTAAGGGTCTTCATTAACATACAAAAATGAACACTTTTCCTTTTTACATTAACTACTTTTCCAGTAGAAAATCCCATAATCTTGCAATCTACTGAAAACGCAATTTCTGCTCTAAAACTATTAACCTTCCTGCAAAAAATGTTCATCATAGAACCCGTACTACCATACATCTTGGAAGAGTGGACTTGGCTCTTCCCTACAAAATATCGTCATTATTCGTTAAGTGGTTATTCTATGTAATTTTAAAGTGAGCGGTACCTGGTACAAATCCCGGTAGATAAAGGGTTAAGGGGCTTAATACAATATATATAGGTATTTAAACACATTTTTTTTAAGTAATAGTATTAATTTTGGCTGATGGTATTTAACATGGAATCTTAAACTCAGGCGAAAGTCATAGAAATTTGATCATATTTCTCCTTTCAAACAATCATAACATACTACGATGAGGTTTAATTTTGTACAAATATCATCCTTAATAAACAGGGAATATTCTTACATTTATTATCATTTAAAGATAACAAAACGATAAACACTTATTGGTAATCTTGTGATGCGGCTTTCTGACTGAACAAACAGAAGCTTCGAATTTTTTATATTTTTTAACAAAATTTGTTGTGAAAAAACTTGCGGATGTGAGAATATTAAACATGGGATTAGGCTATTAAAAAGATAGTAGTGTTCTACATATGTATATATACAATGGTTAGTAAGTTATAAGAATATTACTTATACAAAAAGTCTGCTTTTAGATGAAATGTTTGAAACGGCATTTTAAGAAACATAAGTATTATGAAAAAAATACATTTTTTTCTAATAAAAGAATCAAAAATGTTTATTTCCAATTGGACAAATTATTTTCAGATGAGAAGGAAAAAAATAAAAGTTTTTAAGAAAAAAAAAGAAATCGAATATTATACAATAAGAAAAAATTTTTCTAGAGCCCACACAGCTTTTTTTCGCAAAGGAAAGTAAGAGTAATAACTACCAACTTTTCCCTTTTTTTTTTCTTAACTTTTCTATAATAGCCGAAAAAATTTCTATTCGAAAAGTTCCTTTCAATCCTAAAAAATATTCATGTTAAAGAGTCCTGCTGCAGCTCAAAAAATCTATAAATGTTCTTTTTCAGAGTCAATAATTATATAAAAACACTTTCATGACTAAAATCTGAACAGAAAAGGTCCTTTTCACAGAGCCAATATAATTATATAAAAAAAAGTTCTTTTCGGAACTAAAAAGGCTCTTTTCAGAGCTAAAAATCTATATAAAAGGTTCTTTTTCAGGCAAAACAATTATATGAAAAATTTCTTTTTAGAACTAAAAAGTTCTTTCGGTAGTAGTATATATAAAAAAAGTCTTTTCAAGAACTAAAAAGATACTTTTCAGAGCCAGTAATTATAAGAAAGGAAACGCCTTTTCAGGGGAAAAGCGTAATTATATAAAAAGGTTCTTTTCAGGAACTAAAAATTTGAGCGGTAGTATATATAAAAAAGTTCTTTTCCGGAATAAAACTATTTTCAGAGCCAGTAATTATATAAAAAGTTCTTTTCAGGCTTAAAAAGGTTCTTCTTTTCAGAGCCGAAATTTTGTAAAAGCTCTGAAAGCTAAAAATCTGTGTGAAAAGGCTCCTTTTGGGGCTAAATATTCCTATGAAAAATGGCTCTTTTTTAGAACTAAATATTCCTATGAAAATGGCTCTTTTTAAAGGAGTCAAGAATTTCTATGAAAAAGCTCTTTTACAGCCAAAATATTTCTCTGAAAAAAAGCTTTTTACAATTGCAAAATTTATAATGAAAAGGCTCTTTTCAGAGCCAAAACACTATCTAAAAACTCTTTAGGAACCCAAAACAGAAAATTAATACGTATGAAGAGGCCTTTTTGGATCCAAAATCTTTTTTCGAAAAACATGTAAAAATTTCTCTTCTCCAAAAAAACACTTTCATTCAAATTATGAATACAATGGCTCCTCTTTGGATTACTCATCCTTGCATCTGTTTCACATGTATATAAAAGAACTTGTTAAAGTAAAAAGCATTTGTTGAAGAGGCAATATCTGTTTTAAAAGCTGAGACAGGTTTCTTATTTAATCAAATGGAAAATATCTGAGGGCTGAAAAAGATTCGTTAAAGTATGATATAAGTAATTCATGAAGTTAAATATTAAAATAAAGGGCATATTTTTATTTATTAATTTGAATTCATGTTAGAAAGTATCGATAAAAGATACCTAAGTGTAAAACAGTTTATTAGCGTAAAAACAAAAACGCATGGAAATACAAAAGGTGAAACCACATAACTTTTCCCCAGGAATTTTTTCTTTGTTTTTGTTTTATATAGAATCGATATATTTTTATTATACGTTACTGCATTGTTTTATCCATGATACTTAAAACCAGGTGAACTTTCATCTAAATTTTATTTCTTATTATATCAAACACTTTCAACTGTTTTTTAGGGTGAAATTTATTCATTTTTAAACATAGTCGGTATTAATATGCATATACTTTTAAAATTTGCTCAAAATGTAGTAATGGTTCTTTATGAAATTTACAATTGCTTATATTTAAATATAGTTTAGATCCCGTCTATGTATGATGATTTTACTTAAAAGTATAAATTTAATTAAAATATATTTTTTCATGCTTAAATTAACTTATAAGGTAAGTACTCTCTCTCTTTCTTTCATAACTTCTAGTATCACTTCTGTATGACTCAGTTGTTTTAAAAATAACATAATTTTTTAAAAATTAATCTCTTTTTTAATTCTTGCAAATTTTGTTTTGATTATGTTTGCACTAATTTTACAGCAAACCATTTCTTTTCATTAGCGATAATTATTGAATTTCCTTTGATGATTAAATGTCAAGCTCTGATTAGGGATTTGGAATTTCGTTAAGCATTGTTCACGTGACTCTGCATTATCCTTCAATTGCAAAACTTAAAAAATTGTGAAGTGGGCTGTTTCTGAGTAATGTAAGTAGTCTTGTAACTCCCCGTTATTTAGACTCTTCCATATTAACAGTAAAGACTTTCGCGCCACCTAGTGAACAGAACAATCTTCAGTGATGGCCAAGTTTCGGAACTGTAAGGACGTATGAGCATGCGCTCCGATCCCTTTCAATGCTATATCCTTTCATTTAGTTCTACTCTAATAGTTGTAATATGTCTGTTTTGTTTTGTTAATAAACGTGTTTTAATAATTAGTGGACGTAAACCCTTCTACCGAATCTGTCACTTATCCATTTGGCCCCACCACGTCATAATTTGACGCCCAACGTGTATTAGTTCAGAAGCTGGCCGTTGCTCATTATTAATTTTCAGGTTAACAGCATAATGTTGTTCAACTTATATGGTTTAATTATTCAGTTCTCACCCGTGAGCAGGTAAAGCTTTTCCTCACGATTTTCTTTTAAAAATATTATACTTTTAATACTCGTTTCATTATTGCATGCCCAAGTGCAAATAGGATTTAATATCTGAAAAGAATTTATTAGTTAAATTCTTAATTCTTTGAAATATTTACATCTCATTGTTCAGTATTAGAAAACATTTCTGTACATTTCCTGTGCAAAATTATATAAACTGTTCTCATTGATTCAAAAAGAAATCTTTTTCTTATTTTAAGAAAATGTCATTGCTAAACAGTAGTATAATATACAGTTTACATTATATTCCCATGTTCTTTAAATATATGCTCGTGGTTTGAAGTATTTATAAGCATCATATAATTGTTTGGGCTAAAGGCTTGGTATTAACAATAATAATCAATCTGTCATTTTGAGCCAGGGGAGATGAAATTAGAAAGAGATATGAATTCTTGGTGAAAATTAAAATTGGAATTGGCGACAGTTAAATGATTTTTCGATTAGTAAGTGTTTCACGTGATTGGAAAGAATCCATGTTACAGTAACTTTAAGTGACCATAATACTTTAAATTTGTTGAAAATTGAAAATGAAATTCAATAAACAAACACGAAAGATTTAGCCAATTTGAATCAAAATTTTTCAGAAAATTACGTAATTGGTAATTTGCTAGTGACTTCGTAAAACAGTTCATATAACTTGGAAATTTAATTTTTCAGTCCAGCGGTTCCCTCTTAGATCAACAAAAGAAAAATTTTTTGTTTTAAGCTGTTAAATGGACACGTTAATGTACATAATAACCCATATACATGGGGACGAGTCACAACCAGTGGCAATTCAACATTAATTATCAAAAGATGTATTCATTCCAAGTAATCGTGTATATAAGTTTCAGTTCAACTAGATAACTTTAAAACTTTCTAGAGTTTTGACTTTGCAGTGTAGCATTCCACTGTGTATTTGTAATTCTTTAAATAATGAGTTTTAATCAGGTAATTTTTATTGGTGCTAACTGTCTCTTATTGTCATCCCGAAATAATCATGCAAATTAAATTTCAACTCTATTGAGCGCATTAAAATGAATATTATTAACGACTGAAAATTCCATCAAGATAAATAAATAAATAAATATATAGAGAGTGTGAGTTAATTGTGTAGGAATTGAAAATCATCTTTTCTTCTCTATATAAAAAAAGAGTTTGTCATGATGATGTAATAAATTTATTTATTCATCTCAGACAGGAAATTAATAATTGAAAAGCATTTGTACAAATTTCAATATGACGATTTACAAATTGGTAATAGAGCTGATTTTTCAGGTTGGGAATTATTTCCGCTAAGGTCAAAGAATTTATCAACATTAAAATACTTATCTGAAAATTCTCTACGGCTTAATAGGGAGGTGAAATTTTACTTTTGCAGATTTCATTTAGATTTCTAGCAAGGCATTCCAAATCCGCGCATTTCTTCAGCCACTCCCCACGTTCTGGCTCAATGTTCTCCGGGCGGCTCTTACTCTCGTGGTTTTCACCGACTAGAAAAACGTGGTTTTGCGAACCCCATGTTCTATGTTGTTGTTGTCCCCATACTGCGTACTACCTCTGTCGGTTGATTTAAATGTATTTCGTGTTGTCTACGAAACAATCCATTTTTACTCATTGCATATAGATACATCTCTTGGTCTAACATTTACCATTTCTGTGAACCCTGATCTAAATTAAAAACTCTAACGTGCCTTTAAAAGGTGTACCTCAAGGCCATTACGGTATCCTTTGTTTATTTTTATTGCTAAATACTTTTCGTAATTAAAACATTTCGAACCTTTAGTTGCAATTAATGTAAAGTAATTGTTGGTTGTGTGCTGACCACTAGTGAGCACTAAGATGATTCGAAATCATGTTTAAACTAAAGCATTTCTGGTTGCATAAAAAATTGTTCCATGCTCCCTACATTATTATGGGTGGTTGGAATTATCCATATATCACCGACTTGGTTGTTTTGTATATATGAATGGTCTATTTGAGAATTCATTTGATTTTTATTGGTCGCGGTTCGCACCAGTACTGTAAAAAAGAGTCACAGGTCAGAATTGACTTCAGAATTTGACTGGTGTACTTGTAGCCAAGAGGTAGGTATGCGTGAAAGGCTAATTCAAAAGAATATCCAAAAGGGCTGGCTGCAGCGACAAAACAAGAAACTTTCGCCGTGTACCGTGGTCAAAGTAAATAAGTCATGGCAGGCATGTCATGAGTTCAGCTTAGTACCAATAAGGGGCTTCCGTCGTGTAGAATTTAGCGATGCACGTTAAATCTGTCGAGGAAGCTGAAATGTCCTCCCGTTGGTGTGAGTGTGGTAGTTAGGAGAGTGCCAGCTCTCAAGTGTCACTTATCCATGGTTCAAGAGTACGTGGGTGGCCGCGGTAGCCGAGTGGTATAGGTATTGAAACGTGGCAAGCTTTGTCACGAGTTCGAGGTAGCACCACTAAAGACCCGCCATTGTGGGAGGCGGCGATGCACAATAAATCTCTGTCGAGAGCTGAAACGTCCTCTCCCGTTGGTGTGGTGTGGTAGTTAGGAAGGGGTGCCAGCTCAGGTGTCGTCCACGTCATGGCGGCTATGTGGTTCCAAGGAATACGTGGTCCATCTCCAAAGCCGCTTGTATAGCTGGAACAGTGCGGCATTTATATTCACTCATTCAAAATTGCCGGGGCCGTGCCGAAACCTCGATGTGGAACAGTGCGACGTTAATATTGGCACTCACTCACACTGGCAAAACCAAAATGGATTCGGCTGCTGAAGTGACACATTTTGAATAATGGGAGTATTACAGCGGCTTTTAGCGTGTGTTACACATTAAACCACATTATTGTTCAATACGCATTATTGTTTCGATTTTCTGACGTAAAATATGGCTTCTAAGTCATTCAGCAGTTGTGGCACTGTGGTAAAACCTATTCGATCACAGGCCATTGTATATCATTGGATGGAAAAATCGGTTTTAACATCTTTCGACCAAAAACCACAAAGCAACAATGAAAGTGTCTGTTAGCTATTACTAGACTTGCGCAAGATATGTTTTAGTATGCAGTGCACCACCATTTCCTGCCAGAAGTTTGTGACGTCGCGTCCTTCTTCTAACATAACTCTAAGTTCTTTGACGGCCACGATTAATGCTTAAAACTTTTGGCTAATACCAGAAGAGAAACGGATCCGAATATGTAAATGAGATATACTTTGCAAAAGGATAGAAAATTTGATGAGAATGGCAGATCTATAGGAATAACTTAATTGAATCATTCGGATAAGTATTTGAATCATCCTATGAAAGCTCTGGAAGAAGGATACGTTCATCTTAATTAATTATAAGAAAGTCTGAATCTTTACTCATCTAAAATTATGTTATAAATTATTACCTCAATCGATGAGGAAGGTGACTCTACAAAAAGGGTAATATTTTGTATAGGAAGTTAGATTAGTCAGATAATTTATTATAATTAAGATAGGAGAGAGTGATCTAGTTGCGCGATCTGACTTTGAATATAAAGTTTAATTGGGTGTTAACTCTCACTTTAGAAAAGTTGTTGGTAGAATTAAGTAATTTAGGATTATTCTGTAAAAGTTACATGATGGGAATCCAAAATGTCTCATCATTTAGATAATCCCACACCTTACTCTAGCTTACGCGGATCCTAATAGACATGTAGCCGTCATCACAGGATAACGGCTATGTCTCAGGATGAAAACTTTGATTAACAACAAGTGTTATGTCTCCAGGGGTTCACGTTGCATCCGTTCAGCAAGTCAGCTAAATTTGCAATCGGGCCACTGAAACATTTTAAGATTCCCACACTTGCTTGGAAATGATTGGGTCTGTGATCTCGAAGGCCATGCTGTTGAAAAATGCTGGTTGATCATTCAATCATTTCGAAATGTCTCTTGAGCTGTTGCATACTGGTTTTGCAATGTGTGGAGAAACATCTTGCATTTACAGCGCTATCTATTGATGCAGGACGCTATTTTCTTATGTCATACATTTTTCCATTTCTTCAGGTATATTTTCAAATTTGAAGTTATTCTGACCAGTGGTTCTTTTTTACGTATTATTCTTTCTGGAACTTTAATTGTAATCACCTTGTATGCTTTATAATGTTTTTATCGGGTGTATGTTCTTTCTCCAGAGATAATTTTCAAATTTTTCTCAAATTTTATTATTCTTTCCTTTTCCAAACTGTCAAAGTGAAGAAGAAATCATATTTTTCGATACAAATATAACTTTATTATGCACTGCAAAAAAAAATAAAATACAAAAAAATCAGATCGCAGGAAAGCTTTTTCTGAGTAAATGTATTTAGAATTCTCAACTGCACAAGCGTAAGAAAAAAATTCGCGCACATGCATCACAATTTCGCATTCTTCTTTTATATCATAATTTTTTTCGTTTTGTCGATGGCATCCTCGAGACGTGAGCCATCATTATTTAATATTCTGGCGTAACGTGCTGCCCACAAATGTGATCTCTTGCCATCCATTAGCTTCGCATAAATTTTTTTTTATTTAATTTCTGTTTTTCCAATACGAAAAAAAAAAAAAATGCTTTTCGAATGTTTTCTTATCGTCATGTCTACAAAAATTCTTTTTTCCCTTTCTTGTTTTGAAGTTGGAAATACTAAAAAAAGTAGATGAAATCCTTGAAGAGAAGTGTTTAAGTTAAGAACTTAAAATATTTAAATTTTATATAGATGTTCGTCTTTATCGAGTAATCTATGTTTTACGTGGCATAGAAAATCGTTGTGCCCATGTGGATAGATAATCTCTAATAAAATTATATGCACCAATATATTGAGTTGTTACAGTAATTTGGAAATAGGTTTTAGTTAAATTTACAAAACTGTATCTTTTTAAAAGCTTCTTTTTATTTATTAAATTTGCTCCTTTTGTGTAAATATGTATTTTTAGCAAGGTTTTAATGCATAGATACCGTGAAATGCGTTTAACGCGAAAACGCTCGAACAAAATATTGGTTAACGTGAAATAATACAACGAATTACGTTAAAACTTCACTATGCTGCATGTACTTTCTTTTAACACGAATCCCGCAAAATCGCTTAGCACCGAGAATAAACACCACAGTAGCCAGACAAATGCAGGAAGAACACCAGAGGGATGTGAAGAGATAATGTCAGAAGAGAGGTGGTTTTATTATTTTCTGTATTATTGGTTGGTCCTACTGTATGCCAGGTCGGTACATTTGCAGTAGATGATGGTAATGTTTGTATAGTCTCGATTATAGCAGACAATATTTGGGGCTTGTTCAAAGCTGAAAAATACCATTGAAATTACAGATTTCGGCGAAATAAAATTAATAATGCAGCTCCAGTTTACACTTCTGTCGAAAAAAGAGAACATCATAAGGAAGTATACTGTGGATTGTTTGGAGCCACTTACATTCCCATGTTGAAATGAATAAAAATGGACGACATCGAACAATTTGATGTGCCAAAAAAGGCAATACGAAAGAAAATATCAGACTATTTTTCAAAAAATTCGTAAAATAATTTTACAGGCTTAAAAAAACTTGAGGTACACTTGTGTTAATTCAATAAATTCTAGGGAATGTTTTTGTTCCGATGATATAAATAAAATGTTATGTAATAATAAACTTAATTTTGTTGAATGTATGGGTCCCCGCAATAACTTTATCACGAGTAACTAACATAAAAGAATATTTCAGGTCCCTCAGTTTCGTGTTAAACGTTTTCACTGTTCTCTCTTGTTTTAAAAGGCATTCTGATCTTTTAGAATCGAAGAAACTCCGATTTGGAATCTTTCAGACTATGTAATTTTGCTTTTAGGCATTGCGTCAAACTCCTCTTAGTGTTTAAAAAGGGTAAAATCAAGACTAAGCCCGAGATCCGATGGAGTCTGGGTGCTGTAAAATTTGCGCTATTTAATTGTTCATTTAATTTCTCATTTGGATTAGTACGGCATATGTGGCCGAACGTTGTCTTAAAGAAAATGGTGGACCACCATGGCGATTATAATAAGTGATAGGCGTATAATTTTCTATTCTTTCTGTACATTTGTTATTTGGCTGAAACTGCATTGTGGTATGCCGGGAACCAAAAACTGGTACACCTGCCCACAATATCGTGTATGGCCCCTACGAGAGCATGAAAGAAGTGACGCTACTGCGACGGTAGCGCTGGATTCGATTAATGTCTGAAGTAGTTACTGGAGTAGCGGCACCATGAATCCTGCAGGGCTGTCGCAAATCAGTTTGAATTGAGGGTGGAGATCTTTACGGGCAGCACGTTGCAACGCGTTCCTTATATATATTCAATAATGTTCATGTCTGGTGATTTTAGATCCAGAGGAAATGTCTAGAATTCAGGAAGAGGAAATATATTTGGGCCTCTGCTTAGCAATTCTGGACGTGGGACGCGTGTGCTGCTGAAATTTCCAGTCCGTCGGAATGGACCAATGGACATGAATGGGTGGATTGATCTGACAGGATGCGCTTACATTATGTCACCTGTCAGGAGTCGTATCTAGGGGTCCCATATTACGCCAAGCACGCCCCCATGCATCACAGAGCCTCCACCAGCAGACAGTCCCTGTTACATATAGGATTCGCGTTCTGAGGTTTTCCTTATACCCGTTCACCACTTCCATCATATTGAATTGGAAAAGAGAGACTCGTCGGGCGAGGCAACATTTTTGATCGTAAACAGTCCAATAAGTGTTGTTGGCCCAGCAGGTTTAGGCGGGGCACCATGGTTGTGTCGTGCAGTCAAGCAAGGGTACACAAGTGTGGGCCTTCTGTTCTGGCCCCACATCTATGATATTTTGTTGCAATGGTTCGCACAGTAACACTTGTTGATGGCCCAACGTATTAAAATCGCTTAATTTGGAGAAGGGTTGCACATCTGTCACTCTGATCGACGTTAGTCCCGTTCTTGCATCATCTTCCGGCCGCAGCGATATGGTATGGCGGTCTTTACGCGGATCCCACAATATTCCGTTTACACTCATTGGAAATGTTCATTGCAGGAAAATCCAAATTTATCGAAAAATGCCTCCAATCTCATTGTACCAGCTTCTCTTTGTTCAAACTCCGCCAATCTTGGTAAGCACCCTTGCATTGCTTAGCTGCAGTAACCTAACAAATGTGCTGGAGCACTCAGAACATCTTATATAGGCTTTGCCGACCGCAGCACCATGTTGTTTGGTTCACATCTCTGTAAATTTGCATACGCATGCCTGTACCAGTTTTAGGCTCTTCATTGTAGTTGGGTCGTTTCCATCTATGCATCCAAAAGTAAAATTTTCTGTAAAGTTTGGGTCTTCTACGTTTGTTCATTTTGTTGGAAAACGTCGTGAACCGCATTTCAAACCAATGCTGCGCACTTTTCTATAATAGCAGTATTATAGAAGGGTATATCTGTTATGTACATAATTATATATATATTTATTTATTTATTAAATATTGTTTATTACTGTCATATTTTGTTATTTATTATTCTGGGCTTAATAAATTAATTCTTCAAATAAAATTTTGAATATTGAATGCGCTCGGTTCTTGCTGCGGTTTTTAACCACTGCTGTGTAGTCCCAGGCATGACGCCAGCCTGCATATCAAACAACCGTTACATATCGCTAGGGAACTTGGACAGAAACAGGACTTAGTATTCAGTAATTTCTTACTGTCATATTTATTATTTATTTTACTTAATAAAAAATTTTTAAATCTATACGATTTTATTTTTTGAGTATCTTTGAAAATTCTTAAATAGTTCTTAACCACTGTTGGTGTATTATTTAGGTATGAAGCGGCTTTAAATTTACATATCCTTTTGGTTTGACCGGCAGCAGATTTTTATTAATTAATTATTGTACCATTAATATTACGCTTTTGTTTAAATAATAATTTGTAAATTCTAAAACTTTTGTTTTCTTGAATACCTTCGAGAAAGTTCTTGATAATTTTTTGCAGCCACAGTTGTGCAGTGTTAGTATTAAAAACAGTCCATGTAGCAGATAACTGTTACACTATCCTTAGCAGTTCTAGCCAAAGCAGAGATCTTGTATTAATTTAAATATGTATTAATGTCAATATTATTATTATTATTATTCAATATGTATTTTACAGTCTAAAATTTTTCAACTACTTTACTAGTGTTGCTTACTATTGTTACACGTTATTTTTAAAAGAAATATGCGTGGCTATTGCTGCGTGGTGGCCTGCATTTAGATGCATGTTTTGTGATACAACAACGTGGGGGTCCATTATAATGTATAGAGAAACCTGTAGGGTAATGATATCCGGACCGATGCATGCAGGATCGCGCGCCGATATCAATCATCAAAGGTGACGGCGACATCTCCCTCTTGGTGACGCGAGCGACCAGAAGTAACAGAGAAGGATGATGAGATGTACGCCCTGACAAGCAAAGTCAGTAAAATATGAAGGCTGCTAGAGTTAGGGCGCAAGGACAGAGACGGCAGAATAATGCGTTGCGTGCAGCATGAAATTTGCTTACTTGCCTTTATCTAGTTCGAGGGCGAGCGTGGCTATGGAGTAGCGAGCGTAAGCAGAATCACCAGGTGCCATCAATGGAATATCAAGATTTGAATAAATATAGAAATCGAGTTGATAAAATCAAACTGGAGTCAAAGTAAATAAACATTAAGGTATCCGAAAACGATTTAAGAAAATGATAATTTCAGTCAAGACGAATATTTATGTTTTTTTATTTTGTTGAATAGGCTATCGCGGCACTTTGTAATGCTTTTGGTTTACCTACGCTACTTTTGGCTGGCTACAATCCATTTTATTAAGTTAAGAAAAACCGGAAATTGAATGCGGATATCACCCGAAGTGTGCATTTAATTGCTCTGAAATCTATCATGCAGAGGCCGTGCTCAAATGTTACAGTACCATTTCTATAAAACTTTTTGAACCTGGTATTTATGCTGTTTCTAGAGAATGTACTGAAATATTTCTTATTATTACTTGAATACTTTTGAGGTTACGGTCTGTTATTTAATAGGTATCACATAAAGATATGCGTTTATTTGTGTTTACTCAATCCGCTGTAAATTTTACGTTTCATGATAATTAAAATTTTTAATACATAGAATACAATGCATCTAATTTGTTTTAATAATTGCTTTTTATAATACAGTCCTATTGCTTTTCTCTCATTGCTTTGGGGGTTTTCAAAAAAAATTGCTTAAATTTTACTTGTTAACGATTTTGTAAATTTAGAAGTAAGTTCATTAAATATATTGCAGTATTGGTATTTGTGGTATTGAGGTCCTAAAAAAGCACTTTAATGTTTAAATATGCTATTTTTGTGTTGAGAAGTACCAGGCGTGTTCAGATACCTTAATAACGATAAAATTTAATTAGGAACATTGCAAAATCGTTTTAATTCTTTCTTTTAAAAGTGATTTATTTGTTTTTATATAGAATTATTTTCACTCTAAAAAGCTAATTAATACCAAGTCGAAATTTACAAAATACATAAAATGGGACCAGTGTGAGCAGTTTTTTTAAGGTAAATGCCCCATTCATAGAGGAGAAATTGGAGTTTACAGGTGATCTTTATTTATATCATATGTCAAATAAAACAAAATTTGGCGTCTCATATAGCCCCACAATAACTTCTCTTTATAACTCTAAGGATTAATATTTTGGTACGTTAATGGCAAAACTTGCCAACCCAATACCAAGAAGAGATCCGAATAATACCCAAATGAGATATACTTTAAAAGGATGAAGCTTTGGTGAAATAGCTGACAGCCTAGAACTAACTTAATTATTAGGTGTTTGGAATAAGGGGTTTGAGCGTCTTTGGCTGGAAGGATACTCTCATTGCATAAAAATATAGAAGGATTAAGAAAGCCTGAGTCTTCTCTCTAATTGCAATAGTAGCTTACTTCAACCTAGGAAGGAAGGTGACTTTATAAAAAGGTAATGTTTTTGGCCTTAGAGTTTGAACAGTTCAAATTATTATAATTAAAGATAAGTGATCTAGTAGCGCGATCTGACTTGAATATACTCAGGGACATTACATTGGGGCGTTTAACTCTCACTTTACGAAAGTTGTTAATTGAAATTAAGTAATTTAAGTTATTCTTAATAAAAGTTGTGTTAAGAATTACATAATGTCTCATCGATAGATCCCTCACCTCTGAAAGCTTACGCGAATCACTCAGACATAGTGGGGATGGCTGTATGTCGCAAAATATCTAAAAGGGAATTTCTCCGAATACTGTCACTTGCAATGTATGGTGCTCAAGCCCAACGACAAGGCGTACTTCACCGGCCCCTTGCCATGATGAGATTTCATTGGGCCTCGATCTGACTGCGTCAGACGGGTGGCATTAAAACAGCAACAACGTAACAACATATGAGAATTCGTTAGGGAATTCTTCTTAACAGGGTTAACTTGGGCACTGAAGTGCACGTCAAATCAACCTCCTTTTGATCTAGTCTACCTTTGACGTAGTGTTTATTTGGTAGACATGTTAATGTTGCAAGGTTTTCACACAGTCAGATGTCCTCGTCAGCAGGCCAGGCTTTGAAATTTCAGGTCCGTCGCCTATAGCCCTCGTGTTGCCTTCATAGTACGACTTTAATAAACTTTTCACTCCTCACTTATATATGAAATATTTTGTTGATGAAAATTTATTTGCTGAGTTCAAACTATGTTGTTGTTTTATGTGGCTTTGGCGTGGAAATTTAAAGAATAGATGTTAGTTCAGGTGTCTTCCTTTCGTCACTTATTAGAGGGTGCAAAATTGTATGGTTCATTGCCAATAGACCTCATGGACCTTCAGACATGGGGTCACGTCGTGTTGTTTGAGGTCATCGTTAATACTAAAATTTTACCATATAAAAGGTTTGCTTAAGAATTTAAAGTAAATGAAAATTAGATGGTGCAGGTCAGGGGTTTCGCGAAGGTACTGAAGCATCACTTCCTAAAAAAGGTTTAATCATTTCTTACGTTTTCCAACAGGGGTATCAAATTTGGACCATGGTCTTTTCAATTAATATTATTGCAGACAAATAAAATTTTTCTTTGTTGATCAATGGGGTATTTTTAGTACCCATTTTACAAATTTTTATTAAATATATTGCACAATAAACAATCATACTCTTTACGCGACCAAGGCACTCTGTTGAGGCTATTTTCAAGGAACAGTTGTGGAAACGGTTATCGAATTTGGACATTAAAAACAAACGATTTTTTGCATCGAATATATAATTATATAATTTTAAATTTTAAAATATATTTTAATAGTTAAGTCTTTTACACAATCATTTTTAAATCATTTTCATGTGTTTAAATAAAATCCTGAAATTATTCGGCAGTAAGATAATATTTTAAAACTATTTTATTCTGACAAATGTTTGGTTCATAGTTACCAAAATATTAGCTCTAAAAGCGGCTAAAAATAAACTAATTTTAATTTCAAGTTTGATATTTTCTAAAACTATTTGGCTTTATTTTATTGTATTAATAATTGCAGTTTTATTGCATGCTGAAGGTATAATTATATTCAATTAACGGTGAAATGTAAATTTCACTAGCATAAGCGCTATAATCGTTTACAGCTACTCAACTCTCATAAATATCTAGTTTTGTACATAATGACTTTACTATTAAATGATTCTGATACGGAAAATATTCTGAATCGAAACGGTAGATTTTTTAACATGTACATGAACATATATTTTTATAGGGATTCGTTGCTTATTTATTTAAATTACCGTTAACTAATACTGTTTCTTACTCGAGACATTATTTAATTATGGAATATTTTTTAACTTACGTGATGGTGCATTACGAAGTTTTATCTAATTAAATAAATATGTTTTTATACGCAGCATTTTTCCACTACAGTGATTTTATTTACATTAAAAGTTTTTATTAGTTTTCTTATTTACTAGTTTATAAAATTTTTTCTACCACCTCGTATATTTCATATTTTTAAATGTCGCAAAGGAGATAACGACTTTAATTAAATGAAATTTTTTATCAACAGACTTTACTTATTTATTTATTTTTGCTAATTTGGAAACTATTTATTTCCAAGTGTGAGTTTAGGGTTTGGTATTTTCTGCTAAATAATTGCATCCACTATCATGCCGAGAACTTTCGATATAATATTCAGCTAATTGGGTATAAAAGAGATGTTTCTTTTCCATTGGTATAAGTGCAAAATTGACATTAATTAGCAACATGCTTGCATTTTGCATGCCTGCCGTGCTGTAATTATACCACCGTAAAAGAATGGGGTTTTTATAGTGTTCCACGTAATTTCTAAAAACTTTCATTGTGTATATAACGTGGTATTGTAAGTGAATTATAATTACAAAAGTAGAGGGATAGCAATTGGCGGTGAGGAATTTCTGAATCCTTTTTGTATTACTATCACATAAATAGATGAAGTGTAATTAAAAATGAAAGAAGAATAGGAACTAGAAATAGCCAGCAGATTTTTCTGAAACTCATTATTACAATTCTTTCCCGCATTAAAATTTGGATTGGAATTATTCGTACAAACAAAGAATATGTTTTCATCTTTGTGTGTATTTAAAATGTCATGGACTTTCTCTTCCCTTATTTAAAATTCCATACGTGTTTTACTTTGAATTTTATTTTAAAAATTGTTCCAGAAGTACATAAACTGGGAACTGAATTTTACTACCGAGGATAACGGGTTTTAGTATCTATACTGTTTTTAATAGAAAAATATGACAAAGAACTCTATTCATCGTATTCGACCGCAAGTTATTTTTGAGCTTGATTTTTTTCCTGTAACCCTTTATTTACCGCATTAGGATTTACTCCAGTTTTTCATGCAATATTTTCTTTTTTGGATCACTACATTGAAAGAAAATCAAAGGGATATACATAAACAAAATACTCAACACCGGAGGTAATCCCTTATAACATTAATTAATTAAAGATATTATTCCACTGTAAGATTAATTATGTACACTGTTCATAAAATAAAGAGTCAATCGTTTTCCTAAGGGTCTTCATTAACATACAAAAATGAACACTTTTCCTTTTTACATTAACTACTTTTCCAGTAGAAAATCCCATAATCTTGCAATCTACTGAAAACGCAATTTCTGCTCTAAAACTATTAACCTTCCTGCAAAAAATGTTCATCATAGAACCCGTACTACCATACATCTTGGAAGAGTGGACTTGGCTCTTCCCTACAAAATATCGTCATTATTCGTTAAGTGGTTATTCTATGTAATTTTAAAGTGAGCGGTACCTGGTACAAATCCCGGTAGATAAAGGGTTAAGGGGCTTAATACAATATATATAGGTATTTAAACACATTTTTTTTAAGTAATAGTATTAATTTTGGCTGATGGTATTTAACATGGAATCTTAAACTCAGGCGAAAGTCATAGAAATTTGATCATATTTCTCCTTTCAAACAATCATAACATACTACGATGAGGTTTAATTTTGTACAAATATCATCCTTAATAAACAGGGAATATTCTTACATTTATTATCATTTAAAGATAACAAAACGATAAACACTTATTGGTAATCTTGTGATGCGGCTTTCTGACTGAACAAACAGAAGCTTCGAATTTTTTATATTTTTTAACAAAATTTGTTGTGAAAAAACTTGCGGATGTGAGAATATTAAACATGGGATTAGGCTATTAAAAAGATAGTAGTGTTCTACATATGTATATATACAATGGTTAGTAAGTTATAAGAATATTACTTATACAAAAAGTCTGCTTTTAGATGAAATGTTTGAAACGGCATTTTAAGAAACATAAGTATTATGAAAAAAATACATTTTTTTCTAATAAAAGAATCAAAAATGTTTATTTCCAATTGGACAAATTATTTTCAGATGAGAAGGAAAAAAATAAAAGTTTTTAAGAAAAAAAAAGAAATCGAATATTATACAATAAGAAAAAATTTTTCTAGAGCCCACACAGCTTTTTTTCGCAAAGGAAAGTAAGAGTAATAACTACCAACTTTTCCCTTTTTTTTTTCTTAACTTTTCTATAATAGCCGAAAAAATTTCTATTCGAAAAGTTCCTTTCAATCCTAAAAAATATTCATGTTAAAGAGTCCTGCTGCAGCTCAAAAAATCTATAAATGTTCTTTTTCAGAGTCAATAATTATATAAAAACACTTTCATGACTAAAATCTGAACAGAAAAGGTCCTTTTCACAGAGCCAATATAATTATATAAAAAAAAGTTCTTTTCGGAACTAAAAAGGCTCTTTTCAGAGCTAAAAATCTATATAAAAGGTTCTTTTTCAGGCAAAACAATTATATGAAAAATTTCTTTTTAGAACTAAAAAGTTCTTTCGGTAGTAGTATATATAAAAAAAGTCTTTTCAAGAACTAAAAAGATACTTTTCAGAGCCAGTAATTATAAGAAAGGAAACGCCTTTTCAGGGGAAAAGCGTAATTATATAAAAAGGTTCTTTTCAGGAACTAAAAATTTGAGCGGTAGTATATATAAAAAAGTTCTTTTCCGGAATAAAACTATTTTCAGAGCCAGTAATTATATAAAAAGTTCTTTTCAGGCTTAAAAAGGTTCTTCTTTTCAGAGCCGAAATTTTGTAAAAGCTCTGAAAGCTAAAAATCTGTCTGAAAAGGCTCTTTTTAGAGCTAAATATTCCTATGAAAAAAGGCTCTTTTTTAGAACTAAATATTCCTATGAAAATGGCTCTTTTTAAAGGAGTCAAGAATTTCTATGAAAAAGCTCTTTTACAGCCAAAATATTTCTCTGAAAAAAAGCTTTTTACAATTGCAAAATTTATAATGAAAAGGCTCTTTTCAGAGCCAAAACACTATCTAAAAACTCTTTAGGAACCCAAAACAGAAAATTAATACGTATGAAGAGGCCTTTTTGGATCGAAAATCTCTTTCGAAAAACATTTAAAAAATTCTCTTCTCCAAAAAAACACTTTCATTCAAATTATGAATACAATGGCTCCTCTTTGGATTACTCATCCTTGCATCTGTTTCACATGTATATAAAAGAACTTGTTAAAGTAAAAAGCATTTGTTGAAGAGGCAATATCTGTTTTAAGAGCTCAGACAGGTTTCTTATTTAATCAAATGGAAAATATCTGAGGGCTGAAAAAGATTCGTTAAAGTATGATATAAGTAATTCATGAAGTTAAATATTAAAATAAAGGGCATATTTTTATTTATTAATTTGAATTCATGTTAGAAAGTATCGATAAAAGATACCTAAGTGTAAAACAGTTTATTAGCGTAAAAACAAAAACGCATGGAAATACAAAAGGTGAAACCACATAACTTTTCCCCAGGAATTTTTTTGTTTGTTTGTGTTTTATATAGAATCGATATATTTTTATTATACGTTACTGCATTGTTTTATCAAATGCTTAAAACCAGAATTGAACTTTCATCTAAATTTTATTTCTTATTATATCAAACACTTTCAACTGTTTTTTTTAGGGTGAAATTTATTCATTTTTAAACATAGTCGGTATTAATATGCATATACTTTTAAAATTTGCTCAAAATGTAGTAATGGTTCTTTATGAAATTTACAATTGCTTATATTTAAATATAGTTTGATCCAAAATCCTTTGTATGTATGATGATTTTACTTAAAAGTATAAATTTAATTAAAATATATTTTTTTATGCTTAAATTAACTTATAAGGTAAGTACTCTCTCTCTTTCTTCATAACTTCTAGTATCACTTCTGTATGACTCAGTTGTTTTAAAAATAACATAATTTTTTAAAAATAATCTCTTTTTTAATTCTTGCAAATTTTGTTTTGATTATGTTTGCACTAATTTTGTAAACAATTTTCTTTTCGTATAAGAATAATTATTGAATTTCCTTTAATGATTAAATGTTAAGCTCTGATTAGGGATTTGGAATTTCGTTAAGCATTGTTCACGTTACTCTGCATTATCCTTCAATTGCAAAACTTAAAAAAAATTGTGAAATTAATTTTGTTTCTGAAGTAATGTAAATTAGTCTTGTAACTCCCCGTTATTTAGACTCTTCCATATTAACAGTAAAGAGACTTTCGCGCCCTCTAGTGAACAGAACAATCTTCAGTGATGGCCAAGTTTCGGAACTGTAAGGACGTATGAGCATGCGCTCCGATCCCTTTCAATGCTATATCCTTTCATTTAGTTCTACTCTAATAGTTGTAATATGTCTGTTTTGTTTTGTTAATAAACGTGTTTTAATAATTAGTGGACGTAAACCCTTCTACCGAATCTGTCACTTATCCATTTGGCCCCACCACGTCATAATTTGACGCCCAACGTGTATTAGTTCAGAAGCTGGCCGTTGCTCATTATTAATTTTCAGGTTAACAGCATAATGTTGTTCAACTTATATGGTTTAATTATTCAGTTCTCACCCGTGAGCAGGTAAAGCTTTTCCTCACGATTTTCTTTTAAAAATATTATACTTTTAATACTCGTTTCATTATTGCATGCCCAAGTGCAAATAGGATTTAATATCTGAAAAGAATTTATTAGTTAAATTCTTAATTCTTTGAAATATTTACATCTCATTGTTCAGTATTAGAAAACATTTCTGTACATTTCCTGTGCAAAATTATATAAACTGTTCTCATTGATTCAAAAAGAAATCTTTTTCTTATTTTAAGAAAATGTCATTGCTAAACAGTAGTATAATATACAGTTTACATTATATTCCCATGTTCTTTAAATATATGCTCGTGGTTTGAAGTATTTATAAGCATCATATAATTGTTTGGGCTAAAGGCTTGGTATTAACAATAATAATCAATCTGTCATTTTGAGCCAGGGGAGATGAAATTAGAAAGAGATATAAATTCTTGGTGAAAATTAAAATTGGAATTGGCGACAGTTAAATGATTTTTCGATTAGTAAGTGTTTCACGTGATTGGAAAGAATCCATGTTACAGTAACTTTAAGTGACCATAATACTTTAAATTTGTTGAAAATTGAAAATGAAATTCAATAAACAAACACGAAAGATTTAGCCAATTTGAATCAATATTTTTCAGAAAATTACGTAATTGGTAATTTGCTAGTGACTTCGTAAAACAGTTCATATAACTTGGAAATTTAATTTTTCAGTCCAGCGGTTCCCTCTTAGATCAACAAAAGAAAAATTTTTTGTTTTAAGCTGTTAAATGGACACGTTAATGTACATAATAACCCATATACATGGGGACGAGTCACAACCAGTGGCAATTCAACATTAATTATCAAAAGATGTATTCATTCCAAGTAATCGTGTATATAAGTTTCAGTTCAACTAGATAACTTTAAAACTTTCTAGAGTTTTGACTTTGCAGTGTAGCATTCCACTGTGTATTTGTAATTCTTTAAATAATGAGTTTTAATCAGGTAATTTTTATTGGTGCTAACTGTCTCTTATTGTCATCCCGAAATAATCATGCAAATTAATTTCAACTCTATTGAGCGCATTAAAATGAATATTATTAACGACTGAAAATTCCATCAAGATAAATAAATAAATAAATATATAGAGAGTGTGAGTTAATTGTGTAGGAATTGAAAATCATCTTTTCTTCTCTATAAAAAAAGAGTTTGTCATGATGATGTAATAAATTGTTTATTTATATCCAGACAGGAAATTAATAATTGAAAAGCATTTGTACAAATTTCAATATGACGATTTACAAATTGGTAATAGAGCTGATTTTTCAGGTTGGGAATTATTTCCGCTAAGGTCAAAGAATTTATCAACATTAAAATACTTATCTGAAAATTCTCTACGGCTTAATAGGGAGGTGAAATTTTACTTTTGCAGATTTCATTTAGATTTCTATCAAGGCATTCCAAATCCGCGCATTTCTTCAGCCACTCCCCACGTTCTGGCTCAATGTTCTCCGGGCGGCTCTTACTCTCGTGGTTTTCACCGACTAAACGTGGTTTGCGAACCCCATGTTCTATGTTGATTTGTTGTCCCCATACTGCGTACTACCTCTGTCGGTTGATTTAAATGTATTTCGTGTTGTCTACGAAACAATCCATTTTTACTCATTGCATATAGATACATCTCTTGGTCTAACATTTACCATTTCTGTGAACCCTGATCTAAATTAAAAACTCTAACGTGCCTTTAAAAGGTGTACCTCAAGGCCATTACGGTATCCTTTGTTTATTTTTATTGCTAAATACTTTTCGTAATTAAAACATTTCGAACCTTTAGTTGCAATTAATGTAAAGTAATTGTTGGTTGTGTGCTGACCACTAGTGAGCACTAAGATGATTCGAAATCATGTTTAAACTAAAGCATTTCTGGTTGCATAAAAAATTGTTCCATGCTCCCTACATTATTATGGGTGGTTGGAATTATCCATATATCACCGACTTGGTTGTTTTGTATATATGAATGGTCTATTTGAGAATTCATTTGATTTTTATTGGTCGCGGTTCGCACCAGTACTGTAAAAAAGAGTCACAGGTCAGAATTGACTTCAGAATTTGACTGGTGTACTTGTAGCCAAGAGGTAGGTATGCGTGAAAGGCTAATTCAAAAGAATATCCAAAAGGGCTGGCTGCAGCGACAAAACAAGAAACTTTCGCCGTGTACCGTGGTCAAAGTAAATAAGTCATGGCAGGCATGTCATGAGTTCAGCTTAGTACCAATAAGGGGCTTCCGTCGTGTAGAATTTAGCGATGCACGTTAAATCTGTCGAGGAAGCTGAAATGTCCTCCCGTTGGTGTGAGTGTGGTAGTTAGGAGAGTGCCAGCTCTCAAGTGTCACTTATCCATGGTTCAAGAGTACGTGGGTGGCCGCGGTAGCCGAGTGGTATAGGTATTGAAACGTGGCAAGCTTTGTCACGAGTTCGAGGTAGCACCACTAAAGACCCGCCATTGTGGGAGGCGGCGATGCACAATAAATCTCTGTCGAGAGCTGAAACGTCCTCTCCCGTTGGTGTGGTGTGGTAGTTAGGAAGGGGTGCCAGCTCAGGTGTCGTCCACGTCATGGCGGCTATGTGGTTCCAAGGAATACGTGGTCCATCTCCAAAGCCGCTTGTATAGCTGGAACAGTGCGGCATTTATATTCACTCATTCAAAATTGCCGGGGCCGTGCCGAAACCTCGATGTGGAACAGTGCGACGTTAATATTGGCACTCACTCACACTGGCAAAACCAAAATGGATTCGGCTGCTGAAGTGACACATTTTGAATAATGGGAGTATTACAGCGGCTTTTAGCGTGTGTTACACATTAAACCACTTTATTGTTCAATACGCATTATTGTTTCAGTTTTCTGACGTAAAATATGGCTTCTAAGTCATTCAGCAGTTGCGGCACTGTGGTAAAACCTATTCGATCACAGGCCATTGTATATCATTGGATGGAAAAATCGGTTTTAACATCTTTCGACCAAAAACCACAAAGCAACAATGAAAGTGTCTGTTAGCTATTACTAGACTTGCGCAAGATATGTTTTAGTATGCAGTGCACCACCATTTCCTGCCAGAAGTTTGTGACGTCGCGTCCTTCTTCTAACATAACTCTAAGTTCTTTGACGGCCACGATTAATGCTTAAAACTTTTGGCTAATACCAGAAGAGAAACGGATCCGAATATGTAAATGAGATATACTTTGCAAAAGGATAGAAAATTTGATGAGAATGGCAGATCTATAGGAATAACTTAATTGAATCATTCGGATAAGTATTTGAATCATCCTATGAAAGCTCTGGAAGAAGGATACGTTCATCTTAATTAATTATAAGAAAGTCTGAATCTTTACTCATCTAAAATTATGTTATAAATTATTACCTCAATCGATGAGGAAGGTGACTCTACAAAAAGGGTAATATTTTGTATAGGAAGTTAGATTAGTCAGATAATTTATTATAATTAAGATAGGAGAGAGTGATCTAGTTGCGCGATCTGACTTTGAATA
The DNA here is from genome assembly GCA_019973955.1 of Trichonephila inaurata madagascariensis. Taxonomy (NCBI): domain Eukaryota; kingdom Metazoa; phylum Arthropoda; class Arachnida; order Araneae; family Nephilidae; genus Trichonephila; species Trichonephila inaurata. The sequence continues at coordinate 228,872 of BMAV01006467.1, forward strand.
TAAAGTTTAATTGGGTGTTAACTCTCACTTTAGAAAAGTTGTTGGTAGAATTAAGTAATTTAGGATTATTCTGTAAAAGTTACATGATGGGAATCCAAAATGTCTCATCATTTAGATAATCCCACACCTTACTCTAGCTTACGCGGATCCTAATAGACATGTAGCCGTCATCACAGGATAACGGCTATGTCTCAGGATGAAAACTTTGATTAACAACAAGTGTTATGTCTCCAGGGGTTCACGTTGCATCCGTTCAGCAAGTCAGCTAAATTTGCAATCGGGCCACTGAAACATTTTAAGATTCCCACACTTGCTTGGAAATGATTGGGTCTGTGATCTCGAAGGCCATGCTGTTGAAAAATGCTGGTTGATCATTCAATCATTTCGAAATGTCTCTTGAGCTGTTGCATACTGGTTTTGCAATGTGTGGAGAAACATCTTGCATTTACAGCGCTATCTATTGATGCAGGACGCTATTTTCTTATGTCATACATTTTTCCATTTCTTCAGGTATATTTTCAAATTTGAAGTTATTCTGACCAGTGGTTCTTTTTTACGTATTATTCTTTCTGGAACTTTAATTGTAATCACCTTGTATGCTTTATAATGTTTTTATCGGGTGTATGTTCTTTCTCCAGAGATAATTTTCAAATTTTTCTCAAATTTTATTATTCTTTCCTTTTCCAAACTGTCAAAGTGAAGAAGAAATCATATTTTTCGATACAAATATAACTTTATTATGCACTGCAAAAAAAAATAAAATACAAAAAAATCAGATCGCAGGAAAGCTTTTTCTGAGTAAATGTATTTAGAATTCTCAACTGCACAAGCGTAAGAAAAAAATTCGCGCACATGCATCACAATTTCGCATTCTTCTTTTATATCATAATTTTTTTCGTTTTGTCGATGGCATCCTCGAGACGTGAGCCATCATTATTTAATATTCTGGCGTAACGTGCTGCCCACAAATGTGATCTCTTGCCATCCATTAGCTTCGCATAAATTTTTTTTTATTTAATTTCTGTTTTTCCAATACGAAAAAAAAAAAAAATGCTTTTCGAATGTTTTCTTATCGTCATGTCTACAAAAATTCTTTTTTCCCTTTCTTGTTTTGAAGTTGGAAATACTAAAAAAAGTAGATGAAATCCTTGAAGAGAAGTGTTTAAGTTAAGAACTTAAAATATTTAAATTTTATATAGATGTTCGTCTTTATCGAGTAATCTATGTTTTACGTGGCATAGAAAATCGTTGTGCCCATGTGGATAGATAATCTCTAATAAAATTATATGCACCAATATATTGAGTTGTTACAGTAATTTGGAAATAGGTTTTAGTTAAATTTACAAAACTGTATCTTTTTAAAAGCTTCTTTTTATTTATTAAATTTGCTCCTTTTGTGTAAATATGTATTTTTAGCAAGGTTTTAATGCATAGATACCGTGAAATGCGTTTAACGCGAAAACGCTCGAACAAAATATTGGTTAACGTGAAATAATACAACGAATTACGTTAAAACTTCACTATGCTGCATGTACTTTCTTTTAACACGAATCCCGCAAAATCGCTTAGCACCGAGAATAAACACCACAGTAGCCAGACAAATGCAGGAAGAACACCAGAGGGATGTGAAGAGATAATGTCAGAAGAGAGGTGGTTTTATTATTTTCTGTATTATTGGTTGGTCCTACTGTATGCCAGGTCGGTACATTTGCAGTAGATGATGGTAATGTTTGTATAGTCTCGATTATAGCAGACAATATTTGGGGCTTGTTCAAAGCTGAAAAATACCATTGAAATTACAGATTTCGGCGAAATAAAATTAATAATGCAGCTCCAGTTTACACTTCTGTCGAAAAAAGAGAACATCATAAGGAAGTATACTGTGGATTGTTTGGAGCCACTTACATTCCCATGTTGAAATGAATAAAAATGGACGACATCGAACAATTTGATGTGCCAAAAAAGGCAATACGAAAGAAAATATCAGACTATTTTTCAAAAAATTCGTAAAATAATTTTACAGGCTTAAAAAAACTTGAGGTACACTTGTGTTAATTCAATAAATTCTAGGGAATGTTTTTGTTCCGATGATATAAATAAAATGTTATGTAATAATAAACTTAATTTTGTTGAATGTATGGGTCCCCGCAATAACTTTATCACGAGTAACTAACATAAAAGAATATTTCAGGTCCCTCAGTTTCGTGTTAAACGTTTTCACTGTTCTCTCTTGTTTTAAAAGGCATTCTGATCTTTTAGAATCGAAGAAACTCCGATTTGGAATCTTTCAGACTATGTAATTTTGCTTTTAGGCATTGCGTCAAACTCCTCTTAGTGTTTAAAAAGGGTAAAATCAAGACTAAGCCCGAGATCCGATGGAGTCTGGGTGCTGTAAAATTTGCGCTATTTAATTGTTCATTTAATTTCTCATTTGATTAGTACGGCATATGTGGCCGAACGTTGTCTTAGAAAAGTATTGGACCATGGCGATTATAATAAGTGATAGGCGTATAATTTTCTATTCTTTCTGTACATTTGTTATTTGGCTGAAACTGCATTGTGGTATGCCGGGAACCAAAAACTGGTACACCTGCCCACAATATCGTGTATGGCCCCTACGAGAGCATGAAAGAAGTGACGCTACTGCGACGGTAGCGCTGGATTCGATTAATGTCTGAAGTAGTTACTGGAGTAGCGGCACCATGAATCCTGCAGGGCTGTCGCAAATCAGTTTGAATTGAGGGTGGAGATCTTTACGGGCAGCACGTTGCAACGCGTTCCTTATATATATTCAATAATGTTCATGTCTGGTGATTTTAGATCCAGAGGAAATGTCTAGAATTCAGGAAGAGGAAATATATTTGGGCCTCTGCTTAGCAATTCTGGACGTGGGACGCGTGTGCTGCTGAAATTTCCAGTCCGTCGGAATGGACCAATGGACATGAATGGGTGGATTGATCTGACAGGATGCGCTTACATTATGTCACCTGTCAGGAGTCGTATCTAGGGGTCCCATATTACGCCAAGCACGCCCCCATGCATCACAGAGCCTCCACCAGCAGACAGTCCCTGTTACATATAGGATTCGCGTTCTGAGGTTTTCCTTATACCCGTTCACCACTTCCATCATATTGAATTGGAAAAGAGAGACTCGTCGGGCGAGGCAACATTTTTGATCGTAAACAGTCCAATAAGTGTTGTTGGCCCAGCAGGTTTAGGCGGGGCACCATGGTTGTGTCGTGCAGTCAAGCAAGGGTACACAAGTGTGGGCCTTCTGTTCTGGCCCCACATCTATGATATTTTGTTGCAATGGTTCGCACAGTAACACTTGTTGATGGCCCAACGTATTAAAATCGCTTAATTTGGAGAAGGGTTGCACATCTGTCACTCTGATCGACGTTAGTCCCGTTCTTGCATCATCTTCCGGCCGCAGCGATATGGTATGGCGGTCTTTACGCGGATCCCACAATATTCCGTTTACACTCATTGGAAATGTTCATTGCAGGAAAATCCAAATTTATCGAAAAATGCCTCCAATCTCATTGTACCAGCTTCTCTTTGTTCAAACTCCGCCAATCTTGGTAAGCACCCTTGCATTGCTTAGCTGCAGTAACCTAACAAATGTGCTGGAGCACTCAGAACATCTTATATAGGCTTTGCCGACCGCAGCACCATGTTGTTTGGTTCACATCTCTGTAAATTTGCATACGCATGCCTGTACCAGTTTTAGGCTCTTCATTGTAGTTGGGTCGTTTCCATCTATGCATCCAAAAGTAAAATTTTCTGTAAAGTTTGGGTCTTCTACGTTTGTTCATTTTGTTGGAAAACGTCGTGAACCGCATTTCAAACCAATGCTGCGCACTTTTCTATAATAGCAGTATTATAGAAGGGTATATCTGTTATGTACATAATTATATATATATTTATTTATTTATTAAATATTGTTTATTACTGTCATATTTTGTTATTTATTATTCTGGGCTTAATAAATTAATTCTTCAAATAAAATTTTGAATATTGAATGCGCTCGGTTCTTGCTGCGGTTTTTAACCACTGCTGTGTAGTCCCAGGCATGACGCCAGCCTGCATATCAAACAACCGTTACATATCGCTAGGGAACTTGGACAGAAACAGGACTTAGTATTCAGTAATTTCTTACTGTCATATTTATTATTTATTTTACTTAATAAAAAATTTTTAAATCTATACGATTTTATTTTTTGAGTATCTTTGAAAATTCTTAAATAGTTCTTAACCACTGTTGGTGTATTATTTAGGTATGAAGCGGCTTTAAATTTACATATCCTTTTGGTTTGACCGGCAGCAGATTTTTATTAATTAATTATTGTACCATTAATATTACGCTTTTGTTTAAATAATAATTTGTAAATTCTAAAACTTTTGTTTTCTTGAATACCTTCGAGAAAGTTCTTGATAATTTTTTGCAGCCACAGTTGTGCAGTGTTAGTATTAAAAACAGTCCATGTAGCAGATAACTGTTACACTATCCTTAGCAGTTCTAGCCAAAGCAGAGATCTTGTATTAATTTAAATATGTATTAATGTCAATATTATTATTATTATTATTCAATATGTATTTTACAGTCTAAAATTTTTCAACTACTTTACTAGTGTTGCTTACTATTGTTACACGTTATTTTTAAAAGAAATATGCGTGGCTATTGCTGCGTGGTGGCCTGCATTTAGATGCATGTTTTGTGATACAACAACGTGGGGGTCCATTATAATGTATAGAGAAACCTGTAGGGTAATGATATCCGGACCGATGCATGCAGGATCGCGCGCCGATATCAATCATCAAAGGTGACGGCGACATCTCCCTCTTGGTGACGCGAGCGACCAGAAGTAACAGAGAAGGATGATGAGATGTACGCCCTGACAAGCAAAGTCAGTAAAATATGAAGGCTGCTAGAGTTAGGGCGCAAGGACAGAGACGGCAGAATAATGCGTTGCGTGCAGCATGAAATTTGCTTACTTGCCTTTATCTAGTTCGAGGGCGAGCGTGGCTATGGAGTAGCGAGCGTAAGCAGAATCACCAGGTGCCATCAATGGAATATCAAGATTTGAATAAATATAGAAATCGAGTTGATAAAATCAAACTGGAGTCAAAGTAAATAAACATTAAGGTATCCGAAAACGATTTAAGAAAATGATAATTTCAGTCAAGACGAATATTTATGTTTTTTTATTTTGTTGAATAGGCTATCGCGGCACTTTGTAATGCTTTTGGTTTACCTACGCTACTTTTGGCTGGCTACAATCCATTTTATTAAGTTAAGAAAAACCGGAAATTGAATGCGGATATCACCCGAAGTGTGCATTTAATTGCTCTGAAATCTATCATGCAGAGGCCGTGCTCAAATGTTACAGTACCATTTCTATAAAACTTTTTGAACCTGGTATTTATGCTGTTTCTAGAGAATGTACTGAAATATTTCTTATTATTACTTGAATACTTTTGAGGTTACGGTCTGTTATTTAATAGGTATCACATAAAGATATGCGTTTATTTGTGTTTACTCAATCCGCTGTAAATTTTACGTTTCATGATAATTAAAATTTTTAATACATAGAATACAATGCATCTAATTTGTTTTAATAATTGCTTTTTATAATACAGTCCTATTGCTTTTCTCTCATTGCTTTGGGGGTTTTCAAAAAAAATTGCTTAAATTTTACTTGTTAACGATTTTGTAAATTTAGAAGTAAGTTCATTAAATATATTGCAGTATTGGTATTTGTGGTATTGAGGTCCTAAAAAAGCACTTTAATGTTTAAATATGCTATTTTTGTGTTGAGAAGTACCAGGCGTGTTCAGATACCTTAATAACGATAAAATTTAATTAGGAACATTGCAAAATCGTTTTAATTCTTTCTTTTAAAAGTGATTTATTTGTTTTTATATAGAATTATTTTCACTCTAAAAAGCTAATTAATACCAAGTCGAAATTTACAAAATACATAAAATGGGACCAGTGTGAGCAGTTTTTTTAAGGTAAATGCCCCATTCATAGAGGAGAAATTGGAGTTTACAGGTGATCTTTATTTATATCATATGTCAAATAAAACAAAATTTGGCGTCTCATATAGCCCCACAATAACTTCTCTTTATAACTCTAAGGATTAATATTTTGGTACGTTAATGGCAAAACTTGCCAACCCAATACCAAGAAGAGATCCGAATAATACCCAAATGAGATATACTTTAAAAGGATGAAGCTTTGGTGAAATAGCTGACAGCCTAGAACTAACTTAATTATTAGGTGTTTGGAATAAGGGGTTTGAGCGTCTTTGGCTGGAAGGATACTCTCATTGCATAAAAATATAGAAGGATTAAGAAAGCCTGAGTCTTCTCTCTAATTGCAATAGTAGCTTACTTCAACCTAGGAAGGAAGGTGACTTTATAAAAAGGTAATGTTTTTGGCCTTAGAGTTTGAACAGTTCAAATTATTATAATTAAAGATAAGTGATCTAGTAGCGCGATCTGACTTGAATATACTCAGGGACATTACATTGGGGCGTTTAACTCTCACTTTACGAAAGTTGTTAATTGAAATTAAGTAATTTAAGTTATTCTTAATAAAAGTTGTGTTAAGAATTACATAATGTCTCATCGATAGATCCCTCACCTCTGAAAGCTTACGCGAATCACTCAGACATAGTGGGGATGGCTGTATGTCGCAAAATATCTAAAAGGGAATTTCTCCGAATACTGTCACTTGCAATGTATGGTGCTCAAGCCCAACGACAAGGCGTACTTCACCGGCCCCTTGCCATGATGAGATTTCATTGGGCCTCGATCTGACTGCGTCAGACGGGTGGCATTAAAACAGCAACAACGTAACAACATATGAGAATTCGTTAGGGAATTCTTCTTAACAGGGTTAACTTGGGCACTGAAGTGCACGTCAAATCAACCTCCTTTTGATCTAGTCTACCTTTGACGTAGTGTTTATTTGGTAGACATGTTAATGTTGCAAGGTTTTCACACAGTCAGATGTCCTCGTCAGCAGGCCAGGCTTTGAAATTTCAGGTCCGTCGCCTATAGCCCTCGTGTTGCCTTCATAGTACGACTTTAATAAACTTTTCACTCCTCACTTATATATGAAATATTTTGTTGATGAAAATTTATTTGCTGAGTTCAAACTATGTTGTTGTTTTATGTGGCTTTGGCGTGGAAATTTAAAGAATAGATGTTAGTTCAGGTGTCTTCCTTTCGTCACTTATTAGAGGGTGCAAAATTGTATGGTTCATTGCCAATAGACCTCATGGACCTTCAGACATGGGGTCACGTCGTGTTGTTTGAGGTCATCGTTAATACTAAAATTTTACCATATAAAAGGTTTGCTTAAGAATTTAAAGTAAATGAAAATTAGATGGTGCAGGTCAGGGGTTTCGCGAAGGTACTGAAGCATCACTTCCTAAAAAAGGTTTAATCATTTCTTACGTTTTCCAACAGGGGTATCAAATTTGGACCATGGTCTTTTCAATTAATATTAAAAGACGAAAATAAACATTTTTTTTATTAAGTTTGGGTTGATATTAAATAATGTTAGATAGTTAATTTTTGCACTTGATTGCATTTTAGCACACATCATATTTTGTACAATCAATTTATTACAAACTTATTTACGTGAAGGCAGCATATCATAAGATCATTATGTATTATTTTTCAATTCCTACTATTAGCTTACGCTCTCTCTATATTTATATATGTATTTGTTTATTTATTTATTTATCTTGGTGGAATTTTCAATCGTTAATAAAATACATTTTAAAGCGCTCCATTGAGCTGAAGTTTTATATACATGATTATTTTGGATGGCAATACAATAATTTAATTATAATTACTAAAAATTAATTGATTAAAACTAATTATTCAAAGAACTACAAATATAGCCACGTCGGCATCATTTTTGGTGACTTAACGACCCTTTTGGTGACTTGTGTCAAAACTTGAAAAGGTTTTTTTTTCTCACGTTTTAAAGCATTCATTTGAACTGAAATTTTATAGACACGATTGTTTTGGATGACAATACGATACTATAATGATAATGAATAAAAATGAATGACCACTTAATGTTGTGATTCTGTCCTATGTATATACATATTTATATTAATTGGAAGTATTTATTAAAAAGTAGCTAAAATAAAAATTTTCTTAGTTGATCTCAGTAGGAATTGACTTAAATTTTTTTTTATATTACTTGTTTTGTTATTTATTAACGTCTTAACTCCTCAATGCACGAAATTTTTGAAAAAAAAACTCCGGTGTTTCATTAAAAAAAAATTAGAACTTTGTTTTGGGCCAAAATTAAAAAAGAAAAACGCAAAATTAATTAAAATTTTTATTTTAATTTTTGATTTTGATTCGCATTGCAGAGATATGAGCCGAATATTGCACTCTTACACGTACATCGACTTTTATTACCTGTATTTTCGGATTGCTGCTTCGAAAAAAACATATTTTTATCAGTACAAATTTTTTCTCATACTTTTTTAACAAAAATAATAAAAATAGTAGTATTTATTTTAAGAAACTATTCAAAATTTTCTTTTGTGAGATATATTTGGAAGCAAGGTGCAGCACTTAGCCCAACATTGCAATTATTACACATGTAACGACTCCCTTTTTTTCCATTTGCTATCCTTTTTAGCACTACACACGGCGCAGTATTTTGTGGGAGCTTTGTTTTTTTATAGGTGTTGACCAAACCAAACCAGGAAGACATGACATTCTGTTAGTTATAGAACTTCAGAAGATTTTGGTCTACCCGATTTTTTTTTATATTTGTATCACTATGATAGTTTTGTATGTGCCTTTCTGTTAATTTGCTTCTGAAATCTAATTTTTTTCAGCTCCATTTATACACAAAACATATGCGTTCCAAATGCTAATGTTGAGAAAATGAAAGAATAGTTTTTTTATAATGGTTATCTAAACTTAATCTAACTTTATTTAAATTTATGATATCACGACGCCAGATCGCAGTCAATCTCACAAGTGCAGACGACGCTCACTTAGATTCAAGTGTGAAATCTACAGCAGCAAAAAAAATATGACCACGCTCGAATTATCTCGAGTGTGCACAGCTTGTCAAGTTTTTCGGGCACGAATATATTCGAGTACACGCGTTGTGATATCCCCCTATGCGAGAGTATCATCTCTTCATCGACGCGACCTAGATTTGTAGGGATAAATGATTGATCACTCGAACCTTCCATAATAAATCTAGTTTATTATATCTCAATATATATTAATCAGTGCAACGCAAGTCTTACTTAGAGGAAAACAATCTGGAGTGATAAGACATAATTATCAATTCTTAGCAAATAGCGCATTAAATCCTACTCACTATCTTTATGATAAATTAATCTCCAAATCTTTATCTATAGCCGATTCCTTAACTAGCTAGAGTCCGCTCTATAATTTAACTTTAATAATCAATCGCTTACCAATATCACACGGTGATCAGCAACCATGCTTTATATCTTCCTCTTGTACTTTTTTCCTTTAATATTAATCTTCTATTTATTATTATTATCCGACTTGATCCAGCTTCTATTCCCTTTCTGGTTTCTAATCAACTTCTATATGGCTCCTATAATACTGTGCTGACCATTTCGCGAATAAAAAAGCTTCAATATGTATAATCATTCATTAATCTGCATATCGCGTTTTCTTCTTGAAAAAGTTGGATTGAAATGTCATTCTGGCCCCAAAGATTCCCCAAGAGGATTAGTGAAAAGGTGCGATAAAGCCCCGTCACAACTGTAAAGGGTTAATATGGGTTAGACCGTAAGTGGGTATTGTTTGAATATGGTATTCGATAGAGAAATTGTAGAAAACTCGATTTGATTTAATACTTATTAACTTAGTATTGTGAAACTGGACGATGGTGACGAACCTCACCTTTCTGAACCTCGGTTCAATGATGAGGATGACTCCTGATCCGGTATCCCACTCTCCAAACTTCCACACCATGAAAACCCGAGGGCTTTGATCCTCGACTGTTATTAGCGTGTATTCGTTCTTTGACGGGGAACGGTCTTCAGTAATACCAGGACAGGCGACTCGACGACGCCGTCTACGATTTCGTAACCATGACTACGCGGTTACCACGACTTTAAAAATATTCCAACTACAGTCGAACATCTATATAACGAACCTCTATATTGCGAATTTTTCTATATAGGGAATTTTTTCCTGGAACCTTGAACATTTCACGATTTTCTTCGTAAAATAACCTCTCTATAGCGAAGTGCATTCTCTGTGTAACGAACTTTTTCTTTCGTGATTGAATTTTTCTCCCCCTATTTTTAAAGTATTTCTGAACATTTCAAATTATTCTCTCTTTAACACATTTTATGGTTTTCATAAATCTTGAACTGGTTTTATTAGATCCTAACTCGCCGAGAACGATAGTGTTTAGGGCGTTTCATCCAAGAAGTGCAACCTTTAACCCCCATTGTCCAGTCCACTAGAAATATCTTCGATAAGTCCACTGAGGGTGAAAGGGGATGTTCCCTTTCTCATTTAGTGGATTTGTTCGGTATTCCTATATTTTCTAGTTATAAAATAATTAAATTAGAAATTGTCCATTAAATTCATTAATTTTTATATAAAATTATTTTCTTAATATTGAAAATATAGTGTATTCTTCGACATTTTTTGTCTTGTTTTCCTTGCAGTTTTTCTTTCTTTTGATGGGTAAGATATGTAAAATAAACATACATTAATTTTTTTAAAAAAATGTGGATAATTACTTTTTTAATATATAGTGTTTCTAAATTTAAAATTTGTTTTATGCGGTTTATATATATAAAGTACATTAAACGATGAACCTCTATATAACGAATTTTCCATATAACAAACTTTTTCCCAAGATTTAGCGGCTTCGTTATATAGAGGTCCGACTGTATATTTTTTAACATTTTCATATTATTAAAGAATATATTAAAATTTGTTTCATTATTTCGAATCATTGCTTTATTATTAGCTTATTTATAGAATTCCAGTCAAATCTAATAATTCTTATGTTATTTTAATGAGATATTTTCAGAGTTCTACTTAAAAGTAAAAAAGAGATAAGAGAGTAATAACGAGTTTCTAGAAAATTCTATTTTTAATTTTAATAAGGCGATCATTTGATTCTAGAGCTGTTCCGGAAATATTTTTAATGCATTATTTTTCATTAATGAGTGAAGTTTTGGATAATGACTCTTATTTCTTGAGAAATAAATATCTTCCAATTATAAATGAAAGTAAAGTATTTAATTTCTCAAAATATGCGTGTTCTTCATTTCGACATGTAACTTAAGATAGAAAAAGGTGGTTGTCTTGGAAACTTATTATTTTTTTAAGGATTTAGAGCCGAAGGACCAATTAAATAAGCGGTACTTTTTGCTAACATTTTGATGCTCTGAATTTATTTATGTTTTATTAAGTTTTCCTGCTTCCATGTCATACACGGGATAAAAATTTGTAATTTTATGTTTTCCCTAATGATGTGCATCTTAATCCGAGGTAATTAAATCATAATAAAAGACGATAATGATAATAAGTAAAAGGAAGGAAATGGCAACACGATGTTTGGGTTTTTTGAAATTTTCCCTGGAATAAATTCGAAATGAATGTGGTTTATTTCAGCATTTCTTATATCGTTTTCGTGGTTTAGTTATTCTTCCAATTAGCGGGAAAATTTGATTTTTTTCCCCTAACAACCTTATTATTTCCCCTCTACTTTCCACATTTTTTTTCGAAATAATGTGTCCTTTAATCTGTTATTAAATAATGTTTTAATTGGAATACAAACAAATATAAGTCTCTCTTGGCATAAAAATTCTATTATTTGACTCACTACTCCGGTTCATTGAAGGTTTTATGGAAAAGACTTTAACATTTTTAGCTTATTTTATACTAATTTTTAAAAGTAATGCTACAAAAGAACAATATAACGTGGCGTCCTCCTTTCTCTGCTTTTGTTCAGAGTAAATCTTTTACATCGTTCTATGCATGCATTAATTGCATTTTTTCTCGTATTATTTAGTTTGTAAATTTTTTTTGCTAACATTTACTGTACGTGCATGTATATGTGAGTATTTGCATGCCTGTATATCTCTGTGTGTATATGTATATATTGTTGCGAATTTTGTGTAAAATAGAGTAAATAATTTGTATTTGGATGTGTAATGCCTTTACCTTACTCTAATTTGGATTTAATTTATGTTAAAATTGTAATATTCACAAGCAATTACTTACGTTATAATGGTGATTCAATCGGAACTTGGCGAAATCTTGATGATAGAGCCAACGTCGTTTTGGGCAACCAAGTTGCGACTTGTGGCGATCATGTTGGCAAGTTTGGGACCCTTTGGATTCTTCTAGAAAACAGTACAGAAATACACTAATTCCAAGTCCTCTGCCGCAAACGGGTCTTTCTCGAATTATCTCCGAGGAATATGAATAGAGAGATCCTCGCCGAAAGTCAGCCAGTCTGATTTTGACCAGCGATCAGTTAGTATTGGTTTGATTCTTGCAGCGATTAGTGATTACTTCGGCTGTTGAACGAGCAATTGCTTTTGAATAATCTTTTATATAAGTGTATTTTAGACACCGATAATTGTGTCTGAGTGCTGCTGAAGGTGTGAAGATCTTTTGAAATTTATTCTGTGAATATTGTTGCTGAATCCTGTATTTTAAGGATTGGATTTTTGTCAATAAATTCTCACCGCTCAAAAAAGAATTTTGTTTTGGGTTTTTTTTGCGACTGATTGGCATAAAATCCTCGGATCTACGTAACAATATGTATTTGTATGTATGTGTTATGTACTTGGATTTTGAAAATTTTATTATGAGGGCATTTTTCCCAAATTTTCCCCATTGTATTTTTTTACTGAATGCCTCTGTTTGCATGTGGGGCAATCTTGTATTTTATTTTGGGTATTTATTGTATTTGCATCCATTTTTGTTTTCTTTTCCCCTTTTGGATTCCCATTTGTGCCTGTACCCTTTCCATTTTGGGGAAACTTCTTACAACAAATTGTTTGGGATATTGACTTACGTTTGTAAACCCTTTTGTGTTTACTCTTTTTGGTCCCGGAACCTAAAAGTCTAAAAAAATGAATTATAAACCAATTTGAAACGAACAAGTAAAAATGTAAAAAAAATTAAGTCAATTCCAAAATTTAATAAAAAAGGGAAATTTTTTTTTTAGCTACTTTTTATTAAAAAAAGTTAAAATTAATATAAATTGTATATACGGACAGAATCACAAAAAATTTTTGGTTGGTCATTCTTTTTTTATTCATTATCTTTAAAAAGGTATCGTATTTCATCTAAAACAACCCGAGCATAAAAATTTTTCGGGTTTCAACTAATATTTTTAAAACGTGAAAAAAAAAACCTTTTCAATTTTTGGGACACAAGCCCCAAAAGGGTCACTAAGTCCTGAAAAATGGTTCCCAAAACGTGGTTCTGTGTATTAAAATTTCCCTTAAATTTAATTATTTTTTAATCAATTTAAATTTTTTTATTAATTAAAATTTAAAAATTATTGTATTGTCATTCCAAATAATTATGTATATAAAAATTTCAGCTCAATGGAGCGTTTTAAAAATTTATTTTATGAACGATTAAAAAAATTCCACCAAGATAAATAAATAAATATATGAAAGTGGGGAGCTAATAGTAGGAATTGAATAATATAAGATTTTGTTACAGTATTGGAGAAATTTTTTTCTATTAATAAAACGGGAAAATAAAATTTTTTTCCTGGAAGGGAGAAATAATTTTCGATTTACTGAGGGATTTCGGAGGGGGGGTTTATTTTTAAAAAAAATGCTCTAATAACGATGATGTTTTCCCAAACCCCCTTTTCCCCTGTTTTCCCCAAAAACGATAAATGTCTTGGGGTTTTTCCCAAATCCGCAGAGGGGAAAAAGTTTATTACATTTTTGATGGTTTATTTCCCAAATAAAAAACCATAATTTTTGGATATTTTAAAACCCCGGGACACCCTGTAAATTTATTTTATACATCTGCTTAGATTAAAAAAAATATTGCTGAATTTCAATATTTCTAGTTTTATTCTTTGTCAGTATATTTTTCTATAATAAAAAGTGGTCTCTAGCCAAAAAAAAATCCGGGGAAGGGTTGTTTGGCATTCGGGGGAGGTGATAAAAAAAGAAAAAAGGGCTAAAACAATATAAAAGAAGTCAAGAGCTTTTCCTTTTTGATTGCTAGATGCTTTTTTTCATGGTCCCAACTTTCGAATTGCCGTTGGAAACCCTTTTTTATTGGGGAAAAAACCAAGGGACAAAAAGGGTTTGGAGCTTATTAAATATAAAATAAGCTGGGGAAGTTTTTTCCTTTGTCGCTTATGGGGAGCAGAAGAAATTTTAAAAAAAAGTTTTAAAAAGGAAAACTTTTTTTGGGATGATTTAAAAATACGAGAAAGATTATTAGAAAAGGGAAAAAAAATATATTTTCCCAAATTTTTGAATAAGGAAATTTTTTTCCCCAAAAAACCATGCGAAAAACAATATTTAAATTTGTGTTTTTATTTATTTATTTATTTTTTTTTTTAAAATGGGGGATAGTATTTTCAGAACCCTAACCTTTTTTATTTTTTTTTTGCAAGGCGGGGAAAAAGAAAAGAAATATTAGAAAAAAAGAAAATTTGGAAAAGTTGGGCGTATTATGCCTTTTTCTCCCGATCTATTTAAATATAAATTACAAGCGGGGTATACCTTTTTTAAAAAAAATTTAAAAAAATTAAACAATACAGTTTGAAGAATAAAGAATTTTTTAATCGAAATTTTTAAATTTTTAAATGTAAATTAACAAAACAAAACACTTTTAACTAAAGTGAAAAAACCATATTTGTTAAATTTTAAGTCTGTAGACTAATGGCTGAAAAAAGGGGTTTTTTTATTTAAAAACCCCTTATAATCTTGGGTCATTTTTAAAAACACCTTTCTAAGCCGATCTTTTGCTCACCCCTAATTAACACATTTTTTAAATTTTGTGTTAAAGCTTAAAATGGTAAAATAATTTATATCTATGGAAATACATTAATATTACTTTCTTTGTATTTTTTTTATGCTAAATTTGTAATGTTTTTCCCAACCCTGCCCCTTTACATTGTAAAGGGGGTTCAATGGAAACACAGCGAAATGTTGGTGAAAAAGAGCCAAGTTGGCATCTTTTTTACAAACCAGGGCGACTTGACGTTTGGGATTGAACGGGGGAAGGACTGGGGTGTAGGGTACCTTGAGGGGAGCCCCCAACGGGGGTTGGAGGAAACGAGGTCATATATACAAACATCTATTTTTATATATATAAATTAAATGATAGTGTGTATATGTCCGAATGAATGGAAAACTCAAAAA
Organism: Trichonephila inaurata madagascariensis; assembly: GCA_019973955.1. Lineage (NCBI taxonomy): Eukaryota > Metazoa > Arthropoda > Arachnida > Araneae > Nephilidae > Trichonephila > Trichonephila inaurata. The sequence goes on from BMAV01006467.1 coordinate 244,285, forward strand.
AATTTATAAAATGGTTCAATTCGAAAATTTTTTAAAGTTGGTTTTTTTAAAATTTTAAAAAATTTTTTCAATTATAAATTGAAAATTTTTATCCCAAATATTTTTTTTTGATAATTTCTCCCCAATGTGACAAACTAGAATTTTATATTCAGGTTGATTATACATTCCAGTTTTTATATTCAAAGTTAGATTAGCTTTTTCCCAAATCTGTGTTTTTCCCCTTTCCCTTTTTTATCCCTCTAAAAAATTTTCCCTTTTTCCTGTTTCTTGCTCAGAGAATTTTACTTTGATTTTTTCACTGAATTCTAATCCTTATACATTTCATTAACGTGTTAAGCAAGCGATTGTTATCATTGAAGAGAAAGAATACCATCTAATTTATTCATGAAGACCTTTCTTTTTTAAAATTCTGGTGACGGTTTCCTGACAAGAAATGAGTCAACTTCTTTTATGGTCTTCAATTCCAAAAAAAAAAGGAAATTTCTGGAAGATTTTACAGAAGAATGTTAACTCCTTAACTGCCGAGAAAGAGGTACACGATTTGCATTCCAGAGCCACCGTTTTTCACGTAAGTGCGCGTGTGCGATGAATTGGGGGGGAAAAGGAATAAATAAGTAAAACGTTCCCCGAAAAAATAAATCTTTCGCAAACACTGTCATGATCCTTTTTTTTGTATACCGAAGCCTTTTTGGGAAAAATTTTTTTCGGATAGCAGTGCCGAGAGATTTAGGGAAAAAACCCTTTTATACGTCCGGGGTAATTAACGCTTTGTCTGAGTAAGACGTTTATAAACGCAGGTGACACTTAAGAATTTAAAGTCGTGTTTAGCTTTTGCGGGTCTAAGATAGTAATTAATTTTAATACATTTGTTATCTTTTTTTGGAAGGAGGGCGCGATGAAAATTATGATTGAATATTGGGTCGCAAATATTGAAACTTTGAAAAGCACTGCATTGCAGCCATCTACCGAAAGAATAATGGATTTCTTTTTCCTCCACCGAATCTTATCTACTACATTTTATCACTTGACTTACTGCTTATGTTGTCGCGGTACCTCTTCCTCATGTTGGTTAAGATAAAGTTCTCTCTCAATATATTAAGACTTTCGTGGGGAGGTATCCGAAAGCAGAATGGGGGAGAACCCTTTGAATCAAACTTGAAATGATGACAGAAAAAAAATAATGATAGGGTAAGAATCAATTTACAGTAGAACGTCGTTTATCCGAATCAATTGGGGCCGGGGGACCCTTCGGGTACGCGATTGTTCGGATAAAAAACCAGGGATCCATACGGTTTTATGAAAAACCGGGCACTATGCGAATCTTGAAAAAAATTTTCCCCATGTGGGAAAAAGGGGTTGAAGAAAAAGCCAAAAACCCAAAAAGTCACAGTTTTTTCCTTTTTGTGGAAAATAACCTTATTTTTTACTGTACCTTTACACCTTCTTTTTTTCATTGCAAAGTCTCTTGGGTTCTCTTGAGGGAGCAGTAGTTGAGAGGGCCGCTCTCTGGTTTTTTTGTACCCTCCATAGCCCTAAAGCAAAAAAGTGAAATTTTACCCCCTACTTCCCTTGTTGTTGCCCCTTTTGTCTCCATCCGTTTTCATCGTCGACAGGGTCGGATTTTTTTTTGAAAAAAAATCACAACCCGTCATCATTTAGCGGGGAAAACCCAATCTTCTACATCGCATGCCATCCCGGTTTTTACATCTTCATCGCATTCTTTTAAATCCTGGAATCGATTGTTTAAAATCGGTAACTTTCCCCCCCTGTGGGGTGTCATTGAAGTTTTTTCGCCTTCCCCAAAAACGGCCACAGCTTTTCCCCAAAACCCCACAAAAATTTTTCCCAATATCCCCGGCCGTGGGGGTTTTTTCCCGTCACTTTTTGGGCCCCACGCGGGAAAAAAAAAATTTTCGAGCACTGCACTTTCGAAAACGTATTCAATACAGTACATGTAATTGACAAAAAAAATATCCGGGTTTTGAACGCTCCGGGTAAAAAAGTTCGGGAAAAAAGGGGCGCTCACTGTAAGGATTTGAATGAAAAGGGAAAAACCCCTTTTTTGGCTTGAAAATGAAAAACCCCTCCATAAAAGTGGCTACGACAGCGTTTCTCAAACTGTGGAGCGCGTCCCCCTAGGGGGCGCGAGCATATCGGAAAGTCGAAAATAAAGGATTTTAAAGAAAAATATTAATTTACTAAAAGAATCAAAAGAAATACATTCTGGCATAACAAAAAATTAAATGCATTTTTACACTGATATAATATACTCATGAGTATATTATATACATACTGATTCCTATTATATTTGCACTGATATAATATACATATGAGTATATTATACTCGTATATACATTTTATAATATCCATAATTTTATTTTATGTTTATATAAAATTTCTTATGAGTATAATATATATTTCACTTGGGTTCCTAATTTTATATACACTGATATAATATACTTATGAGTATATTATATATACACTGATATAATATACTTATGAGTATGTTATATATACACTGATATAATATAATACTACTTATAGTCAGTACTGCACAATGTATTTCACCATAATTCATCAATTCATCAATATAAGTTAAGAACAAGTTTAATACTTAGTAGTGACCCCATGATGTTGTCATTTGCAAATTTTTTTTTCTTGATAATTTGAACGGTTTATAATTAAAGTCGTATCGCAGCCTTAGCATCAAAGTACAATATTATTGTATTCAATACATTGTTATTGTATGGGGAGGGCGTGCGATACAAATTATGATTGAAAATTGGGTCGCAAATATTGAAAGTTTGAGAAGCTCTGGTTTCGACAATATGGACCTGGCGCAAATTAATAGGGTAATATCGTCTACAAACATCTATCATTATCTATAATCATTTGCTGTTATATATAATCGTCTGCTTCGTTGACTATTCTTACGTTATCGTTATTGAAAAGCAAAGCAGTATCTTGAATATCGCTTATCTGCTATTTTTGATATCTTAAATAATTAATATCCTTTCCTTCTACTAACCACGGGATTGTTATCTCCATCAAAACACAATCGTTACGTTAACTAATTACTTCAGACACCAAAGAAAATTAATAGTTAAATAATCAGCTTTCGAGACAAGCCTGAACGATTGTTGAATATTCCGAAAATGCCCAAAGCAACCATGACACTGAACAGTACACATTTACTCTTCCTTTCATAATACTTCAAAAATTCGAATATTATTCTCTAGAATAATTATGGCTCTCAGTACTTAACAGCGTTGATTCTTCAATCGGTGGCAACCCTGTCATCGTTGCCACTTCACTTTTAAAATGTTCTCATTATTAATCGTCGCGTGCTGAAGGTTAAAGTTACGGTACGCTTCGTTTGGAGGAACCTCATTAAAACGTTGGCCATTGTTCACGGGTTTTTGTTTCTACTTTGGCGATGAATTTTTATCGTCTGCGAATAACTTGAACGATGCATCGGGTCACGTGATACCGGAATTGGCTCGTTATTAATGAGCTCATCTCATGGTTACTGTTCTTTTTACGTACGGAAATGGAACAATAATTTCGCGCTCGACTTTATTTCTACGGTCTTTATCGAGTACATTTTATTTATTGTAAATAGCTTTCCAGAATACATATTGTATTACTTGAGGCAGTAATAGAGGCCATTATATTGCCAATGGCAACTCGTATCTGTGATAGTTGTCTAATTTAATGCTTGCCTTTAACCATAAATCGCTTTGAAATGAATTGCTAATAGCTACAGTTACTGCTTTCGTTATTAAAAGAAGTATGCGTAGATTTTAATATAGTCTCATGACCTTTTAAATCTGTTGTTAATTCCCACTTAAATTAAGTTTGAATATTATTTTTTCTGAAGCATTGTTCATCACATCTAAATTGCTTTTAAGATTTGAACACCGAATAATACTCAATATATATACTGGTTATAAATAGCTATTTTTTTAATTTAATCATAGTTTATTTCCGATAACAGATGAAGAATAGAAATAAATCAATATGTGTTTTTCATAAAGTTACGTCTACAGAGTTTGCTTTAACTTTGTTGTGTGTGTGTGCTTTAAAAAAAATATCTATTTATATTTTATAACAACTTAGAAGTTTTGGGGAAATATTGTTAAGTCTATATAGATCGGGACTCGAAAAAGTTCAGTTGAAATAGAGGTGAATTTATTGTCGAAAAATATATACTTAAAAATATAGGATACAGCCGTAAAATTTACACAATAAGTTACAGAAGATTTACACACCTTCTACAGTGCTCAAACACAACTATCAGTGTCTAAAAGTACAAGTAGGTAAAGTTTATTCGCAAACAACTGCTCGCTAGTGATTTTTTCAAAAGTCAAAACAATGCTGACCCAATTTCAGCGTGTGACTGCTTTTACAGTCCACGTGGTTGCCTTCTAACTCTTTCTCGAAAAATCTGATTGCGTCATAGATCGTGGTGTTAATAGATTTCTCCAATAACTTCCAGAAGCATCCATATGAAATCCAAATCTGCAAAAATTACGCCAACTTGGCTGTATCGCCAATATTTTGCCATGTTTTCATTGAAACGCCATTATAATGCAAAAAGTGGCGTTGCTTGCGTATATTACAATTTTTATCATAAAATAAATACAACAGAATTCAATATTACTGTATTAAACATCCAGATATATATTGCTTACACTATTTTAAGCATTAATTACTCTAAATTCGTTACAATATTTTTAAAATTTTTCTGCTGTAATAAAAAAAATGTCTGCTCTAATTCTGATGTTGAATCGTTTTCCCGCCATTATTGTTCTTTCTCTCAAAAGATATTAAAAAAATTATTTTCACAAAATGTTTTTTTGTCTTCTGTAAAAAATAGTGAAACTTTAATTTTATTCTTAAAACAAAAACGGCAAGACGGATTATTTCTAGTTTCTGTACAACTTTAAAAAAACAATTTTTCTTTGTTTTGTAATTTATAATCACTGAAATTTAAACTTTTCTACTTCGAATATTTTAAAATTTTCTGAATCAAATCTAAGTAAAAAATAAAAACATGTAAAATATTTTTTTTATGTAAAAAATTTTTTAATTTTTAAAAATTAATTAGACGGAATTATATAGTCACATTATTTCTTATCATTCAGTCTCATAATTAGAAAAATCAAGAAACCTAACTTAAATTTTCGTGATATTTTTTTTTTCTGATTCTAGTAAGATGTTTTTCAACGAAATATTTCTTCAGCTTCGTTTGGCAACGTTTCAATCCTCTAATCTAAAGCGCTCGCGGGCGGAAAAATTCTTCAAAAGAATTTGTCTGTTAGTATTTAAAAAAACAGTGTGAAAAAATAGCAACGAGAACGAAAGACAATGAATAAATCAAAGCGCTGAGTTTCTTTTTTAATACGGTAAACTTTTAATGGTTTCGTTTCTTTCCAGGTAATCTCATTGTTGGTTCTTTTTATCTCTCTCTTACATCAAAGGTTGAAAAATATAGTTTTCATCCATATTTTATATTTTGAGAGTAGACTTATGAATGTACTGATAAAATTGTTGTAGGGACTTTTAAAATATTTCCTTATGTCTTAGTTAAGGGGTGGGAAAGAATCTTGATGGCAATGGAAATCCCTCATCTCCTGGGGTCAAGAGGGAAAGGGGAAATTTTGAAGAGGAAAAATTTTAATCTCGAAAAAACCCAGCAACACCAATTTGCGGGGAAGGATACAACCCTGACGGGGAAAAAAAATGAAGAAACTTTAAAAGGAAAATTTTTAATGACATTGATATAGAAAACACACTCACCAGGAAGTGCTGACACTGAAAGGGAAAGGGGAATCTTCCAAGGCATAAAGCTATACACTTGAAGAAGCCCGTGTAACGCCGGATCATGCAGCTAGTTGATGAATTAATCTTTTTTTGTTTTTTTATTTGTTTTTCCCATGAACTTTTTTCGCTTTAGGGTTGTTACTTAATTTTTTAGCGCCAAATCGGGAAATGGTATAATGAATTAGTCGCCAAATCTGAATTCGTTTTTCCCTGATGACCTGATTGGGACAATGGAAGAAATTATGAAATTATTGCATTGTCATGGTCCTTGACAAGTGTGCAAAATTTCGAATTAATCTGCCCTTTTTAAAGGGGAAAATCGAGTTCAAAGATTCCGTTACATACAGGTGAAGCTAATAAAAGCGTGCTAAAAGTTTTTCTTAACGAATGAAACGTTATGATTAATAAGACTACTTTAGTTACAGGTTAACGTTAAAGTTATCAAGTGTTCCTAAAAATAAGTCATTTCTTCTCCTTTTAATTCTATACTCATTATTGTAGTTGATGCGTTCAGTGCGAAAATTAACTCTTATTAACCAGTAATTTGTATTAGATTGTTGAAATAATAGAATATTTCTATTGTATGCACATTTCAAGAGCGTTTGGTTGCAGAAATAAAAACCCCTTTCCTTTCAAAGCTTCATTAACGGATTAAACTCGAACACCCATTCCGAGAATAATTATAAAGAGGTATCAAATGATGAAACTCGGTTCAACCGATGACTAGTGAATCGTAATTATCACCTTACCCTTTTTAAAAATCACTTTAATTAGTAATGGATACCGTACCCAATTTTAGTTACAAATACAAAGCTTTATTTAGCTTTTGTAGTTCAGCAATTCTTGCTCAAGCTCTGTGAATAAGAAATTTTTGGAGTTGAACCTAAAATAAATTTTAGAAAAATCTTAAGAATATCGTTAGCCAGCGGCATCATCTTTTATCTTAATAAAAATAATATCTGAAATTCACCATAAAAAAAGCATTCGTCCGTTTTCTAGATATTTGAAAATCATCTATGTATTTGTTTATTTCCGTAAAGGAGAAATATTCATTTACATTTTGTAAAATTTAAATATTAATTCTAAATTAAAATTCGATCGCAAAAAGATGTACTTAAATTAAAATTTTCCTTATCATTCTTATTTTAAATAGATATATTTTTTTAAAAAAAATTAATATAAAAAACCTTTAAGGTATCTGACTACGTTCGGAACCGTGATTTTGCAAAAGCGTATAAATGGATAATATTTATGATACTTAGTGTCACTTAGATAGAAAATGTATATAAAATTGTTTTAAGAATAGTATTACAATAAAAATGATTCATGTACAATATTTTGACAAAAAATGAACATAGAATGTGACCCATTTTAAAAATAGTCTCCTTTTGTGAAAGATGCTTTTATAATAATATCTCGTCTGTATATAGCTCAGACCTCTGTACAGAGGATCAACTAGAATTTTTGAAATATATAACTTAGAAGTGGGTTTATCCATGTCTTACGACAACAAAGGGGAGAAATTTTAAGAAAAAAATGCCTATAATTATTTCAATGGGTTGTAACTCTGAAAATAATGTGAATTTTTCAAAAATCATAATTGAGCCTCTGTGCAGAGGTCTAAGCTATATACAGGCAAAATATTATTATAATAGAAGCATTTTTCACAAAAAGACAACATTTTGAAAAAAGGTTATTCTAAGTTAATTTTTTTCCGAAATATTGTATTTAAATATTTTTTTTTTGTCAAAATGTGTCCTTAAAACAATTTTATACATGTATTCTAATTTAAGTGACACTAAATATCATGAAAATTATCCATTTATGCGCTTTTTTAAAACCATGGTTCCGAATGTAGTCGGATACCTTAAAATAGTGATGCATGCATTAATAATATATAACCTTATGACACACACATTAATAATATATAACATTATGATACATACATTAATAATATATAACCTTATGATACTTACATTAATAATATTTAATCTTATGATGCATACATATATTTATAATATTGTAACCAGTGTGAATATATTAGCATTTATTAATGTAACAACTACTAGGTGGCTCCATCAGACAGAATACTTTTACGGTTTCCCTCTGGTAGAGGAACGTAAGCCACAGGATAGTGACTTGGTTGGCTTCTTCAAATCTAGTATATACCAGCCCTCGGGGATCTCTCACAATGTAGTTTCCTTGCTTATTTTTTGTTGCAAATTTGCGTGGTGGTAAAACGGCCGATGAATCTAATTAATTGAAAAATAATAAATTTATTAATGGACAAGGACAAACCGAATGACTACACGAAAATGAAATCAACTTATATACAAAAAGAAGTATTGAAACAGGTTATTTACATTAGTGGAGAAACAAACTCGTTATAAACAAGCATTACAGCGCTCTAGAACAGTTTTAGTAGCACGAAATTTGACTCTGATAAAGTCTATCTGTCTTATCCAGACAACACACAAGCAGATTCAACCGTCTAGCTCGATTTGTCTCAAAGGTGTCTTATACAGTCTCAAGGAAATTTCCAGGAGGGGAAATTTCTAGATGGCTCCTTAGCACTATATCTTGACGCTATACCAAATATGTCGCCATTCTGGTAGCCCTTCTCACATCTTCTAAGGTTGCCGTTGTCTTATCTTTCAAGTTCATCTTGGAAAACGCACTTTTCTTGCAAAACTCAATTTTCCATAAGCAGTGTATCACATCAAGGAAAACAATATACGTTGCGTGTTTTAATATGAATAGAGCATGGAACTGTGTATATAACTTAGTCGTTAGAAGAGCAACTGTGAACAGATTATTAATTATATAAGCGCAGAGATGGGTCAATTTTTACTTGTGAATGATTTCTAACACATTCACAATATATAATTGGTACTTACGTATTATCGCAACAATCGCCAAGATTCAAGATAACTGGCCAAGTTGGCAACCCCAATTTTGCATTTGTCGTATGCGCTGAATGGGCTTAATTCATAAAGTCACATGATGAAAACAAACATGTTTTCCATTGAATTCAAAACAAACATTAAACTAATTGTACTTGTTCTATTTGTAAAACTCAGATAAAATTTTAAATTTCATATTTGGTTAAAGATGTTTAAATGTTAGGGAAAAAAATTTCTTCAAAAAGATTTTTTAAATTAAAAAAAAGTCGTATTTTATGCTTATACTTTTAAATAAAATGCATTTTGTATTCATGTGTACTTTTTAAGAGAAAGTTTCTGCAAAGAGCAAAACTTGGCAACACCGGATCGCGTGAACTGATTATTTGGAAACACAAGACAGTTTTTATCGTGTGACTATGACGTCACATGAGTTTTTGAATCGATTGGCTAGAATCACGTGGCTTTTCACTATCATGTGACTATGACGTCACATGAATCAACCTATTGGCAATCGCGTGTTTCGTTTCATATAATGTCGCCAATAGGTTGCGATAATACGTAATTACCATATAATTTTATGTGATACATACATTTAACTACTCTCATACACAAGAAAAATTCTTTACATAGCTCGCATAATGGTAAAAGTACCTATTTTTATAATCTATTCAGTGGAATGGATACTCAAGAGTTTTCAATATCTTCTATTGTATATTTATTATTATTTTACGGTAACTTTTTATAAATGTAAAAAATTTAATAAGACTTTTCTGAAATGAGTTGTCTCAAACTAAATTTAATTTTTTCCCGTGATAAATAATAATACATGCTTACGTCGCGTGCACTACTTTACAAATCTTAATCTACCAATTTATTTTCCATTATTTCTATGGCAATAAAGGAAACCATTATCTGATCAACATATCTTGGTACCCATGGCGATGGAAATTTGAATGAAATGTATTGTAGATATAATGGCTTCGAAATGAAGTCTGAACATTTATTACAGTCCTCGTTTACGCAATGGATACGAATAATGTGCAATTTAGACGGAATGTTACGGAAACTATCCTTTCCAGAAATTAAGCAAATAGTTGTTCAGTCCTATTGGCTTGAAGCAGTTTTGAAAATGAAGTGGCGTTTCCCATTTGTTGAGTAGTGTTTCATCTCTGTTTACGTAATACAGATCATGACAAGCTTTCGATTTGATTAAAGCTTGTGACTCGGATTTTCTGAGTTACTTTAAATATTATAGTTGAAATATTAGTAAAATGAACTCTGTTATGATTGAAAAATTATGTGTGAGGTAAAATTTATGTATGAATGTATAATTTCTGTGTGGTTATTTTATATTTAAGAAAAATAATGTTTAAGAGAACTAGTTATTTGCATTCCTCTGAAATGCAGAAATAAATTTTTTTTAAAAATTCAGAGAAATATAGATAAAATTAAAATATGCTGTAAACTAATGTAATTTATTTATATTGAGAAAACAGTTTAATTTATTCATGGATAGCTAACTTATCTTAACAAAAGAATAAATTACAGATATTTCATATACGAACTTGGTTAAACAAACACAATTTTTTTTTCATAAATAAACATATTATACCGTCGACCAGACTCGAATACAGTAATGTCGCCAAATACTAGCATCGTTACTATTGTGTTTAGGAACGTGTATATTGGTTGCTCATCGTAGCATTTGGCAACATATTTTGATTGACGAAATCGGTCGATGGTATAATGCGTAAGAACCGAAATACGTATTGTTTGCTAAATTGCTATTTGTAAAAAATGCAACACCATGAAGTAATCATCAGAATTAAATGAAATTTAATGCACAAACGACTTGTACTAATAATCATTTTAGTACAAGTCTAACTAAATAACTAAATAATCATTAACTATTTTCAACGTCCCGCTACAGAACTCTATTTATACGCTTTCAGCGTCAGTTTAGAGGGCGCTGCGCGCACAACGCATGCGCGATGGCTCTGCAACTTTATTATTTTACGTAACATTCTATAATTGACATTTGTTGCAAAGTTCATTTAATTCAGACGATTCCTTCATGGTTTTGCATTTCTTACAAACATCAGTGTATAAAGCCTGATTATTAATATATGTAAGTTGTTACATTTCACTTATATTATGATTTTCGCGTATTAGGTCTTATTATTTCGATATCATTCTAAATTTACATTTGGGTTTCGTAAATTTGAATTTAGGTTCCCCCACATTTGTTACTTCCATATCACGCTACCTGAAAATTAGCTTTAAAAACTGACATCCAGAATCCTCCATTATTTCACGCGATTGATCTTGGTCTGAGTCACTATTTGAAACCTTAAATGGACTCTAGGTATATCCAGTACTCAAACTATAAATTTAGCATAGTTAACCTATGGTGAAGTTATTACTTGCTCGTCTCTCTTGTTGCAATTTCAAATGGATTCATTCAGGTAGCGTTGATAACTTATAATCTCTAAGCTTGTCCTCTGTTTTGTTTCTTGGAAATATGTCTTATTCAATTCCTACTATTAGCTCATACTCTCTCTGTATTTATTTATTTATCTTGGTGGGATTTTCAGTCGTTAATAAAATACAATTTAAAGCGCTCCATTGAGCTGAAATTTTATATACATGATTATTTTGGATGGCAATACAATAATTTAATTATAATTAATAAAAATTTATTAATTAAAACTAATTATTCAAAGAATTATAAATACAGCCACGTTGGCATCCTTTCTGGTGACTTAGCGACCATTTTGGTGATTTAGTGACTCTTGGTGACTTGTGTCAAAACTTGAAGAGGTTTTTTTTCACGTTTTAAAGCATTCAGTTGAACTGAAATTTTATAGACACGATTGTTTTGGATGACAATACGATACTTTAATGATAATTACTAAAAATTACCACTTAATGGTGTGATTCTGTCCTATGTATATACATATTTATATTAATTGTAACTATTTAATAAAAAGTAGCTAAAACAAAATGTTTCTTTGTTGATCTAGGTAGGAATTGATTTAAAGTTTTTTTTATATATATTACTTGTTTTTTGGATCATTTTGTCAGTATTTAAATCGAATTGAACCTATTCTTATTTTTTCAGCTTCACATGACATTAAAATTTCTTGTCTAGACAAACTTTTTGTATTTATTTATAGATAGTTTTGCACTTTGTCTTATGAACTTTAGTGCTTTAATTTTATTTAAATTAGTCAGTTCTTTCTAGAAACAAAGAGCTCCTTTTAAATACCAAAATCTCATCGGATACAGCAGTATGTCTCTGTTCTATGAAAATACCTCATAAGCCTCATCGCTAAATATATATATACTTTGAAAATTTTTTTTTCATCGAGATTGTTCGAAATAAATCTTATAAGAACACTTATCAAATATTTTTTGATTCATAAATCTAGCCATCCCGAAATGGTTAACTGTCATACAAAGTGTTATTCCTTCAGAAAGTGTCTTAAAATGTCGGAAGAAAAATGGAAATGACTTCCAAGCATCGATATCTATTCTTATATCGATAATGCAGGTTATCCCTAAAATGATATCTTTGTGAATTTAACGACTCGTTATTCTTTTAATCTTTTCGTCTTTTATTATCTATTTGGTAATTTGCTTGTCATTTACTGCATCCAACTGGGATACATGGCATTTTATTCATCTGAAAACAGTGGGATTAAAGGGGCTTTCATTAGTGGATTAAATGAATTAATTGTCGACTTTGTCGCTTCAAGTGAAATGAAAATTTTATAAAAATGAAACGTTTGTTGTTGAGCATATTTAGTAAATTAATAGTACACAATTATAAGACAAATGGAGATTGCCATAGCTTATATACACTTCAGATATTTATTAATTAACAAGTAATATATAAAAAAAATTTTAACTCAATTCCTACTTAGATCAACAAAGAAAAATTTTATTTTAGCTACTTTTTATTAAATAGTTACAACTAATATAAATATGTATATACATAGGACAGTATCACATCATTAAGTGGTAATTATTTTTTATTAATTATCATTTAAATATCGTATTGTCATTTAAGACAATCGTTTATATAAATTTCAATTGAACTGAATACTTTAACACGTGAGAAAAAATACCTTTTCAAGTTTTGATACAAGTCGCCAAAAGGGTCGCTAAGTCGCCAACAAGGATGCCAACATGGTTGTATTTGTAATTCTTCAAATAATTAGTTTAATCAATTAATTCTTATTAATTATTATTATATTATTGTATTGCCATCCAAAATAATCCTGTATATAAAATTTCAGCTCAATGGACCTCTTTAAAATGTATTTTATGAACGATTGAAAATTCCACCAAGATAAATAAATAAATAGAGAGTGTGAGTTAATAGTAGGAATTGAAAAAGGGATGTTATTAGTATCAAACGGGTATTTATGTATTATACCTCGACCAATTTCGCTAACCCAAAAGGTATCGCCAAATGCTGTCATCGTATCCTGACATGCACTTAAACAAATCTCCGAGGATGCTCTTTCCGTATTAGTCCGTCACACACACCGTCTCTCTCCCTTTCTCACTCACACAAAATAAACGAAATAATCTTATTGTAATTACTATTCTTCGGTTGTTGCAAAAAAACCGTAATTAAATTCAAAATCGCGGCAAAGAAGTTCTACATGTAGATAATGCCGAGTAAAAAAAGCGAGCCTTACAGTAGTCGCATATGATGTGTACATCTGACATGTTGTCGTGGCAAATACACAATAGTAACTTATATCCTGAAAAAAGTGAATCGGGTATGATTGCAAATAATTTTCTATCGAATAACTATATCTTTAATGAAAATTTTATTTAATTAAAACAAAGAGTAATGCAATATTTTATCAAAAATAATTATTCTTGTTCAGTTCTTGGAAGATCGGTGACAATAGGCTTATGATAACTAAAATATGTCACATATACTTGTGATTTCAAAGTATTTTAAAACCGTTGAAAAACAGCGTCAATAACAGTACCACTGTTAGTTGTCGAAACATTTCGATTTGTGTTCATTTCGAGCTTGATTTCATCATTCAAAAAAGTTATGAGCGGCTCAGTTTTTGTGAAATTGAAGTTAAAATAACCACTCAAAATTATGGGAACTCGTCAACATGGTCTCCAATGTCGCCAAAATAACAGCCAAATTGGCGGCAAACTTGGTCGTCAAATATGATGCCAACTTGGCTCTATCGCCAAGATCTCGCCAAGTTCCCATTGACGTCACACCCTGTTACCCTTTTCCGTCCCTTTTCACGAAATCACTCCGACAAATATCCAGCAACCGAGAGGAAAGATGTTACACATCAAAAAGACACTGCCAAGTAGTACAAAATAAAAATATTTTTTGTAAGCATCAAGAATCTAGGACATTGAAAGAACAAAAACTGTCATTTTTCATAGATAAAAGATACCTTTACTCAGATTTGATTCCAAGTACCTTCTGTTTTAAAGGAGGATATTTTACCACTAAGCTACGGTAGTTATGTCGGCAACAACAAGTTTCTTTCTAGTATAACAAAACATAGAAGAATAATGTTGTCATCAGAAACAATACAGGGAACATTACTTGGCGATAAAATGCATATGTCAGAAGGAAGATAATACCAATGCAAAAATACGGGTAAGTGTATTGATTCTATGAAAGGGATATATAAATGAATGTCGATTATTGAAATAAATTCGATGCGGAAAGTAATCATAAAATGTGTACAGAACTATGATTAAAGATTGAAACGAAAGTACTTGCTTGAGAAACAAGTAACTGATAAAACAAAGGAAAACAGTGAATGTTCAAAATAAATAAAACGTTTCAGAAAATGGAAGCTAAAACAATACATTCAAACAACAAGATACAGAATTGGGAACTTAAGTAAAGTCTTTCTAATATAAAGTAAACATAGAATAAGTAAGATGCAAAAATACAACAAACCTTTGTAATGGAGAAGAAAGATATTTGTTCGAAAATGGAAAATAAAAATGGCATTTCTAAGCGAAAAGAGGAAACAAAATAATTTCGGGATTTATTTGGGAAAGATTGAATGCTAAATGAAATGGAATGAAGTAAATATATTGTATATCTGCAGAGGCTATAAGATTCTATATGGAGGGCAACATACATTACATAATAACAAGTAATATAAAAAAAAATTTAAAATCCATTCCTACTTAGATCAACAAAGAAAAATTTTATTTTAGCTACTTTTTATTAAATAGTTACAATTAATATAAATATGTATATACATAGGACAGAATCACAACATTAGATGGTAATTAATTTTTATTAATTATCATTAAAGTATCGTATTGTCATCCAAAAGAATCGTGTATATAAAATTTCAGTTCAACTGAATGCTTTAAAACGTGAGAAAAAAACCTTTTCGAGCTTTGACACAAGTCGCCAAAAGGGTCGCTAAGTCGCCAACGTGGCTGTGTATTTGCAATTCTTTAAATAATTAGTTTTAATCAATTAATTTTTAATAATTATAATTAATTTTCTGTATTGTCATCCAAAATAATCATGTATATAAAATTTCAGCTCCAATTGAGGCTTTAAGGCTGTCTTCGGCTAATGTTAAAGAACAGGACCCAAATTTAGAATATTTTTTCAGATATAAAAGTACTCAAACATTAATGTTATATTCTGAGCTTCACTATCCTTTAGAGAATCCCTTATTTATCATACTATTCATTTTTATCCGAGTTGACACATTTTTTCTTTTATAAAATGTGTTTCACATTTTTTTTCCTATACCGTAATTCTAAATGAGTTATCCTTTTACATGTTAAAAGAAAAAACTGATTATTTATGAAATATTTTGAAATTTTAAAAACACTATATTATGAACATATATATGAGTTACAATGTCACAAATTTTTACAAAAATTGAGGCATTTTTTCTGTCGAAAATGTTCTCCGCAGTAAGTTCACATTGTCGTATACATGGCGAAAACAGCCTTAAAATGTATTTTATTCACGATTGAAAATTCCACCAAGATAAATAAATAAATAGAGAGTGTGAGCTAATAGTAGGAATCGAAAAAGATGTGTATGATAAACCATATCAACAACTGAGAAACTAGTTTTGTGAATTAAAGGATAGAACACAGTGGATAGCTCAGTAATATAACTCAGACGCGGATTGTAAACACTTTTATGAAGACTATATTTATTGATTCACACACTTATTAAAAATTTTTTAGTAATTTTATCGGCAAAATTCTATTTTAGCCTACGTCTTTGCCAGGAAAAATAAAAGAAACTGTTTCAAATTGTGCTACCAGTTCAGTTTTTTATAATGGAATTCTACCCCATATGAGGATATACTTAACTTCAGAAAATTTAAAATGATTCTTTTAAAGTTGTTTTCAATAAATATTACCCCAATATTCTCATTTTCAATCTGAGGCAAAATTTCTGTATAATAAAAACGATAGTCTTGCATCTTTATTACTTAGTAAGATTTTTTCTCTACGGCAATGATCAGTGAAAAGTTAGATTCTTTATAATAAATTTATGCCGTATCTATGGCAGCCAGGCAAATATTTAGATTAAAATCTCATTTCCTCGAAAGCTATATTTGCATAATATTAAAGTATAGAAATACACTATACACATTTCTTCAGATTGAAATATGCTTTTGTATGAATATTGCATTTTGTTGTTGCTGTCGTATAAAGAGCGTTTTATTATATTATTCATTTCAATATTTAAATAGATCCTTTTTTTTTATATAAAATATATTTCGTCCTCCATCTCCTGTATCATAAAACTGATATGTTCAACTTTGCCCTTTAAATTGAAAAAAGAGAGTATTAATAAAATATGAGATTCCAGGACACTGTATACTAAATGGGTATACGCCTTATAGTCATTTAACTTAACCTTGATATTTTGACTTTCCTCGAACTCAAAATGAATTCCCATTTTGGGACCTGCTCCAAGACGTTGCGTGAAAATAACCTTAAAAGGGGGGGAAGCAAAGGTTTTATGTTGTGAATTTGTAGCCAGTGTCATATTCTCGATTTTTTTTCCCCTTTCGGGAATAAACATTCCAATTTTTCTTTTTTTCTCTTTTTTATATTGTTCTGAAGCTTTTCACTTTCTTTGCGACAACCTTCGGTTATCGCGTCTATGGGCAATTTTTATTGCAACGTCTCCCATTTCACTATTGTTTAATTTTAACGTTTCAACATAGCCAATGTTTTACTTCGCTGACCGCTGCTGTTACTGCAAGATTAATTCTTCTTTTGAAACAAACACATCTTTTGGGGCATTTCCTCCAAATACAACTGTGTAAACTTTTCATTTTGCATTTGGGTTTTGCCAGAAACACAGCGAAGAAGAATTTCTTTCGAGGCAAGGCGCTGTTACACTGGCATAATTTTAGCAACTACTTCTGACAGCTTTGTTTTCATGCTTTTATGACTACTTGGTACTTTATTATCTGCTTTAGCTTTATTATAAAAGCACCAGGATAGCTTTCCTTCAGGGCATTTGCTGTGCATTGGCTTTGCAACAGTTGACATAAAATGAAAAAGAGTTGCTAAAGTTGACGTCTTCATGTTATCAACCTCTGGAACATTGTCAACATTCGCTTTCCTATAAAGGATTTCATAACCCGTTTATAGTTGTGTCAGTCAAACTACCTTGTTTACGACCACCTAATGTCACACCTTTCACCCGCCATTCATTAACTTTATTCCGGAGTGCTGTTCCCAAACGTTTAGCTACGTGGTTGACACACTGTTCTTTTTCGATGGCGACATCATCTCCATAAACTTTTTTTCATTGAGGTGTTGGTGTGTTTTTGCATCACCGTCACAAAGAATAGTAGTATCGCATTGCACAGTCAGATATTGATCGGTTCCACACAATGTAGGCAGCATGCATCTCCATACTACCTGAGGAACCGTCAAAGTTTTTCTGGCATTTTTCTGAATGCCCTGATTTCCCAAATCAGAAACTCGGGAGAAGCTCCATCACCCAAATCTTTTGCTGCCATACTGCATTCATGGCAATATTTTGACAAAACCTCAAAGTCAACAACAAGGTTTGTCAATACATCAATAACAATACCGATGTCATATAGGGACGTATGGCCTCTTTTAATCCACGTTCCATCATATGATACAGTTATATCAAAAATATTATTCTGAACAAGATCAGGATGCAAGTATAAATTTGCTTGTCTCACGTGGTCTCTTGAGATTTGTAGCATTTCAGCTTTCGCGTTTTCATTTTTATTGCATAAGTTTTCTAAGCATTTCGAAAATGTTTTCCGATCCATGCATGGCGTACCTAAAATTGCTGAGAAAGTTTCTAAGGCTGCGTGACCCCTCCCTATAGCCAAGAATGCAGATGCAAGTTTTGAGTTAATATCGAATTTCCTGCAGGGTTTTTCTCGTTGACTTGTGAAGGCATGTCCATATGATTTTTTACATTTTTCGCAAACAAGTTCCATTTTGGTTGAGAAACCGTATGAATTGTGTGTTAAAATCTTCAATGAAAACTGGTTGCAATCACTACATAGAACATTTTGTAGCAATGAGGTCCACATTGAATTATTAATGAAATGATATTCATTTGATACAGAATTTACATCAATGGTACTCATACCTGATATATTAGAAACGGCTTCTGTTGAAATTTCATCACATTTATTATCCGATGATGAATTACATGCAGAAGATTTTCCTTTCTCCAAATTTCTTATGCAGGCAGCTCTTCGTTTGCTTAGTCGGCCTTTGGGCTTTCGATATTTTGAACTTATGCTATGCATTTTCACAAAACAAAATTCGCTGTAATAATTTCGCTCAACAGAATTTAAAATATATATAACATTCAAATATAATCGCAATATAGAGCTGTAGTTCTGAAAAGAACTGTTTCTTGTTTATATAACGAAACTCACACAAAGAAAGCTGTTTTCGCAACTAAGTTGGGAAGATTGAAGTAAACAAAAACTTGATACCAAACAGTTTGAGTTACAGTTATTTTCGTGTTGCCAAATTTTAGAAAAATATGTAATTCAAATATAAAGTAAAAAAATAAGACATGAAGTAAAAAAAGTAATGCTCAAAATGAAAAAAAGAATACAATATAGAAGCGTAATTCTGCAGCTGTCACAAGCAGCTGCACGTTTAACACATGTAAACAAAAGGGCGTGGTCAAACAGGTGTTCGAATTGAAAAGTGCATAACTTCCATAAAAACGATCGGAATTGAAAAATTCTTTTTGAATTCAGTAGCAGTGAATACAGGCGTTGATCATATGCTAAAAGTGAAAAATCGAAACTTTGATCGAATTTCACCAAATTGAAAGTCCACTGTGCCCTTAAGTCAAATGATGAGGCAACAAATTAAATTGTTACCTAATCGTAAAAAAAAATGGACGTGACTCGTATTAAGCAAATGTTCGAAAACAATTAAAAGAGACAGAGAATATTTATTTTTAACGAAATGCGAGTTTTCCCCTGTAATATCTAGAAATGCATTACTATCTATTGATACCACCTACTACACTCACATGATTAGAATCAAGTTAATAAATAAACTTAGCGAAAAACAAATCCGTCTTTTTCCTGGATCCTTCGGGTTGATTTCTTCTTTTGCTTTACTTTAAAAGGAAATGGGAGTATAATTTTTTTTTTCTCGAGTTCCACCTTTCTTTTTCCGGTAAATAAGTCAAAAAGGTTAAAAAGGATTTGTTGATTTGGTTTCACATTGGCAAACTGAAGTGAAGAAACACTTAAGAGGTGGGGGAATCGACTGTTTCCGGAAATTACAATCGTCAGCGTAAAATTTTGTAGGGGTAGGGAGAAAGTTTAACAGTAAACAACTTAGAGCGATTTATTTCACCTCGCAACTCTTCTATTTTTGTTGATTTCAAAACATTTTCTTCAAATATTTCTCTGATTGCTAATATCTCTTATAATTATCAATCTAAATTATAGTACGCAAATTACAGCTATAAATTATCATATTTTTTTAAAAAAATTCTGGGACTGAAATGATTATGAGTGTCGCTTTAAAATTGAACTTTTTTTAAAGTTTTTTTAAAACACGTTATTATTTTATTTTCAGAAACTACAAATAAATTGTGCATATCCTTCGCATGAAACTTGTAAGAGGCGCGCGCCTCTCTCGCGAGCACCTAGATGTGGGGGGAAGGGAAGAAACACTCGACATGATTCAAATCTAATTTATTTATTTCAACACTAAGATCGGACAAAATTTCAATTAATAATCTTACGAGAATGTCTCAAAATTCGTGAAGTGGAACAACGACAGTAACACGGAAGCGATTAGTCGACTAACAAACTGAACCCTTCTTTTCATTCGGAATCTAACTTTTTATATGGTTTAATCTAATCTTAATTCAATCTTAGTGAACAATCGTCACTTTAAGGTTTCCTTCTATTAAGGTATCAGACTACTTGCGACAACTTTTTCTTAAAAAAATGGGGATATGGAGATTTTTTTTGTGGTTTTAGATTTATTTAGTACGATTTCTCAAAAAAAAGGCTAAAATTAAGAGAAAAATAAATCATTACTACTAAAAGGGGAAAAAATGGGGAAAAATTGATAAAAAATTACATAAACGGGGCCCTTTCTGTTTAAATAATAAATGAGCAAATTTTCAATTTTCAATTTCTATGTGTTGTTATGATATTCTTTTTTAAAATTACCTTCTGGATAAGAGATATTTTAATTTTACAAAATCTTCAGTACTTTATCTTAGTTATTATATGAAATTGCTTACAAAAACATTGATTATATTCACATAAAGAACTGTAAATTTTGTAATAAAACAGTGATTGATAAATCTGAAGATTAAAACCTGCTCTCGGCGAGTTAGGATCTAACAAAACCAGTTCAAGATTTATGACCACCATAAAATGTATTAGAATTATAATGTATTAACCATAACTGTGTTAGAAGAGGGAATAACTCTTGAAATTGTCAGAAATACTTGAAATGGTCAGAAATACTTGAAAAATAGGGAGAAAAAAAATTGAATCACAAACGAAAAAGTTCGTTATATAGAAAATGCATTTCGCCATAGAGAGGTTATTTTACGAAAAAAATCGTGAAATGTTCCAGGTTCTAGGAAAAAGTTCGCTATATATAAAAATTCACAATATAGAGGTTCGAATGTATATTACTTTTTATTAAAAATTATCTGCGCAAAAGTTCTTTACAAATGCTGGGAGGGAGTTAAAATTTTTTTTACCATTCATTTGACACCGAATTAATAAACAGCTCTGACTAATTTCGTTTAGTTATGCACTGATCCATGAAAAGTAGGCATTAATTAACACAATTGAAAATTAATGAATCTATCATTTATTTACTTGGTTTGAAACTAGATTTCGTCATCTGAGAGATATGAAGTACTACATTGAATGGAGTATAATTTCACTTTCTGTATGCTGTTATGCGATACAACTTTCACTGAGAAAATAAGGGATTATGTATGTTTAGGTTCAGGTTATTAAAAGCTACGCTACATTAAAAGACTTCTCTGTGATATATTTTAAAGTGTTGTATTCTACGTAATGTAAATTACATTAAATATGCATTCAGTTACAGCTTATCATTAATGCACCATTTCCTTTATGTAAGAGAGAGAGAATCCCCTATCATAAGTAATGAAGGATTTAACGTTAACTTTAAATTTTGGACCATTCTAGTTCATGGAATATTCTGCTTATGTAAAACATTCCTTCGGAAACTTTACATGAATGTTTAATTCTTCAAATGCAGTCAAAGATAACTGTTGTATGAATTTAGGTTTAGGTTGATCTTACATTATTTTTGTAAAGTAGTTTTTTTAATATTTCTCTTTTTTACTTAAAAATTCATTAATTATAATATGTACGATACATTATGAGGAGTAATTTGTTCGTCGTAAATTGAGAAAATCCAATAGGAATTTACTTTATTTTACTCTTCTTGAGAAATTATATTAGAATTTAAGAACAAACATTGCGAAGAAAATAATATGAAACAGATATAAAAATTCAAGAGTACTGCATGAATCGTTAGAACAGTCTAAAAAATTCTAAAAAGTATTTCAAGATTCGAGTACTTGTAATAATAATCATAATAATAATAATAATAATAATAAAACTAGAATATACTTGGAAAAATAAATCTTGGAAAATATTGTAGTTCGGTAGAAATTCGTTTTTTCCCCTACTTTATTAAGTTTCGGGTATGATTTACAAAAATGAAATTAAAAACAGACCATGAAAAATATTGAAAACATTTTAACATGGTCTTGTTTTAAACGTAAATTCTAAAATTATAGCCAACATAAGATCCTTATCGTTGGCGAATGGAATTTTACCTTTATCATTTTACATAGCTAGCAACTGCCTGATCTAGAATATTTCATTGGAATTTCTTTGAGCAGCTTTTAAAGTTTTGCTCTCGGATCCATAAGTCTAGTGGACATCAGCTAACTCTGAACACGTGTAGTAGTGCATACCTATTAAACAATTTTCTTGGCCTTACAGTACTGCAGCACCTAAATATCATTCATCATTCTGTATATATATAATGTTACGAACTTCGTGTCAAATAGTGTAAATAATTTGTATTTGGATGTGTAATGCCTTTATATATCTTGCTCTAAATTAGATTTAATTTACGTTAAAATTGTAATATTCACAAGCAACGCCGTCCTTTACGTTATAATGGTGATTCAATGGGAACTTGGCGAAATCTTGGTAATAGAGCCACGTTGGAGTCATTTTTGGCGGCCATTTTGGCGGCGATCATGTTGGTGAGCATTTTTGGCGAGTTTGGAACCCTCTGTGAATTCTTCTAGAAATTAGCAGAGAAATCGACTAATTTCAAGACCTATGACGCAAGAGGGTCTTTCTTGAATTATCCGCGAGGGATATAAATAGAGAGATGCCTGCCGAAAGTCAGTCAGTCTGGTTTCGATTAATTAAAAGTAATTCCTCACACTTTTAACACAATTTTCTCACACTCTAATGATTCTTAAATTTTTCACGTAATTTTATATCCTTTTGTAAATCCATAATTTTTAACTTTTAATTTCATCTTTAACTATAATTATCGTAAAGCTGCTAAGGACTAAGGTAAAGCCGAACCAATGTTCACTCCCTATTTTTCCATGACAGGAGCTTAAGCTTGCTTCCCTGATATATATATATATATACAAATAATTATTATTAATAGATAAAAATGGATATTTATTTCAAATTTACGTGTTGAAGTGGTTAAGTTTTATAATGCTTTATTCGTCATGTTGCAAATAACATCGATAAGTTTCTGCCTAGAAAACAACGGCGAATGAAAGCTGTAAATATATTTTAAAACTTAAACTTTCATATGTCTTTATGTACAATTTAGATTGGATATTTGTGACGAAAAGAGAAGAAATTTTATGGTAGGGAAAATTTTTTTTAATGATACATTTATAACAGCATTAAAACAGGATTTTAATCCCAGTGATACAAAAACATCACAAAACTACAAAGGTAATTTTATTTGTTAAAGCTTCATAAGAGAAATTGTATAGAATAAACCAATAAATATTTCGATATGTTTTCTATGATTTTATAGATAAGACTTTTACGATTATCGAAACAGAGAATATCGAAGATATCTGATGAAGAAGGAAAATCGATAAAATATCAAATGATCTTGTCTTGCCATTTAGAATAAACATAGACTGCAGTGGAATGTATTTTGCAAAATTACCTCGGCACTAACCTAGAGAACAAGTTTCATAATTTCACCGAAGAATCAATATTCAAACATGAAAACCCGAAGGGGAGAGGATTTTACTAGAGTAATTCTTAAGGTGCGAAAGAGAGAAAGTAAGAGATCTAAAAGTGATCGTAAAAGTCCCGAAATAAAACTCGTTGAAGAAAAAGAAAAGTTTATCTTTTAGGAGCTTTGTGGATATTTTAGAGGGTTTTGAGAAAGTCGTAAAATAAATAATTTCATTTGCTCTTTCCTCGAAATATTTTTTCCCTTCTGTGTTGTAGATCTAGGGATTTTTTAAATTCATGATATAAAATATCTTTGCGGCAATTGATGCAGAGGAAACAAGTAATATATAAAAAAAAAATTTTTAAGTCAATTCCTACTTAGATCAACAAAGAAAAATTTTATTTTAGCTACTTTTCATTAAATAATTACAATTAATATAAACATGTGCATACATATGATAGAATCACAACATTTAGTGTGGTCATTAATTTTTATTAATTATCATGAAAGTATCGTATTGCTATCCAAAACAATCGTCTATATAAAATTTCAGCTCAACTAAATGCTCTAAAACGTGAGAAAAAAATGTTTTAAAGTTTTGACCCAAGTCGCTAAAACTGAAAACAACTTGGCTGTATCTGTAATTCTTTAAATAATTAGTTTCAGTCAATTAATTATAATAAAATTATCGTATTTTTACCCAAAACAATAGTGTATGGAAAATTTCAGCTCAAATGAGCGCTTAAAATGAGAAGGAAAAAAAAAAACCTATTCGAGTTTTGATGCAAGTTGACAAAATGGTTGCTAAGTCGCCAAAAATGATGCCAACGTGGCTGTTTTTGTAACTCTTTGAATAATTAGTTTTAATCAATTGATTTTTATTAATTACAATCAAATTACTGTATTGTCCTCCAAAATAATCATATATGCAAAATTTCAGCTCAATTAAGCGCTTTAAAATGTATTTTATAACGATTGAAAATTCCACCAAGATAAATAAATAAATATATATAGAGAGAGTGTGAGCTAATAGTAGGAATTGAGAAAAAATGTGGGTAAACTTTTGTATACTAAAAATAAAAGTAAATATGCTTTGGATACTTTTTAAAAATTGAATTTACTTATACATTCTCACTATTGTTGTGTCATCAATTTAAATCTTAATGTTTTCATTATGCTCAAATTTGCTTATTGTAAGATTCACAAAAATATTGTTCAATGGTCTCAATTCATGTGACGTCATTAGTCATATGATAATGATAACCACGTGTTTTTAGCCAACCGGTTCAAAAACTCGTGTGACGTCATAGTCACACGATAAATACAATCGTGTGTTTCCAGCTAATACCTCCATGCCCTTCGTTGTTGCCAACTTTTGATCTTTACAGAAACTTTATCTTAAAGATACAAATTTATCTACGACATTAATGCACATAGGTAGACAAAATGCATTTTTTTTTAAAAGTACATGCATAGAATAAGATTTTTTTTCATTTTAAAATCTTTTGAAGAAATTTATTTTTTATAACATTTGATAACTTTAAAAGTAGAACAACAAGTACAATTAGTTTGATGTCAGTTTTGAATTCAATGGAGAACACGTGTTTGTCCCTATTATGTGACTGTCAGGAATTGAGCCCATTGTTTGACAATTGTATGCGTTGAAATAAAAATTACACTTAAGTTTTTATTATTACATACACATTTTATGACAGAAGTGCATGTATGAAAATAAAATAGCTGTTTTTTAATGTTAGGTAGTAGTTCTAAGTTCTTATACTGCCTTGAAATTATTATAATTATTGCAGGAATATTGCATGCATTCTATGCATGAACATTTTTGCAAAGAACGCGCATATTATTTTATAAAGGAAACTATAGTTAATGAAATAAATTTGTTCTAGAATCCGGTTTTTTTGTACTAAAAGTGTTAATTGAAACATCAATAAAAAATAAGACTAAATTTTAACCGGATTTTCCCGTTGTAAAAGGTATTACTCTTATGACAGAACTGGCATTGTAACATAAGGTTGTTAACGTCTAGTAATGGTTTTAATTATCTCCGTTTGTGTGTGTGTGTAATATTTCTAACTCTAGCACAGCGTTTCTCAAACTGGGGGCGTGATAACCCTAGGTTGGGGAGCGCGAGCATATCGAAAAGTTGAAAATAAAATATTATTTTAACAAATTACTAAGTTACTGAAAAGAAGCAAAACGAAATACAGTCTGACACATTTACACTGATATAATATACTTATAAATGTATCAGTACCGCAGAATGTATTTGATAACTAATTTATCGATACTAAGTTAAGAACAGGTTTAATAATTACTAGTAACTTCTATGGGCTTGTCATATACAAAATTTAATATTAATCTTGGTAATTTTTGTATGGTCTAGTCTGTAGTCTTTGCTATTTTTTATGATCCTTACGTATTATATCGTCAAACAATTTCTTCAACTCGAAATATGTTTCTAAATGCCGCGATATGCAGACAGAGGAGAGAAACCGTTTTCACGCATGTCACAAAACAATACATACTACAAGAGCATCTGGCAAAATCTTTTTGAATCGGCTCTAAAAGAAAAACTGATATAAATACTAAATTAATTTTTCGTTAGTCGATTGATATAATTTGATAATTGAAACATAATCAAGAAGGATACTTACATATTAGCGTCATCGCAGCCGAATTTGTGCCACATGAATCGCGGCTGGATTCCAAAACAACAAAAAGTTTTACTTGTTTTATTTGGAAAAGAAACGGTCAGTCAGGTTTTGGCGAAAAATGGCGTGATTCGCGAGGGGCAAATTTGGCTATGGTGACGTTAATACGTATCTACCTCAAGAAATCAATAATATAAACAAGGATTTTTAAAATGTAAACTAATTATTAAGAATTTCGCGACAGCTATGGGACTTCTGTGTTTTTCTCTAGAATTGTTTTTTCGTGTAATCTGGCTATATCTTGGCATAAATTTGCTCAAACGATTTTTCTGCTGAAAATTTTCACATGGACTTGGCGAAAATTATTTACTTATATTGCCAACATATAGTAATCTTACAACAGAAACATAATCATAGTAGGTTACCATATATAATTAAAGTTTAAAAAAAGAATGCCTTTTGTCTTTTCTTATCAAAGTATTTCTTTATTTTGGTGTATGCAATATTTTCATGTATATCCCCAATTTTTATTGAGTACATTTTCCAGAAATTTATTCGAAACAATGGTTTGTTTGGTGTTTAAGAATGTTTTTTGCAAAAATTAACGTATAACTTTTTAAATATTATTATAAATAATTTTTATACACATTAAATAAATGTGTAAAAATAATCGTGTGATAAATTCCTTTGGAAGAAAACAAGATATTAAAAAAAATGAACAGAAAATACCATAAAAGCCTTAAAATAAATATATCTACCGAAAAATAGAGAATTCTATTTCTTTGAAAAAGATCAAAGAAAAGTTGTAGAGCGCGCAAACACACAAATGATTACTTTTTTTTGCGTTATTTTTAAATATATTTTTCCG
Source organism: Trichonephila inaurata madagascariensis (assembly GCA_019973955.1). NCBI lineage: Eukaryota > Metazoa > Arthropoda > Arachnida > Araneae > Nephilidae > Trichonephila > Trichonephila inaurata. The sequence continues at coordinate 271,338 of BMAV01006467.1, forward strand.
TCGAATAACGAATTTCACGTGTAAAGTCAGAGTAACATTTCAAGAACTGTATGATACATTACGTATTCAATGAAGAACTTTTTTATTAAAGAGCGCTAAAAAAAATCTATGCAAACCGAAAATGTCATGTTCTAATTTTTTCAAAAACGTAATATGAGCTAGAAGGTTCATAAAATATTTTAAAATGATAAAAAATTAATTTTGAGACGGTTGGTAATAAATCTAGTGTCTTTTGTTTGATCTTCTCAAATCCTTCTAGAAAATGTAGCTTTTGAAGAAACATCCCGACTGAATAACAAAGAAGGTGGAAAAATATTCATACAAATAAAATATTTAAAAGTGACGATATGTAGTAAAAAAGGGCAAAAATTTCCATTTTTGAGAATAGAAAACACACAATTTAATTTTACTGGTTTTTCAAGTATTTTTAAAGTGCAATGAAAAGTACTGATGTTTTAATATTATTAAAGATTTTAATGGATATAGTTTGTTATTAAAATCGCTTTTCTCAATTAAAAAAGATTTTTTACTAATGTTAAGTGTTCAATAATGTGACATTGCAATAGACTTGGCGACAAAGAAAGTCACCAAATGTCTCAAATTCTCCTAACTCCTGAAGTACATTCGGTGAAATTCAGTGATGGGGTCTGTGGGGGAAAAATGCGCCGAATTCGAATTTCTAAGTAAGGAAAAAAATTGATTTTACATATTTTTCAAGTATTTTGTGCAATGCAAGGCGAAATGCTGTTGTTTTAATATTGTTAAGGAAATTAATCAATGGTTTGTAACCATAATCCTTTATTGTTCAAAAAAGAATTTTCTTTCAATTATGTTAAATCTTTAGTAATATATATATATTGATGCACCTAGAAAAATCAAGAAGATTCTAGATTGATTATTTAGTAAGAAAATTCAGAAACTCCCCTAAAAGCCTTTGTAAGGATGATTCAGGGAGGTAGCATTATTGTCACATTTGAAAGCTATTATGTGTTATGTGTATTAACTGATTTTCCCTGTTAAAGCGTAGGATCAATAGTTTTCCGCATTTTAATTAGGTAATCTTCACATTAGTGGTTTTCTCATCATTATTCAAAAATTTGTTTTCTCATTTTTAATCCTTAGATTGTGCTAACAAGTAAGCACGATTTTATCATATACACTCTATAACAAAAAATGGACGCACTCTGAAGGAGTTGTCCGATTATAATGAAATTTTTCGTATGGAAAGACATTTGTACCGAACATACAAATGATTAAAATTTGGTATCCAATGAATGAATGAATAGCTGGAGCTACAGCACATCGTAACTGCTCACTCAGCAGGTGTCTGTAAAAAGCAATTCTCAAACTGATGGTCAAAATTTCTGTTGCATTAAGATTTAGGATACCTTTCAACGACTGAAACAATGCCTCACCGCAGGATTCAAGCTCATTACAAGAAAATATCAGAGTTTGAAAGAGGTCGTATGACTAGATTGAAAAAGGCAGAATGGGCAAATTGGAGAATCGTTTGTCATATTGGTCGAAGCGATGTGGACATAAGAAGATGCTGGCAAGAATGGGTGGACATTGGCAGATTTCAGCGTCATGATGGTAGCGATCGACCAAGGATCATAGCAGATAGGGTAGACGGATTGACTGTCAGATCAGCTGTCACAGCACCTGATTCATCGTTGTCACTTATTAGACATGCAATCCACACAAGAGTGTCCACCATAACCATTCACAGGCGGCTGATAGAGTGAAATTTACGATCGTACCGATTGCTACGCCACCTGCCACTCACGCCTACAAACCGTCGACCCAGATTACAGTGGTGTTTGGCCCGGATCGGGTTTGGGAAAATCATTCTAACTGGGAGGACGTAAAAGTTTTTTAACGAGGAATCCTCCCAAAACTGTGCCCCGAAAAATCATCGAAGACGATCGGGAGACATCCAGGGCAGCGTTTGATCCTGTTTTCCAAAATGCACGCCGCAAACAGCCTCAACCAGGAGTTATTGTCTGGGGGCCCCTTTTTCCCTTTGGGATTGCCGGGACCCCTTTTTGGTCGTCATTGAAGGCACACTTACAGCAAAGCGGACAGAAGATATTCTAAGAACTGTTTGCTCCCGCCTTTTTTGGTCCCCAGGTATTATTTTTCGGGCCGGGAAAAGCCAGACCACATACGGCACTTGTTTCTATGAACTGTCTTTTTTTTTTGTCAAACATTTTCCTTCCAGACAGATTGCGGGGATTTCCCCAATGGCACATGTCTGGGATATGATGGGAAGGCGATTGCATCTACCAGGGAATGTTTATGACCTGGCCCGTAATTATAGCAAATTTGGCAAGTAATACCGCGGGTAACCATCAGAGTGGTTTATCACTCTATGCCATATCGTGTGGCAACTTGCATCCGTGCAAAGAGGGGGGGTCAAATTTTTTGAGCCTGTTGTTTTGGGTAACTATGTAACTCTGAAATAAACCATTCACAATTTTTTTGAAATTTTTCTTTTCCCCCTGTACATAATCTTTCTCCCCCGTTTTTTGTCTCAATGGGACAACCCCAATTCTTAGCGCGTTTTTTTTTTTTTGGTTATAGAGTGTTTTTGTGTAAATTCACTTCCTTAATTGTAATATGTGTTAAACCATTTGATTCTTTGTATTGTAGCTTTTCACAAATGATTGATGATTGGGTCTATCAAGTAATGTGCTGTTTGGTTGTTTGCATTAAATGGATTCCTTCATTATCAAAAATTAAATAAACAACATTTAATTTTTAAAAGTTAGAAAAAGTTGGGAAAAATTTTACCAAAAAATCTTATTTTCACTTTAATGAGTGCCTGCCAGATAACGTGAGGGTTATTCCCGGGGAAACCCCTGAATTTCCAAAAAAAATTTGAGAAATGAAACAATTTTTTCCCCTTTTTTAACGGATCCCCTTAGTTAATGTAAGATTAACCAGCTAACGCGGGGTTAAAAATTTCTGCACTTGATCTGGAAACCTTTTTAATTTAAATTTTGGAGAAGTACCCCTCCGTAATAGTAAAAATTTAGTACAGGATGTCCGGGAGTATTATTATGGATCTACCCATCAGAATGTAATAAACTGTTCATCCATTGATTGAAAAACCCTCCGAAATTTTTTGAGTGTTGTCTGATCGGCCGCGCATGCGCGCATTATTTCAGCAATCGCAAACGATAAACTTGTTACAATGACTTCATTAGTAAAGATGGGGTGACAGCGGGGCAAGCGTAAATTTGGGTTTAAAGGAATTTTTAAAAGTCATGTGTCAGCGACGTGTTCGAACAGAATGGAAAAGTCGTTACCGGCTTGCCTAATAGACTTTTTCAGGGCTCCTACAAAATGAATCACTCGCACGATCAACCCGTGTTTTTTCTGTCATGAAAAAATTAAGGATACTTTCCCGGTTTAATACCAAAAATTCCCGTCTCCTTTAAAGTTCTTCCCATTGGTGGGTAGATTTTTTATGTCGGAGGATCGACGTTCCATTTTGTTCAAACACGTCGCTGTACATGCGTGACTGATTTAAATTCCTTTAACCAGAAGTACACGCTGCACCTTTTGCTTTGGCGTTTACATCTTTTACAAATGGAGTCAGTTTAACAAGTTTATCGCCCCCCCATTTAAATAATCCGCGCACGGGTGGCCGATCGGACTAGATGCAAAAAAAATCTCGGAGGGGTTTCCAATACACGGATGAACAGTTTATTACATTCTGATGGGTAGTTCCGTAATAATAAGCCATAACTATTGGATATTTTAATCCCAGACACCCTTATTTTTAATTGCATTTTCCTCTTAATTTTTGGAAGTACAGTCGAACCTCCATATAACGAACCTCTATATTGCGAATTCTTCTATATAGCGAACTTTTTCTTGGAACCAAGAACATTTCGCGATTTTCTTCGTAAAATAACCTCCCAATAGCGAAGTTATTTTTCTATGTAACGAACTTTTTCTCTTGTGATTCAATTTTTTTTTCTCCTTATTTTTTAAGTATTTCTGGACATTTCCAGTTATTCTCTCTTTTAGTCCATTTTTGGTGGTCATAAATCTTGAACTTGTTTTATTAGGTGCCTAACTCACCGAGAGTAATTGAATTCTGGGCATTTCATCCAAGAAGTGCAACCTTTAACCCCCATTGTCCAGTTCACTGGAAGCATCTTCGATATCCTTTCTCACGCTTAGTGGAGTCTCGTTTTTTTGAACTAGTCTCCGTTCATTTGTAGTATTGATCAGTCGTACTGGTAACTTCGTTTCTTGTAGCTCAAAAATTTTAAAACGTAAGTGCTTGAGCTTCAAAGAAAAAAAATTTAATTCTTCAGGAAATGGATAACGGCATCAAAAAACTTCTCTTGTGGTTTTTTTTTTTTCTTTTCTTTTTCTTTTATAGGTAAAATATATTAAACAAATATATATTATTTTACAAAATGTTCTGAATCATTAATTTTATGTATAGTGTTCATGAACTTAAAATTTATTTTATGTGGTTTATAAAGAATATTGAAAGAAGAACCTCTATATAACGAATTTCCCATAACGAACTTTTTTTCGGGATTTAGCGACTTCGTTATATAGAGGTCCTATACTGTATTAGTAAATATTTAATTAAAATATGAAAACTCAATAAATCTTTAAGGAAGGCGTAAAAATATTTCTTGAAAAATATTTTCATTACATTTCTATCTTTAATTTCTGTAATTATACTTTGTGTTCCGCACAGAATCCCTCGATAGTATGAAGTTCTACGAAAAATCATGGAATTTTTTTCCGTTTTCTTGGTTATTTGTGTAAATTTAATGATTTTAAAATAGGATTATAACACGGTTTTCACAAAATTGTAATATTTTCAGTGTTGAGTTATCAAAATATTTCAAAATTTATAGCAAAACAACAGGGAAATAATTGACTCGATGGAATCCGTTTTTAGAAGATAAATATATTTTGAAATTTAAAATAATAATCTACCTTTATTTTTAATGAATTATTTTTTTTATCATGCACAAAGCAATTATTTTCTACAAAAGTTCTGTCTGAAACGTTGTCTTCCAATTAAAAAATAAGACGAAACCTTGCTCAAGAAAGTATTCTTTTTCCTCTAAGATATAATTAACGGAAAATAACTGGTTTCCTACACTTTTACTTTTTGCAAATTGGATGCCAAAGGACCAATTAAAAAGCAACCTATTCCACCTGAGATTATTTTTGATGAATTCCGCTTCTTTCTGTATTCTTTTACATTGGTTTCCATCTCTTTTTTACCATCTTTCTCCTTGGAAATTTGCATCTTCTTAATGATCTTTACTTTAATCCGAGGTAATCGAATTAAAATAAAACTCGATAGTAGTCAGAATAATTACGAAGTAACAATTCTCATCATTGTCGTCTTCTACCGATGTTTTTTAGTATCCTTTTCGAAAAAATTCAGATTAGTGGTCTGTTTATTTTTGTACTGCTCTCGCGCCGTATTTTGTTTTAATTTGTTTTCTAATTAACGAACAAATTTTATTATTTTTTTTTTCATTATTCTTTATCCGTCTCTGTCATTATTTCGAAATAATGATTCTAGTTTTATTGGAGTTTTCTCTCTCTCTGAAAGAAAAAAAGTAAACTTGTTATCTGAAACAATGATCTTATCGGGCGTAATAGGAGCACTGTTTTCAGAAATATATTCTTTTCTCTTTTAAGTGGATTTAAGATATTTCCAGTTTATTTAATAATCTCAACTCTATATAATATGTAAATATGCTGAACTAGATTGTGTGTGTGTGATGTAATTATGATTCAGTGTTATTAAATATATATTGTGCCCGCTAAGAAACGTTGTCACTCGTATAATTTATGAGACAAGAGCTATAGTCATTAATGTTGGGTCTAAATATGGTAAAGTTGGCATGCGCTATACAAAGAAACTACTCACAGCGACGTCTGGCTGATAAATTTGGAGTTAGCGTTCTTACTCAAAAACTGCACGGGATACATGGGTTAAAGCAGTGCTTCTCAAACTTTTAATACTTGCGACCCAATATTCAATCACAATTTTCATCGCGCCCCCCTCCATGCAATAACAATGTATCGAATTCGATAATATGATACTTTGAGACTAAAGCTGCAATACAACCTTTACCTCTCCACCGCCGGCGTATATAAACGTCTTTTTCAGCCAGTGCGTAAATTGCCCAGGGCGTATATATACGTCTTTTTGAAATACGATATTTTCTGTTCACTGCTATCCATAAAATGATTTCGAAGGCTTTGGAATGTAATAAATGGACCCTGACAGCGATTGCGAAGGATTCACTTTTTTCAGAGGATTTCCTTATTTATTCCTCCCCTCCATACATCACATATGCTCGCCTACGTGGAAAACCGTAGCATTGGGAAGCGAATCGCAAAACATTTAATCCGCATTTAAGACATTAATTATAAACTGTAAAAATTATCAAGATAAGTGTTGATTTTTGTATATAGTTTTATATATAATAAGCCCACGGAGTCACTGGTAATTATTAAACTAATGCTATATTTAAATTAATTATAAAATACATTGTGCAGTACTTATACATTTATAAGTGTATTATATCAATGTAAATGTGTATTTTATTTTTCATTTTGTCGGAATGTATTCTGTTTGTTTATGTTCAGTAAATTAATAATTTTTTTAAATAATCTTTTGCTTTCGACTTTTCAATAGGCTCGCGCCCCCTCCTAGGGTTATCACGCCCCTAGGGGGGCGCGCCCCACAGTTTGAGAAGCACTTGGTTAAAGTCATTTACAATGTTGTTCAGCATCATCGTTTTATTACACGCACACACCACGCACGCGCACTGTTCACAAAAATGGTACAAATGAAAAAGCACAAAGGACACATGTGTTTGATCGTATTGAACAAAACTTCACTTTCCAGAAATGATACTCATGTATCTGCCTATCTTCTTAAAATGGCAACAATACACATCTGGACGTGGGTTTACATTTCCCGCTGCATTTCATCAACATGGCACGTGACGCGCTGGTTCAAGCATCCGTAGTACCAGTAATGCTGATGGACGGGTTGCATACACTCTTTTTTTGTGTGTATCTCTACAAAAAAAGTCCAATGGGTTCAGGTCGGTTGACAGTGCAGGCCATTCAACGTAACCTTCATATCTTATGACTTGTAGCTGGAATGTGTCTCGAATGTACTGTGTGACTCGTGACGGAGGGGCGCTGTCGTGTTAGGAACATGCATTTTGGAAGTAACTCAGTGGCAAGTACTTTTGAAAATCGGATAGTACCCTTTTATCGTAAGTATCGGGATCACATTAACGTGCCATCGTAAAATACTGGACCAATCAGTCTGTTATTGAATATTCCGCACCACAGTGGCGTAACGGAGAATATTAGCCCCCTGCAAAGTCAGGTTTTGTGCCCTAAGCCAGATTATACAAAGGGTGCGTACTAGGCGTCAGTCAAACTTTGGGACCCCTAGAGTCCTGGAACGCCCGCAATGAGAGGTTTGCTTGAGTATGCGTTACGCCACTGCCACACCAGACCAAAAAATGGATTCCCTGCTTATTGTGCATAGTATTACTCTCAAAAACATGCCTTATCCGTTCATACGATGTCGGTGAGAATCATTGACTGGACTTCAAGCGGTTCATAACGAAGTTTCATCGATCATAACGTCACGAGTGTGACATTTTCTCTTTTCTTCCGCGTTATGTCGCGTACCAATTTCGAGAGATACAAACCAAATAAATATGCATTGTACACCTTCTGTTTTTACGAAAGGTGTCTTCTTTCGCTAAATCGATGATGGTGAACGTGTAATGGACTCAATTCATGAAGTCAGATGATAAAAACAAACACGTGGTTTCCATTGAATTCAAAACAAACATTAAACTACTCTTGTTGTTCTGTTTGTATAACTCAGATAAAATTTCAAATTTCATATTTGGGTAAAGATATTTAAATGTAAAGGAAAAAAAAATTCTTCAAAAAGATTTTTTTAAATTAAAAAAAAAATCATATTTTATGTTTATACTTTTAAATAAAATGCATTTTGTATACGTATGTATGTTTTAAGAAAAAGTTTCTGCAAAGAACAAAACTTGGCAACACCGGAGCGCGTGAACTGATTAGCTGGAAACACTTGATAGTTTTTATCGTGGGACTATGACGTTGCATGAGTTTTTGAATTGATTGGCAAGAATCACGTGGCTTTCACTATCATGTGACTGTGACGTCACATGAATTGAGCCCATTGACTTTTTTCACACATCTCGTACTGTTTTTGAGATAAGAACGCTTCCAAATTTATTCACCAGGTGAGGGCTGTAAGCAGATTTTTGGGTAGCTCATGGCAACTTTACTGTACTTAAACTCTACTTTTATGACTATAGCTCTTATCATTCATAAATTATACGAGTGACAACGGACTTTAGCGGATCCACTGTATATTATAACTTAACTTTATTGTAGACATTTTAAATAACTTGGAATTCGTTCCGTGACCGCGGTAACCTAGTGGTCCTAGTCACGAACTCGTGACAACTGGTGTCATGAGTTTGAGCCCTGGTGCCTTTTAAGACCTGCCGTGTAAAAGGGCTGTAACACGCTGAATCTTTCGTGGCCCAATGTCCCCCCCCCTGGTGTGGTGTGGAAGTTAGAAGAGTGGGGTACCACCTAAGGTGTCCTCCTCGTCACTTGGCTGATGTACGAAATCACGTTGTCCTTCGTCTATAGCTTTCATGTTGCTTTAAGTGCGACGTTGATAACCATTCATTCATTCACTTGAATTCGTTCTTATGAATTATAATTTTGCTTCTTCATTCATAAGGAAGGATTTATGTTAAGTGTATTTCAAAGCAGAGTGTGTGTATGAGAGAAAATACAGCAACTTAAAAAAACACCGTAAAAGTGTTTGAATTTAATGTCCCTTGAAATGAACATTCTCTTATGAAAATATCCGTTCGTAGTTCGCTTAAGTTTGCGGGTTCGACCCCGGCCCAAGTTGATGGATTTTCATGATGCAGAAAATCGACAGCGTTCGTGTCGTATGATTATGCGGCATGTAAAAGATCCCTTAAGTGCCTGTTTGGCTTGGATACTCTCGGCAAAACGAGATTTCCTAGAACAGGTTCGTATCGTTAGAGCTCAGGCTCTAGGGAGGAAACTGAACGTCAGAATTACTTGCGGCAAATGGTGTTTCCTATCACTAAAAAGTAATACCAGCTCCCGTGGAATGTACTACAATGGTAAAATTACTAATCCGCACCCCCATGGGAAAAACCGTTCGTAGTATGCTGCTGTTTAGGAGTATTTGTTTATTAAGTGCTTATTTTATCGCCAAGTCTGCCAAATATGTTTTCACATGCGTAGAGACACGTAACACTGTATTTAAAGAGTTCATTGGCCTTCTATTTGTCATAATAGTTAGTGATTGGTAGTTTTATCACAAAATACTTTTCCACACTGCGCTAATCCTTTTCATATACTTATAGTAATAATGTTTTTGATTGTTTGGTATTAACCAATAATGTAAGCACTAAACATATCGATTGTAACTTCTTTTTGTTATTATTACCCACTTAAAAACTGTTGCAGTAACTTTCATTCTGAAATTGAGACTCATATTAGCCTCAAAGATTATGTATCAATTAATTTTTCCCTCCAACTTAGAACCTTTTATGGACAATACAATACATTTTGATATGTTTTTAAATAATTAAATATACTGTTATATGTTTTTAAATTTACTATTTTCTTACTACATATATTTTTGTTCTTTTACAATACAGTAGAACCTGTTATTGTGCGGTCTTTTTTTATACGATTTGTTTTGTGCGATTTTATTTTTCTGCGATATTTTATGTGCGATCGTTTTTTTATGCGGTGTATGAATTTTAATGGCCTTGGAGCCACTGTAATGTTTTCTATATATTCACCAGTAGTGTAACGGAGAATGTTAGGGCCCTCCCTGGAAGTCAAGTTTTGCTTTTAATATTTTATAAATTGGGTAAATACATATTTAGTTTTAGTCAAGCCTTGAACCCTTAGAGTCCTGTCCCCCTCTTCCATGATGTGGTGGTGTACGTTATGCCACTGAAATGTAGACACTTCAAGAGCTATGTTCATTTGTTATAAACAGTCTCCCGATAATGCGCATTAAGTTGCTTTCTCTCAACGCTCCAGCAGCCCGCGCACTTGATTGAAGACGAAACTTTCAATGACAGTGGCATAATCAATAATTTAAATTATGAAGACGGACAAGAAGTTAGATTCTTTGGGAGCGGATAAAAATATACAGGAATCCAGATTTCCAACAAATTGGAAAAGTATTTTCTTAAAATAAATATCAATTAAGAAAGTATAAAATTCCAAAAAGGGCTTCAATCATGCATATCTGGCTATCGTGGCATTTACAAGCAACTGACCACCCGACCTTCGTCACGAAAACTTATCTTTTACTTTATGTTGCCAAAAAATAAATCAATTGAAAATGTACCTTCAAGTGACGAAAGGGATTTTGAACTTTTTCATTACAGGACTTTCGATTACGATGAGTAGCAATGAATTATGTATGTGCATTTTGTGAAAACATATCCGTGTCTACAATGAGAAACTATGTGTTTTAGAATGTTTCCATGTGTAATATTTAATTATTTATTTTGTTATGGAAGTACTCTTATACAAATTTCGTAAATAATTGGCATATTTAATAAATGCGACTTTTTTTATGAGTTCCTATCCACCGCATAAAAAAATTATAGTATTTCCACGAATTAGTTTGTTTTATGTAAGAATTAATGAAATTTTTGAATATTTTTTGTGCGTTTATTTTTATGTGGTTTCTATCTTCCGCACAAAAACAGGTTCAACTGTACTGCATAATAATCTTCCATTAATTAATTATGTTCTGTATTTTAATCTTTAACACGATTAAAGGTCTTTTGTCCTTTCAGTATAAATTGATTAAATATTTTGAAAACGCGTAGTGGAAAATCTAACGATAAAAGCGTTATTTTAAATGCAGATTTATCCTTTTTTTATACTTAAAAGCCTTTATAATTATATTCAATGAAGATTACCTTTTTATTTTAATTTAATGCAGATTGCTACATAACAGCAAAATAATTTTTTTTGTCTTGTAACTACTACACTCTTGCAACAACTACTAAATGTGTTGAAAAGGCGTGTTTAAAAATCAAAATTAACAAGGAGTGTTTAATGATAAAGGTTGTTTTTAAGTCTGATTTTTGGATAAAACTTGTCCATTCTTCTTAAAAGTAAATATTGTTTTCCATCTTTTTAAAAGCGTTAATATTTATTTTTATGGAAGATGTTATTGTGATGATTAATTCTCTTTTAGCTAATGGGCAAAAATAAAAGCTCTGTCTTCTCTTTCGTAAAAAAGGAGCAAAATTCTCTTATAACTTTAAAAGCTTTTTGGCATCAAAAGCTACCACTTTTCTATTTCATAATACAGTCTAACCTCTATATTGCGAATTTTTCTATACAGCGAACTTTTTCCTGGAATCTTGAACATTTCACAATTTTCATCGTAAAATAACCTTTCTATGGCGAAGTGCATTTTCTATATCATGAACTTTTTCTTTTGTGATTCAATTTTTTCTCTCCCTATTTTTAAAGTATTTCTGAATATTACAAGTTATTCTCTCTTTAACACATTTTATGGTGGTCATAAATCTTGAACTGGTTTTGTTAGATCCTAATTCGCCGAGTTCTGGATGTTTCATCCAAGAAGGGAAACCTTTAACCCCCACGTTCACGAGATGTTTTATAGAAACCTCGATATCCCCTTTCACCCTCAGTGGAGTTGTCCCATGCCCCCGTGTTCTAGTTATAAAATAATGTAAGTTTAATATTACTTGTACGTTTTAAATTAGAAAATGTCCCTAAAATTCATTGATTTTAATATAAAATTATTTTCTTAGTATTTAAAATACAGTGTATTCTTCGGCATTCTTTTTTCTTGTTTTCCTTGCAGTTTTTCTTTCTTTTTTTTCTTTTGGTGGGTAAGATTTATAAAATAAACATGTATTACTTTAAAAAAGGTGTGAATAATTACTTTTTTTAATTCATAGAGCTTATGAATTTAAAATTTGTTTTATGTGGTGTGATATGGTCGATCTTTGTCGACCATATCTTTGTGGGTCAGCGTGAATGAGAGGTGTGGGGTTCTCGAAATGAATAGACATTTTAGAATTCTTAGTATGACTTTATTAAGAGTTTAACTTAAATTTCTTATATATTGAACAAACTTATATTAAGTGAGAATAAACCAAAACACATAGCCGTAGCTAAAACAGATCGCGCAATTGGATCACTTATCAAATAATTATATTATCCGCCTACTCAATCCCTAATAATATTACGAATTCGGAAAATAATCTTCCTACCTTGAATTCCACGCAACGGTTCAAACACCTTCAGATAGGCTGTTGGGCTCGCGTGCAATAGTATGCACCTTGTAGTAATGGCTAGATATCCGTGATTCCTTGGTAAGCCTTCAAATTACACTTCTACCTTTTCCTAACAGAACTTTCTCGAAATTGCCATCCCGCTTACTAAAACTTCTGTCCTTTTAAAGGCTATCTTATTTGCATCTATACTTTTACATTTCACTTCATGGATTTGGGATGGAAAAGATTTGCCATTAATCTTGGCCGTCAAAGAACCCAGAGGTTATGTTACAGAAAGGACGCGTGAGCCGTCACAGTGGTTCATTAAGTATATTAAAAGATGAACCTCTATATAAAGAATTTTCCATATAACGAACTTTTTTCCCGAGATTTAGCAATGAGTTATATAGAGGTCCGACTGTATCTCAAAAATTAGAACGTATTACATATCGAGCAGTATTTAATGTCGAAGCTCTGTCACTGACGACATTCTTATTATCGTTGCCACTTCACATTTATCAAAATCGTTCTCATGAGTTGAAGGTACATGATCGAGAATTTCCCAAGAAGTTGGTTCATTTAAACTTTGACTACTGCTCATGAATCTTTTAAATTCCTTTCTGCTATGAATTTTTATCTAGGGCAGGTAATTTAATAGATGCATCCGGTCACGTGAACCTCAAATTAGTCTTTGATTAACCACGCCATCTTTAACGTCGGCACTTAAAATTCTTTCACTAGCATCATAGTGTGCGAAAAGGATTAGCTTCCATTAGCCGGCTGGAAAATGACGGGATATTTTCCAATGATTAGCAGTCGGTATCCCTGTTGAGTATCTAGCTTAAAGTTTATCTGCAATTGTAGTCGCTTTCGAAAATATGTTATAGTTTTAAAAAAACTAAAAAACACGCTTTTATAGTTAATCGAATTAAAAAGTAAAAAATAATTTATGTTCTTACTTCTAATTATTTTTTTTTTTTTGTAAAGCAATAAACGTTTAGAAGTGATGATACGAATTAACATTATAGCAATACGTTTAAAAGGTGATAATACGATTGACATTTAATATTTTTTCTTAACATACTTTTATTAGTTAGACCTGTATCTATAGAGACGAAATCGTTGAAATACAACGATAAGGAGCTCATCCGAGGCCCCTTAAACGGAGAGAATAAATACCCTTCAGACCCATTAATTAATGGAATATTAAAGAGCAAGACTAATTCCAGCAGCCACATAATTCCGGTTCCAAATATCAAACTCAAGGATAAATTCAACAAAGAATAAATGATAATTTTAAAAACTAAAAAAAAAAACAGGCTTTTATTTTATAGATCGAACTAAGAAAAATAAAAATAAATTTTAGTTTAAAAAAAACTAAAAAACTTGTTTTTATAAATCGAACTAAAAAGTAAAAAATAATTCTAAAATATAAGAATAAAATAATTAAAATGAAGAAAATTAATGTCATTGTGGTAAAAGCGAGGGGGTGCTTTGTACTACATTTTTACACTAACTGTGCATTTCGGAATAGAACTGGTAAGAAATTATAGCAGCTGATATCGAGCACCCCACGCTTATCACAATGATATTAATTTTCTCGTTTTAATCATTTTATTCTTTTATTAAGAATTATTTTTTACTTTTTAATTCGATTAAATAAAAGCGTGTTTTTTTAGTCTTTTTAAACTATATTTTTCATTTTTTTAACTCGATCTGCAGTAAAAGCGTGTTTTTTTAGTTTTTTAAACAATAATTTTTATCGATGAATTACACTCAAATGCGTCATTTTTTTAGACTCTGGAATACCCATTGGCGTTTTCTCTTTGGGGTTGTAACTTAATATTTTAGTCGCCAATTCTGGAAATGGAAATCGTTCCTCCTGATAATCCTGATCAGGACAATGGAACAAAATTATTAAATTATTGTATTGTCATCGGTCATGGACAAGTGAATTTTTGAATTAATTTGACACTTTTAAAGTGGGTAAAAATCGGGTTCATACAGGATTCCGTTGCATACAGGTGAAGCTCATAAAAGCGTGTTAATAAGTTCTTATTTGCGGCAAGCATTTATTGCATCACTTTTATTCATCTATACAATAAAAAGTAGCCAGAAACATCTATGGTCAATTTCTTTTCTTCTATTCTGGTAATTTTCATTCAGTTAGAGATAAATTAGATTTATTTATATTTAGTATAATGATAAGGAACGGAAAGTCTTTCTGGGAAATTTGATTAATTTAATTTGATGTAGAACTTATGTTGTTATAAATTTAAAGGCTTGTTTAAAGTTTTATACTATGTAATGACTTGTCTTATTACTTATAAGTTGTAGAATACTATTCTCTGTGAGGATTAATGTACATGAAACAATTATAAGAGATAAATAATCAAAAAGCTACTGTTTTTTGTTGTTTTTAATTAGAAGTATAATTGTATTTCAATGACTAAAATTAAGTACATTATGCATTCAATAAGGGATTGATTTAGCCTAATTTTAGTTTGATCTGTGTGTATTGGTGATTTCTTTAGAATTATGCTGCTATTTGACAGTAACTTTTTGAAAAGAAATATCAAACAATTGCTTAAAACTTAATAATACAGCCGAACCTCTATATTGGGAATTTTTCTATAGCGAACTTTTTCCTGGAACCTTAAACATTTCACGATTTTCTTCGTAAAATAATCTCTCTATAGCGAAGTTAATTTTCTATACAAGGAACTTTTTCTTTTGTGATTCAATTTTTGTTCTCCCTTTTTTTTAAAGTACTTCTGAAAGAATTTCAAGTCATTCTTTTTAATACATTTAATGGTGGTCATAAATCTTGAACTGGTTTTATTAGATCCTAACTAGCCGAGAGCAATACAGTTCTGGATGTTTTATCCAAGAAGTGAAACCTTTAACCCCATTACCCAGTTCACTAGAAACATCTTCGATATCCTCTTTCACCCTCAATGGAGCTGTCCCGTGTTCTAATTATAAAATAATGTTTAATATTAGTTGTATGCTTTAAATTAGAAAATGTCTTTAAAATTCATTGATTTTAGTATAAAATTATTTTCTTAAAATTGAAAATACACAGTGAATTCTTTGGCATTCTTTTTTCTTGTTTTCCTTGCAGTTTTTCTTTCTTTCTTTTGTGATGGTTAAGATTTTTAAAATAAGCATATATTAATTTAAAAAAAGTGTGAATAATTATTTTTTAAATATATAGTGTTTATGAAATTAAAATTTGTTCTATATGGTTTATAAAGAAAATTAAAAGATGAACCTCTTTATAACGAACTTTTTTCCGGGATTTAGCGACTACGTTATATAAAGGTCCGACTGTGTTTGATAAATATTTCTTTCACTTTAAATCAAAGTTAGGAATATAAGATTGGTGACACCAACGAGGTCTTTTTCCCAAAATAAAAAGGGTGAGGAGAGGGTACTCTCCAAATTACATTTAATCATATCCTTTTAATGGAGGAGAGTTCGGCAAAAGTTAGGCCCTCGTGTAGCTAAACAGTGCGACGTTAATAATCAATCAATCAATCAATCAATCAATTGGCAAAAGTTAGGCAAGTGTTATCCCGCAAGGTGTCAGCAGTTGAAGACTTGGCCTAACTATCGGCTATCTCGTTAAGTCATGTGACTAACTTCGGAGCACTTTTTTTTCTAATATATAAATTTTCAACTAAATAAACACTTTTTTGTTTGAAATGGGGCATAAAACTGGGAAATCAAGTACAAATTCCACAAAATTAAAAATAATTTAGAATATATTGGGAATTTTGAGTGAAATTTTAGTGAAAAATTGCAGTTACGGTAAACCTTGTATGAAAAATTATGACTAATATAGAGTAATATTTGTACAGTAAATAAATAGACATAGTTATATGTGCTTAGAGCTATTAGATTTGTAATACTTTTGAAATTTTTGCGAATTATGTCATTTTTTTATGCAATAACTCAATTTTTTACAATAAACTGTTATTTTCTCACAAAAGGTGCAGTAAAATACATAAATAAATACACAGAGATTAGATTATAGTCTATACTTAGATAAAAATAAACAAACCATTTTCTGAAAATTTCAGTTCAATATCTTAAAAAGAAATCCTGTTGTGAACTTTACCGTGGAGAAAAAAAAAATGAAAAACATAGTTTCTCAGAAAATGCATTTAAAGATTTTAATACAGTATGGAAAAAAAAATTCTACTAATTGTACATTTTTTTAAACTCACCATATTTATAGGTCAATATCTCTTTAGCTTCGTGTTTAACTAATTCTGACTTTTTTAAGCCTTTTACAGCTTTCTGGAGAGTTTTATAGATTATAACAATTGTCGTTTTTAGTGAAATTTTGATGAAAATCTGTATAGTTACACAAAATTCTAATAATATATTCAAATAATATTTATAGAGTACGTGAATAACATCTTTATATGCGTTAGAAATTAAAATATTTGTAATGCTTTTGGAAGTTTTTTAAATATGCCAAATTTTATGCCAAAACATGATTTTTTTAAAAAATTAATGATTTTTTTTTCATGAAAAAGCTATAAAGTACATAAATATATACACAGAGATTAGATTTCATTTCATAACACAGACAGAACTAAATAAAACATGTTCTGAAAATTTCAATTCAATAACTTAAAAATATTTTGTGTAGGGAACTACCTGTTTTGTAAACTCCATTTCCGGTTTACTAATTATGACATAACTTTTCTTCTAAATATCGTAGAAACAAAATTAGAGTGTTTTTGGAATCTTAAATGTATGGGGCCTAAAATAAAAGCATAAAGGATTTTTCAAAACTTTTCACCAAAACGGCGAATTTTGGGTTGTCACATACCTTAATATTCAATCCATCATGGGAGGGGACCAATTGAAAGTATATAGAGTGTTAACAAGAAATTTGAACCATAAGATCCAGAAAATTCAGGCTTGTCATATCTCCAACAGTTGTCCAACGAAAACGTGCTGTATAGAAGCGTAACTGTCAGTTGAAATTCAAATGTTGCTGAAGACAAGGCCAGAAGCAGTGTCAATAAATTCCTCATAAATTGCAATAAGTTCAGACCTAAAGACAGAACAGCAGTTATTATTCATAATCTTAATGTCAAATGTACCATCAGTTATTTAAAAACTACGTATTAAAATAATAATTACGTTTTTATCGACTCTTATTTCTCTCGTGTTGGAATGAGTATTGCAAATATTTTACGCTGAAAACCAGTACGACTATTATAAGTATATTTGAAAAAACAGCTTTATCTTGTCTTTTAATATAATTTAGAGCAGATATTAATCTTTGAAAATAGAGAGACTTTATGGTAATGGTATTTTCAAAGGCAAATTTTTAAGTCCATTAAAACAGGGATTTTAGTTTTATATACAAAGAACCACTCGTATAACAAGATAGTAAATAACGATTTTATTTAAATTAAGAAATGGTGTATGATAAGCCATTAAATATTTCGACATGTTATCTAAGATTTCAGATAAGGCTGTTACGACTATCCTAACGGGGAATCTTAGTTATCTGAAGGCGATAAAACATTAAAGGATCTTGTTGTATCATTTCAGATAGGCATCGGTGCGGCGAAATGTACTTTGTAAAAGTTAATGTGGCTCTTAACAAAGAGAATATTCCTCAGAATTTTACTATTGAATGCGAATGAGGTAAAACCCAACGAAAATCCCAAGAGAGTAGTTTTGATGGTGCGAAAGAGAGGAAATAAAAGTTCTAAAAATAATGTTCACGGAAAAATTCTGAAGTATAAATCGTTGATGAAAAAGAAAATTTTGTCTTTATGGAGTGGTTCGAATGTTTTTAGAGCTTTTTGAGAAGGTCGTAAAATAAATAATTTCATTTTCTCTTTCCTCAGAATATTTTTCTGTGTTACTGGATTTTAGAATTCGTAAGTCATAAGACAAATTCTCATTATTTGAGAAAAAATGAGTGCAAAACCGTGGGGGTGAAATTGTATCCTAAAAATAGATATACGCGCATATACTTGGAATGTTTTTTATAAGCTGGAAGGGGGGAGGAGTACCCCTTGTCCGCCCAACGGTGGACCAAATCTTCCATTGTACAAACTATACAAATGTTCTTACTCATTGCTCAAATTGTAAAACGGTTCTAATTTTCAACTAATCTCTTCCTTAAAAATTTCTGTCTTTCGTACACTTTCTTAATTTGTTCCTTTTTTCGCAGAATTCGTTCTTGGCGCTTCTCTTCACTTAAATTGAACTTTTTATGACCCATTTTTTCTAACTATAACGTATGTATAAATAAATTTATTACAGCATCACGAAAAACTCTTTTTTATGTATAGAGGGATAAATAAAGTAATACTGGGGCAACTACAGAACCAAATTTTACTAAACTATTTTCAATCTAAAACGCATACTAGGCATGCGCGAAAATATACACATGTGACATCTCCTTCACAGCTCCGTAATCGGCTCCGTTGCTCCGTAATCGGCAATTGGTGCAATTAAAAATCTCGGGTAAAGCACAAAAAATAAATCGCGCCTGCAGTGGATGATTCTGTACTTAAGCCCTTAAAACAAGTAATATTAAAAAAAATTAAGTCCATTATTCCTGCTTAGGTCAACAAATTTTTTTTTCGTTAATTAAATAAAATTAATGAATTAATATTTGAAAAAAAAACTTTTTATATCAAGTGTCATCCACTACAAGTTTAACTGGTGCCATCTGTTGCAAATAGTTTTAACTTCGTTAGAAATAACACAGAATAAATTTAAAATTAAAAAAATAAAATTTAACTAATGTATTGATATTTGGGGAAAAAAACTATTTTTACGTCAAGTTTCATCCACTACAAGTTTAAAAATTGTGTTTGAACTTGAATGGATGAATAAAACGTATTTTATAAACGATTGAAAATTTGAACAAGATATATATATATGACAGGCCCCAGGCCTGCTGGTAAAATGAGGAAGGCATTATCTCTATAATAACTTCTTTATTTCGCTTCAATCACATAAAATTCAACATGGTGGCCCTTTGGCGCGCAACCGAGTAGAAACTTAACAACCAATTCGACCAGGAGTCACCAGCTAAGCCTTTTCGAGTATGTGCTTCTTCGTCACGACGACGCTGGACATCATTGGGAACTGGAACACGAAGCGTTCCTCTGTCCCATACTGGATGTATTTGGGCTCTGTTGTTGGGCAGCCTTGATCGAAATGGCCTTTCCTGAGTGGTGGACGCTTCTTCGTCATATTTGACATATTTGACATTTGTCTGGGAGCTGGAATCTAGTCAGATTCCTCCGTCCCATATCGGGAACTGAAAGGGCCTTGTGTTGCGTTCATGGTTTGGGGGTTGAGCAGGTGTGGCCTCTAGAGCAGACAGCGAATGGCGAGTGAGCAGGTCTCGGCGGTTAGAGCTATGGTGATTTCTATTGGCTGGTGAGCTATTGGACTTTAAGATGAAATTGCCTGATCGTTAAAGGAAGAAAATTAAGCTATTGTCATTATATTTAAGTTTAAATTTAAAATTAGAAATCTTAATCAAGTAATGCTTCCATGAGCATTAAAGCTTGTTCTTTAACGTCTTTGGTTTTCTTTGTCAGCGCTCGCTCCACCTTTAAATAGGCTTATTTACCCACAAATCCTTACGCGATGGTAAAGAGTTCGCTCTATTTTTATTTATTACTTACTTAATTTTGAACCTAAACTTTTCAAACCTGAAATATATATATATATATGTATAATGTATTGGAGTAATCAGTGAAGATTGACAGGAGAAATGTAAAGTGCAGCCGTTTATTATATATTTTATTCCAATGTTCAGCAAAACAGTCTGTGCTCCAAGCCATGACAAGACACGAATCCGATTTCTGCTTCGTTCTTCCACATAGTTTTCAGTGTCCGCCGAAGTAGAAGTCAAAGTACTTATGCGGGAGGGGGTTGAGTTGTCCTGGTAGGAAGTTTACCCCAACTGACACATAAAGGGCTGGGGATTCATCATATATATATAAGAAGATTGAACTAATAGTAGACATTGAAAAAGAGCCCGATTTGATGCTCTTTTTCTCCACGTCATAAGGATTGAGGCTAAAATAAAATTTTAGGAAAATCCTAGTTGAAACCTGATTTGTGGCACCAAATACTTTCTCCAAATGGTGGCAAAGGAAACATGTTTTCGAAAATGGCCAACTTGCGCTTAATCCTAAGCACGCAGTTTGTGTGTAGAGGTTGCTAACTTTACGTACTCATGTTTTATGCCTCATAACAGTCAGTTTTATCGTAAAATACACATTTTAGTTGCATGCACTTGTTTCTTTTTATTTCAAAGTAAAAAGTAAGTCCCTATATTTAGGGAATTTTTGCATTGATGTATTCAAAACTATTTGCTCTTTTTTTTTCCTTTCCTCTTCAGTGAATCAATATTAAATAATAAATAAAATTAAAAAATCGCAAAGAAATGGATGATAGAACAAATTTGGGGGAATTTTCACTGTATATAATAACAGTGATAGATCACTTTCTAGATTATACCGCCAAGAGAGACAGTCGAAAAAGTTTTGATAAAATAAAGTAGTGGGAAACGCGAAGCATGCTGGGATTGTTTCCTTTTTCCTCTTTGTGGATTCGGAATTCTTGTATCTTACAGTTTTTCAGTACAGCATGAGAAGCTTTTGCTTCTACTATATTTGAAAGCACATTTCTATTTTTGTGCTTTTACCATACGGCACAAATTATTTTTATTCTTTTTCAAAGAAAGATAATCACATATTATCATGGTGGAAGTAAAGCTTTCTCAAATAATGTTTGTTTAAAGTAAAAGGACAATTTCAAGCAACACAAGCTTTACCCTGATAATTAATAATAATTATCGCACTGTGTGCTGTGGATATTTATTATTTTTTTGACATATTAATATTTTCTTGTAATATGAAAGCATTTAAAATAAGTATCATTTACAACCCTCGTTTTTCTTCCTTTCATAAATTCATAATTTAGTTGAATCTGTTTGACAAAATTCATTTTTAATTTAAATTCCTTATTACTAAAAATAAAACTTGGTTTATAAATTTTTTATTGGACAATTGTCTATATTCGCAAATAGCACAGAGCAATTCTTGTACTTTTATTCTTCAATTCCTTTCTTTATGTTTAATTGCATTTTGCTAGTGGTTTTTTAAGCGTGATACAAGTTTTAATTTATTTTTAAATTGTTTTCCTTCCATTTTAAATTTCACTTTAATATGTTCGACACTTCTAACTTTGATGCTGTTTTTTTTTCCGTCAGAAGAGTATTTTTTCGTTCTATTACTTAAAATAATAAAATGGAAGCAATATGTTTTTTTTTTTAAAAATTAAAAATAAATTATTTAATATTGATATTATTCTAAATATATATGATTTGGAAACCTAGCTATTATTTTTATTTTCGTTGCTAAGAAGGTTTTGTATTTAAGAAACACATGCACGAAAATTGTAAACAAAATATGTACAGTATATTTTAGAAATTGTTTCAAAAATTTAAGATATGCCCCTTTTCTGTTATGTTATTTTGAAGTGCAATAAGTGTTATTTTAAAATTTTTGTGATAGTAAACATTTCTGAAAATTTACAACTTTAACGCTTTTTCAAAACGAAAGCTTTTTAAAAGCATTAATTTTAAAAATTGCTGATATGCAATTTTAAATAAAAATATGAATTAGTTATATGTGGTTCAGAATTTTTAAAAAAATGTAAAAGAAATTAAACGATGACTGCAATGATACAAAATTATTTTTCCAAGTCCTTAGCTAACTTAAGTTTTGTTTTAATTTTACTCGTTATCAATTTTAATTAACATTCAGTTGTGTAAATTAAATATTTCTATGAATGTTGATTAACATTTAAATTTCTTAACAAGTTCAACACAAATATATTCTTCATATAAAATGAAATGTATACTAATACTGCAAAAAATACGATTTGCCCAGAGCTCAGTGAAAACGTTACCACTCATTAAACTGACTAAGGATTTCATATTTCCTTTTTGATCGAAACATAGTTTATATTTAATATGTTTTAATAATATGGCAGTATTAAATAAACAGCAAAATTAATAGCATTATGTACCAGTTGGCAAACGATTGATTTCCCCGAAACTATTTCCA
The DNA here is from genome assembly GCA_019973955.1 of Trichonephila inaurata madagascariensis. Taxonomy (NCBI): domain Eukaryota; kingdom Metazoa; phylum Arthropoda; class Arachnida; order Araneae; family Nephilidae; genus Trichonephila; species Trichonephila inaurata. The sequence goes on from BMAV01006467.1 coordinate 293,890, forward strand.
ATGTTCCATAAAAAATGGTGGATAAATTTTTTAAAGAATAATATATTTTACTAGAGACATTGATGTATTTAATAAAGCGATTTTTAGTGTACTACTCGTATATTGTTCCAGATGAGAATAAGCAAAATTTGTAAGATTATGATACGTACACTTTTTACTGAAATATTTGTACACTTTTTCTCGATACCCACATTTTTACCTCTTGGCAATGTCTTGGTTTCTAGTCAAATCTTTCTTGGGTTCAACGTACCTCCCAAAAGAAATTATCTACTATCATTTCATATTCCAGGAGAAATTCCAAAACATAATACAATGACAGTGATCATATAAATAAGTCAAAGTAGTATGTCTTCCTCTGATTGGCCAATGAATTTTTAACAATTCCGATTTCTATGGATGATTGCCTCGGGTTCTCAGAATAGAAGCTTTAGAAGAAAATGCTGCAGCTTATTTTAAATTTAATAACACTGCGGAAAGTTTTCAATTGCGCTTTTGAAATTGGAAGATTAATATTTACAAAATAGAGAAGATGAGTTTGCAGATGTTGTTTTGAATTTATAATAGCATAAAATGTCCGTTGCGAATAAGGAAAATATTTTATAGGAAAATTGAACAGATGGGAGTAAGACAATATGAAAGCAGTATATACGACAAAAACAAGGTATTTCACCCCTCAAGGAGATGAAATCACAGTGACTTACGATTTGAACAAATTCAAATTTCGTTCGTGTAATCTGCATGATTGATATATCGTTTATACACGCTTTTATAAGTTTCACTTGTATGTAATGGAATCTTTGAACTCGATTTTTACCCACTTTAAAAGGTCAGATTAATTCGAAATTTCGCACACTTGTCTATGACTGATGACAATACAATAATTTCATAGTTTTGTTTCATTGTCCTGATCAGGATTTTAAGGATTTACGAGATTCGGTGACTAATTCATTATATCGTTTCCAAATTTCGTGACTAATTGCATAAACAATTTTCAGATTTGGATACTAATTCCATACGCCATTTCTAGATTTGGCGACTAATTCCATATGCCATTTCTAGATTTGGCGACTAATTCCAGATTTAGCGACTAAAAGATTTAGTTGCAACCCTAAAAACTCAAATAGATTTGTGGTTAATACAAATAAAACAAAAAAAGTGTTTTTATGTGAAAAAGGGTAGGGTGGGTGCGTAGTTTTTCTGAAAATGGAAATAAAAATAAAGACTCGTGCATGTGAATAAAAATAATTCATGTTCTAACTTCTAAATATTTTTTAATTTTATAAAGCAATACGTTTAGAAGTGATGATAATAATTAACATTATAGCAATACGTTTAAAAGATGATAATACGATTGACATTTAATATTTCTTCTTATATAACACACTTTTATTTGTTAGACCTGTATCTACAGAGATGGAATCTTGGAAATATAACGATATGGGACTCACATCCGAGGCCCCGTAAGCGGAGATTATAAATACCCTTCATACCCATTAATTAATATCCATTGAAGAACAAGAATAATTCCAGTGGCCACATAATTCCGGCTCCAAATATCAAACACAAGGATAAATTCGACAAAGAATAAATGATAGTTTTAAAATCTAAAAAAAAAACAGGCTTTTATTGTAGATCGAATTTAAAAATGAAAAATAAATTATAGTTTAAAAAAAAACTAAAAAACACGCTTTCATAGTGAATAAAACTAAAAAGAAAAAACAAAAAAAAAATTCTTAGTATAAGAATAAAATGATTAAAATGAAAAAATTAATGTCATTGTGGTAAAAGCGTGGGGTGCTTTGTACTACATTTTTACACTAACACAGCATTTCGGAACAGAAGTAGTAAGAAATTATAACAATTAATATAGAGCACCCCACGCTTTTATCCCAATGACATTAATTTTCTCGTTAATCATTTTATTCTTATTTTAAGAGAATTATTCTTTTACTTTTTAGTTCTATTCACTATAAAATCGTGTATTTTAGTTTTTTTTTAAACTATAATTTATTTTTTTCCTGAATTTCATGAGATTCTTTTAACATGTTTCTTCACGTACTACTACTTTTGTTGTTGTTTTCACCGTTAGGTACTAACTATTAATACAGGAAATACCGTAAAATCTGGCGTATTACACTCACCTATACTTTCAAGTTGTATTTTTGAACTTTTAAGTATATTTGCTGTATAATGCGCATCCCCTTTTTTACGAAAAAACCCGAAATGTAACCATGCAATTTTGTTACGTTTTGAAGGCATTTATTCGTGGTATTATTCCTGGTTTTTGAAAAAAATTACACACTTCTACTTACAGAAAAAATCTTTAAGTTCATAAAGTCTATAACTTTTGTTAAATAAACTGTATTTCGATATGTGTGTCTAATTTTTTATGCTGATACCTTTTTTTATTTTTAAAGTTACCATTTTTATACCCGACGTATAACGCGCACTCGTGAATTTCGATTTTATTTTTGATGTTAAAAGTGCGAGTTATACGCCGGATTTTAGGGTAATACGTTTACTGATAACTGGGATTATTTTATTAATATTACCTTGTAAAGTAGATAGCTATTGCAGTCACTTCAATTCTCTCAATTTAGCCTTATGTGTATCTCAATTAGTATCTATCAATTTGTTTTATCTATCTTGGAAACATTCATACGCTATACATGAATTTTTGGTACGTGTTTTTTAATTCATAACAATCGAGTAAAAAATTCTATGTCCACCCTTGTGGTGTTCTCCCTCAAAATTGGGTTGGAATCGAACCAAAACGTACTGTCACCTGTATGGTGCTCAAAGGTACAGATAACGACAGGCGTACATCTACCCCTTTGCCGTGATGAATTTCGTGGGCCTCGATATGACATCGTCAGACAGGTGGCATTAGTGACGACGACGACGTTAATATTTATTTTAATGGAAGGAGTTATTTTCATAATTACAGTCAGACCCCAATTCAACGAATACATCAGGACCGAATATTTTATTCGTTAATGCGGGATTATAGTGATCATAATATTGGGGTCCAAAAGAAACTTTTCACTTTCCTTCTACCACAAGCAACGATACAAAAAGTATCCACAGTTAGAAATTACACCGGTTTTTACATCTCTAAAAATACTATTAACCGTAAAACATTAACAATCAAAGATAAGCATCTCCTTAGCGTACCGTAATGTAGATGCAATCTTAAACTTTGTGTCTCTCTCCTGATGGAGGTGACGTAAACAATGGCACGCGTGTCATTTGACTAGTAAGTCAATAGGGTGACGTTTGCAGTGGAAAAGACATTTTGTGTTCTTCTCTCACGGAATCACTTTCTTGGATTTGTTAACTCTTTGGTTCATGTCACAGTTACAGGACAAGATTGACAACTTAATTCTCCCATTGGATGGTGCACCACCACACTGGTTGTCCAACATGTGAGATTACCTCGATGGACATCTCTATCCCTAACCAATAGTTTAGACGAGTCGGGGACTAAAATATGTTATGTGTCCAATGGCCATCTAGAATTCTGACATAATACTTTGCGGTTTTTTTCTGTGGTGGTACGTAAAGGGCAAGGCATTTGTCTCTCCCCTTCCTGTCAAGAAAGTGAAGCTGACGCAGTGTATCACAACTAGGGTTTCTTACCCAGAATACCGGTAGGATAGGATCCAGATAGGTGAGCTTCCACTCAAGCTCACCTATTACCATCTACTTCTAGAATATCAGAATCTCAGCCAACTATTCCTACATTTAATACAAATGATCCCCTACACTTAGCGCATCAAGCAATAGTTAAGAAATCAAGAAAGCAACTTCTGCCTAAATATAATGAAACAAGTACTCCTCGTCTTCAAATTTTTAAAAGCAATATACCTCCTCAAGTTGCAGCCATTGCAGTTAAAAAAAATTTCCGCCCAAAAACGACCTTTAAAACCTCGTAAGAAAAAGCGTCCTCCTAAAAGCATTTGTAAAGATATCAAAATAAAGATGACACCACATAAACCAAAGAAAAGCACACCTGTACAGGATACATCTGATGAAGAGGATATGCTGGTATACGACATTGAAGAGGAAGAAGTGAAATATGACATTTTTTAACATCGACCAGAAATCCTAAGTAACTTCTCCAATCTCGCTTATGGGACACGAGGGAGAAATCCCCTCCAAGACCTAGTTACTTTTATTTTTATAAAACTAACTTTTTATACTGAATTTCAGATTTTATATATTATTAAAAATGTTTTTATAATACTTTTTTACTATTTTATACTCTAATTATCTAAAAATGTGTTTGGCGCAGCTTGGCCAGAGTTGGTTCTTGCACCATAAAACTCAACACTCACTCACCGAGATCAGGGAGTTCCCCGGGAAATAAAGATTTCTGTATTTTTTCTATTTCGGGGGTTATACTTCTTTTGGGGGATTTTGGAAATCAAAAAAATGACTGGAAATGTAGAAAAATTATTAAAAAAAATCATCTCTCAAGAAGGTTTTTTTACAAAAAAAAATTTTTAAAAAAAATTTGGCTGTGCAAAGGGGGGTTTGTTTGGATCCCAAGACACGTTGGAAAAAGGTTTGTTGGCTTTTTTTAAAAGATTTTCAAATTAAGTAAACCATTTTAAAGCTTTTAATTGACATAAAAGGGAAAGAACAAATGATGGCCAATGTAGGTTTGAAACTGTGACTACAATTGTAGCAGGTTTTAAAAAACCAGAAAAAAATTAAACAAAAAAATTATTCTTTTCAAATCAACTTTGATAATTTGCAGAATTTTTATTTTTGTTTCTTTCCCGGGAGAATTAGTGAACAAGATTCAAATTTTAAAAAAAAATATGAAATATTCTCTAATAAAGGGAAATAATGAAAACCCAAACGTTAATTTAAAAAGGTTTTTAATGAAATCCCCCTGAGTTTTGGGGGGAAAAATACAAAAACAGCTGTACTTTTTCGATGTTTCGTAATCCCCTAATAAAATTCTTGTTTAGAAAAACCCCAAAAATGATAGGGACAAGGCTTTTCTGCGAAGAAGGGAACCCAATACCCAACTTTTCCCCACTCAGAAAGAGCATGGAGTTTTTTGAAAAAAAAAACCTCTGGCGTTGGTTTAAAAAAATTAAAAAGCAATTTACTTTAAAATAAAAAGTTTTATATTGTTGAACCATAAAAGTACTATTTTTAAAAAAAACATAAAGCCCAGAAATTTCTCAAAGGTTTTGTGCACCCCTAAATTTTTACGCCCCACCCCCAATCAAAACCCAGGAATGATCACTTCCTATAATCCGGAGACACTCCTTTTTCCGGGTAGATTCGAATTAGCAGCAGCAATGCCCAGACCCTTTTTTAGTATTTATAAGGGCTCGACCCCCGGCCCCCGAATCGGTGGATTTTTTTTGATGCAGAAAAAAGGGGGGGACTTTTGTCGTAAGATGATAAGGCATGTAAAAGATCCTTATAGCATAAGTTCTCATCGTCAGAGCTCAGGTGCCTCCCTCTAGGGAGGAAACTGGGTGGCAAAATGACCTACAGCGATTGGTATCCGCATATAAGGTGCCGCACTAAAAAGAGATACCAGTTTCCGGGGGGGTACTAAAGGGCTGCATTAAAATAAAAACCCAAAAACCGCAACCCCTTAATAAAAATATTTAAAACTTTCATCTTGCACACAAAAAAGGAAGAAAACTCAGCTGTATTAATTTTTAGTACTCTTATATTAAATTTTAATGGGCAATACTGATCCAACGAAGAAATGTTGATCAAAATTATATCGCTTTTGGCTCAAAATGCCAACCTGGTTGCCAAAAATGTTGTCAACGTGGCTGTATCGGTATAATTCTTTAAATACTTAGTTTAAAACAATCAATTTTTATTAGTTACAACTAAATTATCCTATTGTCCCCGGGAATCGTGTAAAAAAATTTTAAATAAAATGGCGTTTAAAATGTGGAAAAAAAAAAAAACTTTTTTAAAAAAATCTAAACATAGTCTTTGCAATCGGAGTAGAAGAAAACCCATTAACAAGTAATATAAAAAAAATCGAGTCAATTCCTATTTAAATCAACAAAGAAAAATTTTATTTTAGCTAGTTTTTATTAAATAGTTACAATTCATATAAATATGCATATACATATGACAGAATCACAGTATTAAGTGGTAATTCATTTTTATTAATTATCATTAAAGTATCGTATTGTCATCCAAAATAACTGTGTCTATAAAATTTCAGTTTTACTGAATGCTTTAAAACGTGAGTAAAAAACCTTTTCAAGTTTTGACACAAGTCGCCAAAAGGGTCGCTAAGTCGCCAATGTGGCTGTATTTGTAATTCTTTAAATAATTAGTTTTAATCAATTAATTTTTATTAATTTTAATTAAATTATTGCATTGCCATCCAAAATAATCATGTATATAAAATTTCAGCTCAATAGAGCGCTTTGAAATGTATTTTATTAACGATTGAAAATTCCACCAAAACAAATAAATAGATAGAGATTGTGAGTTAATAGTAGGAATTTTTAAAATAGGGAAGTAATTCATTTAAAGCCGTATGTGCTATAAGCAAAGCATATTTGCAAAATCAGAAAAATAATCTTTTTTTTTTTATTTTTAACGAGTTACGTTTCATACTACGCAGCAGAATTATTTTCTTTGTAAGATTGGGTCAGGTTTTGTCTTCCAATTATAAAATAAGACGAAATGTTACTCAAGAATTTTTTTTTACTGTCTTTACCTCTGCAACTTTTCCTTTTTTACAAATATGAAGCCAAAGCACCAATTAAAAAGCAACATATTCGGCCCAAGACATTTTTGATGAGTCAGCTACTTTATTTTTTCGTATTTCCTTCTAGAAATGTGTATCTCAGTACTTTTTCTAACGATCTTTACTTTAATCCGAGGTAATCAAATTAAAATAAAACGCGATAGTCGGAATAATTAAGAAGAAACAACTCCCATTACATACACAGTGTTTTCTCGTGCATTTTTCTTTTTTTCGCCTTTTCGAAAAAGAAGAAAAAAAAGAAATTAGTGGGTTGTTTATTTTGTACTGCTTCCTTGCTTCGTATTATGTTTTAATTTGTTTTCTAATTAACGAACAAATTCTATTTCGTTCTTTTTTCTCTTCTTTTTCCGTTTCCGCCATTATTTCAGAATAATGATTCTAGTTTCGATGGAGTTTTTTGTTTATGAAGGAAGAAAAAAAATATGTTTTATGGGAGAAATAAAAAAATCTTATTCTTCATATATAGATGTGAATATCATTATTTAAGGTAGGGGTTTTCAACCTTTCAAACTCGTGGGCCAAATTAATAAATTTACTATGATCCACGGGTTACATCAATAAATTCACAGTAATGTGCGGGCCACACGACTGTCAAAAAAAATATTGTAGTCGGAAAATTTATATATATAAAAAAGGGAAGTTTGTTTTACAAGACTGCAACTGTGTGTGATTATAAGGGAAGAGATGGTGTTTACAGATTTGGGTATATCAGTGGTTCTCAAACTTTCGATACTTGCGACCCAATATTCAATCATAATTTTCATCGCCCCCTCCATACAATAACAATGTATCGAATTCAATAAAACGATACTTTGATTGTAAAGCTACAATAGGATTCAAACCTCATAAGTTCCACCCGCACATATAAACGTCTCACTCAGCTAAAACGTTATTTTCCCTGGACGTATATATACGTCTGCCAAAAGAAAAATCTTATCTGTGCACTGCTATCCATAAAATTATTCCGAAGGCTTTGGAATGCAATAAAAGGACAGTGTTTGCGAAGGATGTACTTATTTCAGAGGATTTGCTTTTTTATTCTTTTTCTCCCCGCCCCAATACATCACATAAGCATGCCTACGTGGAAAATGGTGGCATTGGGGAGCGAATCACATAACTTTTAATCGGCAGTTAAGGGATTAATTATTAATCGTACAAAAAAAATTATCCAGATAAGAATTAACTTTTTTATATGGTTTTATATATGACACAACCATGGGATCACTGGTAATTATTATACTTGTTCTTAACTTACTATTGTTAAATTAATTATGAAATACATTGAGCAGTACTGATAATTTTAAAAGTGTATTATATCACTGTAAATGTGTATTCTTTTTTTTATTATGTCAGAATGTATTTTTTGTTTGTTTACTTTCAGTAAATTGGTAATTTTTTTAAAATAATCTTTTGTTTTGGACTTTTCAATATGCTCGCGCCCCCCAGAGTTTGAGAAACGCTGGTGTATATATATACTGTATTTTCTCGAACCTAAGACGCACTTTTTTTCCAATGTCAATGCTATTGAAAATGGGGTGGACTTAGGATCGAACGAAAAAATTCATTAAATGGAGCAATTAGAGCAATTTTAGGATCATGTATGCATTTAAAAGTTTCTGGTAATATAACTAATTATTCACTTCTTATTAGTTTTCATATTAAATTTATTTCAATTTCATAAAATTGAATACCGATAAACCATTTTTCATTTTTCTCAAAAGTTTGGTGAGAATCAGGGGTGCAGCTTAGAATCAATGGTGGCTTAGATTCGAATGAATATGGTTTATACATAGATGTATATATGTAGTGGGCGGGCTGTGTGGTCAGTAATGGCACTTCGGCTATTATTAACTATATTTTAATTAATCGTAATTATTTACAAACTATTTACAACAGATCATTATATAAGGTTTCTCGTCTTAAATATCCGTCAACGTCTTATAACAATCCCGAATCGATACCATCTTTGCCTCTCGTCATTCTCAATATGGCGTCCTCCCGCTTCAGCATCGTCGAGCGTCTAACAACTGGCAGGCTCCCAACACTGAGAGTATTCCTGAGCATGAGGAGTAGAGTTAGTGGTGTGGCTTGGAAATAGCGGCTGGCACTTCATATATATATAAATCGGTTTCAAAAAAGTTAAATCAAAATAGAATTAAAATATTTTACAAACCTGTTAAAGATAAAAGTCCACCTTTTGTTCTGAACATTTCTGAGATTTTATACATGGTCAGAGTTTTATATTTAAAATTTTTTAAGGTAAAGTCAAATTTTTGAAAAATTCGTCATTTTCAGAAAATTTTATCTTAAATGGATGTCAAATATACCAGGGAAATATTTTAAGTTTCAAAAATAACAGAAAAATGGTGTTTTATTATGACAAAAAGCAGATAAGGCATTTTTTAAAAAAAAAATTGCCTCAAATTCATAAGAGGGGCCACTAAAACACTTTCAGATGGCCCCGATTTGAAGATCCCTAATTTAAAGGAACTGTTATATATGAAATAAATATTCTTCTTTGAATGTATTCAAGATTGTTTAATTAACAGCGTCGTAGACTTGTTAAATACTATTTGTACGATTTATTGTGGCCATTTATTGTAGATGAGTTATTTACAGTAAAACTAATTATTTAGAGGTACATAGTTTATTTTCAAATAAATTACAGAAACATTTAACACAATTTTTTGAATAATATTTTGACAAATATATGTACACCAGCTGCATGGTCCAGCGTTGCACGGGCTTTCTCTACTTTTATAAATTTACCCTTTGCTTCATAAAATCAGAAAAATTCGCATGGCAATTTCCCACAATTAGTTATTACTGCCCTTTTAAAATTTTGGCTACCGCTGAAGACCCGCTGTTGAATCTGTCGAGAGTTTAAACGTCCTAGCGTTGGTGTGGTATGGTAGTTAAGAGAGATGGGTGATAGCTCAAGTCTCATCCTCGTCACTTGACAATGATTCAAAATGTCGAGGTGCGTCGCCAAAAGCTCTCGAGTAAGTGAACAGTGGGACTTTAATATTCATTTTCTCATTTTACAACTTTTTAGGCCCTGGAAACGAAAATGTCCCTTTTCAAAAATAGTTGTATGTTGAAAACAGTAGAAATTTTTATAATTACAAAGTATCACAACTGTATTAAATGTTGAATTAAAATTGTGAGAATTTTTTGAAATGTTCGATACACGGGAAAAACGTTTCATGCAATTATTTTTATAAATGAAAAAGTTATAAAAAATTTGAATTTGATAATTAGTTATAAAAAAATTTAAATTTGGTATTTTTTAAAAATTCGTAAAAAAATTTTTAGGCATTTCATTTTTTAAATCACTAACTCTAAAAGATCAAAGTATGAGTTTCTTAAAAATCATTTTCATATAAACGCATCAATATTGATTCATTTTTAAAAAATCATAAAATATGTAAGATATCGCTGTTTTGTGGGGGAAAAAAACATACTGTATTGTGACGATATAAATTATCTTTTCAATTACAAAATTGCTGGCGAAGTTATTAAATGCGTGAATAAAATTTTGAGTATTTTTTTTTAAAAAATCATAAAAATTAAGCGATGATGTTGTTTTGTACCCGGGTACAATTGGTAAAAATAGAACGCTCTTGCCGAACAAGCCACAAAATCTTCAGAAAAAGGGGAGTGAAAAGACCTTTAAAAAAAAGGAAGAGTTATTCAATTTCGTCAAATCTGGTGATTTTCAATATTTATAGGCGCTTCTTTTCTAGTGTAACCTTTCATCAAACGTGACGAGCACAGAGGAAAAGAGTCATTTGTGGTGCCAAACAGGTTTTCGCCGCCAAACCCTTGGCTATTGCAAAATTGCGTAATTTGTTAAAGTTTTAATTTTTTTTGTGCTTCATTTTTAACTTCAAACTTCATATATCGATTTCAAACAATGGGTATTTTTAAACAAAAAATGTAGCAAAAATAATGTTTAAATATTTCTCACAAAAAGGAAAAAAAACGAAAAACACAATTTAAAAAAAAAACCGTAATTTTTAAGTAATTTTTTCAATCTTTATACGGATTACGGATATTATCGTTCTAAAACGGAAAAAAGTTTCAAAAATTTTTTTTAAAATAAAGAAGTTATTAAGTATTTAAATAAAATTTTGAGTATTTTTTTAAAAATCGTAAAAAAAAAAAGTTTTTGACATTAATTTTTTAAATGACTGATTCTAAAAGAGAAAAGCATGAACTTTTTTGCGTAGAATATCATTTCTTAAATTGCAAGAAAATGCAAACGGAACGTTTAGAAATCTTTTTTAAAACATATCGATTTTTTAAATCATTTTAGAAAAAATGCAAAATATAGAAAAAATCATTATTTTGTAAAATAAATTATTTCCTATCGTGGTGAAGTAAATGATCTTTCCGATTCTGTAATTATTTTTTGTTTGAGTATCATAAAAAAATTAGATCGTGTTTTAAAAACGTCGGGGATAAAAAAAAACGTCGAAAAATTGTAACTTCGCTAAATTCATTCCGAAAAGCCGCTCAGCGGTAAAAAATGCCAAAGGGGTAAAATAATTATGCGTTTTAATGTTTTTAATTAATATCTTTTCAACTAATTGCAATATCGGAATATAAATGGTCAAAAACGGATTCCTCGGATCATTCCCAAACTTTAGGTACCTTCTGCGAGTTTTTGCGTCGTGTGGTTCGTGAGAAGATAGTTCCTCGTAGATAGTCAGATACGTTTGTTTACCTACGAATTTTAATAGTATAGATGTATTATTGTCCCACGAAATGAAAAACATTCCAGTTGCAAGATTGTCTTAATAATCATGCTCCACTGGTTTTTTTTTTTCATCAGTGTTTTTCTTTTTTTGGCAATCTTGCTAGATGTTGGTTCAACGCATGCGCAGACATTGGTTATGCTTTTTAGAATATATTTATTCATCTTTTATGCGTCATAACATTTAACGATGTACTTCTACACACTCTTCGTTTAATTAGAATGCACTTCTTAATTGTATGCACGTATTTCTTTTTATTTTAATAGGAAGAAATAAATCATTATACATATATAAAATATTTCCTTTCTTTCATTCAAATCTGTTTACATTTCTTTTCTTCCTTAAAATTTTGTTCTTTCAGTGAAACAATGATCAAGAAAAAATAAAATAAATAAATAAAAATACAAAGAAATGGATGGAAAAAAAAAACTTGTGAGATTTTTCTCTCAATATAATAACAGTGATTGTTCATATCCGCGATGATGCCATCGACTGGAAAAGTATCGTAAAAAAGTTTTAATATCAGAAAAAAGTGGGAATACAAGGCATGCTGGGAATTTCTTTTCTCTTTGGACTTGGGATTCTTTTCAGAGTTTTTCAATCCACATGAGAACTTTAGTTTTATCTCATCCCCTTGAAGAGATGTATTTTTCTTACAGTGCTTTTAAATTACAGTAAAAAAGTAAAAAATTTTCTTTTGCAAGTAATAAGAATCATATTCTCATGATAGAATCAAGACTCAAACAATACTTGCTTAAAGAAAGAAGTTTTCACAAACTTTCGTGCATTGGGTTATGATAATAAGTTTGTTGTGTGGTGTGAGAATTTATGGTTTTATTTTGGAGTTTTTTTTTCTTTGTTTCCTAAGAGTACGTACACATTTGAAATAAATGAGTTCCACAATTCTCATTATTTAGTCTCCTTAAAATCATTTTAATTTTCAAATTAATAGCTCGTCTTTAGTTAAAATTTATCTAGATTTGTGTAAATGAAGTTTTAAAATAGTAATTAGCTTGCCGATCATCTAATCTAGTTAAACAATTATGTTTTTCCTACATGAAACGAAATGTATGTTGCAGTGAACACTATTTAAGGTATCCAACTATCCTAGAATTGTGAGTTTTGACAAATATTAATGATTTTTTTATGATTTCATTTTGTAGGCCATCTTATTAGCTTTATTAAAATACCTAGTTGATTATTTTCCATTCAATAGAACAAAAACTACAAGTGTTTTAGTAAAAGCAGATGTCATTACTTGAAGCAAGGTGTCATACTTTAAAATGCGTTTTACTCAAAATGGTTCTTTTTTTTTTTTTTTGAAAATGCTCAAACGGGGGCAGCGATTGCTCAAACAGTTTTGAAAATAATTAACTGAAATTTTTTGTAAAGTTCTCTATAATAGTAGAAGTGTTCTAACCTTTAGATTTAACAATCACTGTTTTATTGCATAATTTACAATCGCTTATATGAATATAATCACCGTTTTTTGAAGCAATTTTATATAATAACTAAGATAAGGGGCTCTAGTGTTTGTAAAAATCGAAATATTTCTTATCCTGAAGATCAGTTCAAAAATAAATAGCAAAGCAACACGTCAAGATTGACAAATTGAAAATTTGCTCATGAACTTTCTGTGCAAAATGTACCACGTTATGTGAATTTTTACCAATTTGTTTACATTTTAATAATAATAATTTCTTTTTCTCTTCTAAATTTTAGTATACTTTTCTTAAAATGTACTAAATAAATCTAAAACCACAAAAAAAAAAAAAGCCCTATATCTTAAATTTTCTTTAAAAAAAGTTGTCGCAAGTAGTCGGATACCTTAAATTGACTAACAACTTCAAATCTCTTTTTCAGTTCCTACTATTAGCTCACAATCTCTATTTATTTATTTATTTATCTTGGTGGAATTTTCAATCGTTCATAAAATACATTTTAAGGCGCTCGATTGAGCTGAAATTTTACATACAAGATTATTTTGGATGACAATACAATAATTTAATTATAATTAATAAAAATCCATTGATTAAAACTAATTATTTAAAGAATTACAAATACAACCACATTGGCGACTTAGTTGCCCTTTTGGCGACTTGTGTCAAAATTTACTCACGTTTAAAAGCATTCAGTAAAACTGAAATTTTATATACACGAGTGTTTTGGATGACAATACGATACTTTAATGATAATTAAAAAAAAATTAATTACTACTTAATGTTGTGATTCTGTCCTATGTATGTATATAAATTATATTAATTGCAACTATTTAATAAAAAGTAGCTAAAATAAAATTTTTCTTTTTTGATCTAAGTAGGAAATGACTTAATTTTTTTTATATTACTTGTTTTCTTGAAGTATAACATTTGTTTCTTATATTTTACAATATGGCAATATTAAATGACAGTATTGAAGAATAGCAAAAGTAATAACAATATGCTCCAAAAACCAAAATTTAAATTACCAAAACCAAATACATCCAATATTGAATAAAGTTTTACAGACTATTTACTTTCATATTACAAGTCTAGATAATTAATATATACAAGGGGTGATAACACACAAATGAAAAGGTGCGAAACGACATAAAAATGAAAAAGTTAAATATTTGCATATTCCGCCTTGGGAGGATGTAGCGAGACATCTCGGGATGCCATTGGAGGCTCTGACTGGAATCGGATCATGCGCAGGAGAGAACAAAGGCTCTTGTAAAAAGCAGCGTCCAAATGATGCGGCAGTCCGTACGAGGACAGGATGGCGTTCGCGTTGCCAAATTCGACGATTGAGGAGCAGCGAAGTGTTAAATCCGATTTCTGACAGCGGAAGGTGAGAAACCGGCAGCTATTCATTGGCAGATGGTGACCGTTTACGGGGAGAAATGTGTCTCTGACAAGTCTGTCAGAAAATGGAGTGCCCGTTTTCGTGCAGGCCGTGAGAGTGTGGGTGATGACCAGAGACCAGGCCAGGCAAACACTGTCATCACGAGCGATCTCATCGACAAGGTGGACGACCTAGTGAGGTGATCGGCGTGTCACATTGCGAATGTTGGCGCTGAAGGTGGATGTCAGCTATGGAACCGTGTGGACAATTGTTCACGGCAGGTTGTTATTTCGGAAGGTGTGTGCTGCTTGGGTTCCGAAGCAGCTCACCGACCAGCAAAAGAAACTGCGTAGGGGCCTAGCACTGCAACATCTGTTTCGGTATCAGGAAGACCCCGCTTTCATGAAGCGGATCGTCACAGGTAATGAGACCTGGTGCCATCACTACGATCCAGAGACAAAGCGGAACAGCATGTAGTGGAAGCATGCATTGTCACCTCCGCCTAAAAGGTTCAGAGCCGTGAAGTCAGCAGGCAAGTTGTTGCTCACTGTCTTTTTCGACGTTCAAGGTCCGCTACTGTGGGAAATTTCCCCGAGCCCAGAAAAAGCTTCAACTCAGATGTGTACTGTGAGACACTCCGACGCCTACGCAGGTCCATCAGGAACAAAAGACCGGGGATGCTCACGGAGGGTGTGGTTCTGCTCCATGATAACGCGCGTCCACACGTCTCCAGAGTCACACAAATGGAACTGGACAAGTTCAAATGGGAGATGTTGGACCATCCGCCCTTCAGTCCGGACATGTCGCCCTGCGATTTCCATGTGTTTAGTCCACTGAAGAAACACCTGAAAGGGAAGCGCTTCAACTCGGACGGCGTACTGAAGGACACTGTGAAGGACTGGGTCTCGTCACAGCCACAGGAATTCTGGGAACAAGGAATCCTGCGGCTTGTTCATCAGTGGGATCGTTGTGCTCAGGCCTATGGTGTATATTTTGAATAAAGTCTACATCTGTACCCACCGTGTCGTTTCGTACCTTTTCATTTGATCACCCCTTGTATATATATTGAAATAAGAAAACTTATAGAGTATGGTAAAAACATACTTTTAAGACGTGGCGAGTGGATGTTATTAATGTGGAGAACCAAAAGATAGGGCGTGGCCGATGGTGTGTGAATGATGCTGTATGTTGATGCATTTTCTATGATGGGATTGACTAGGCAGTCATGTAAATCAATAATGCAGTTTATTGCATCTTGAAACATATAAATATAAAGATAGACGGCACATCACAGAGAAAAAAACTACAACACAAAGCAGCAAGCAGCCGGCTACATGACTACAGACAGAAGAGCTAGAAAGCGGGCTTTCAAGAGTCTTGCTATTTATATTCAGCGGGACATCACGTGATTTAGGAGATGGATGGATGTAGTTTCAAAAGTCTCCGGTAGGCGGAAAAAATTAAAATAAATTCATGGTTTTCCAAAGACTGGGTATTAAATTCAAGAGCTATTACTGATTAAATTATTGGGAAATTAAAACACACACACATAAAAAACCCCACAAAATATATATATATTTTTTTATAATTAAAAAATTTTTCAAAAATTTTTTAATTTATCCCGATGAGAATAAAAGAGAAAAAAGGATACGTATATTTCTTTTTTTCCCAAAAGCCGCGTTTCATTTCAAAAAAACCATTTTACCACTTTTTTTAATGCCTTGTGGGCTCAATTTTCTTCACCCTCTTAAAAATAATATAAAAAAAAGTTTTAAAAATTCCACTTAGATCCCAAAAAAAATTTTATTTCAGCTACTTTTATTAAATAGTTACAATTAATATAAATATGTTTTACATAGGGCGTCACAACATTAAGTGGTAATTGTTTTTTTAAATTTTCATTAAAGATCGTATCGTACCCTTATTTCAGTCCCAAATGAATGCTTTAAAAAGTGAGAAAAAAACTTTTCAAGTTTTTACACGGTCAAACGTGGTTTTAGTAATTTTTTAAATAATATTTTTAAACCCTTAATTTTATTAATTATAATTAAATTATTGTATTTTTAAAAGATCCTGTATATAATTTCAGCTCAATTCAGGCAAATGCTGACGTTAAAACCCCCAAAAAAAAAAAAAAAATTAAAAATAAAATAAATAAATAAATAGGACAGTGCGAGTAAAGAAGGAATTGAAAAAAAATATCATTTATATTCTAAGGAAAACGGAAATAAAAATAAAGAACAATGACAAAGTTTTATAAATAAACAAAAGCATTACATCTTCTTTTGATTGGCCATGAATATTTAACCATTCCGCCCTCTATGGATGATTGTGGGTTGTTTTTTTTTTTTTCCCAAAATAGAAATTTAAAAAGAAATGTCGGACTGATTTTTTTTAATGAAGCGGGAAGATTTTCAATTGCGTTTTTGAAATCGAAAGATAAATATTTATTTAAAAGAAAAGGGATAGTAGGGGGATGTTGTCTTGGATCTATACGGGGTTGTTCATAATTCTCCTTTTGATGCGCCGTTCGGGGCGCCCCGGGGGTCAGGATCCCCCCCCACAATGCCCCTTTATTTTTCCGATTGGTTTTTAATTTTTTAAAATACGAAAATTTTAAATTTTAAAATTTGTTTTTGATTGGTTTTTTAATGCTAAATTATTTATTCAATATGTTTTTTGGTTTTTTTCCTGAAAAACGACAAAAAAAAAAATAGCATATAAAAAATGGTGACACCCCCCCTTTAAAAAAAATTTCCCTTTTGCGCTACTGGCTGTAGTAATAATAATAATAATAATAATGAAAACTAAGAATACAGCCGAAAAGAACATTTGGAAGAATACAGAAACATTTAAAGTTTTATTTACATACTTTACAGGTGTTCTACATGCAGTGGCACACACAGGAATTTTTAAAAGGGGGTGGGGTCGAGGGGGTGGCCATTCTCGTATTCCCAATACGCACCCCAACATTTTTTTTTTGGATTTTGCCGATTTTCAAAAAAAAACAATAAAAAATTTTTTTGAAGAAATAATTAGCTTAATTAAAAAAATTAATTTTTAAATTTCCCAAATACTTAATTAAATTTTACGTACTTTATGCATAGGATTATATGCAATCGAAAAAAGAGCAAGGGCTTTGTGGGGTGGTCCGGAGGTCACCCTCCTTGTGTGCGCCACGTCTATATGAAACCTTGGTTACATAGCATACATCAATGCGATAGTCCAGTTCATCGTTATGGATCGTTTCATCGTTATTCTTCCGTTATTGTGTTATTCTTTCCTTGTTACCCGAAAACTTGTTCCTTTGCAGAAGACCAAGTTTTTGTATCCCTCTTTGCCGCTTGATGTAGATGAACTGCATTAAAGCATAACTTGCTGTCAGTAATGTTGATAATACCATGCTGAGTAAGGTGTGGCAGGAACTGGACTACAGCAGGCATGTATGCTGTGTAACCAAGGTTTGACTCATAGAACATATGAAAAGTAAAAGTGTAAATAAAAGTTGAATTTTTTCTGTATTCTTTCAAAAGTTCTTTTTTATGCAGTATTCTTCTTAGTTTTTTTTTACCGTAGCACTTCGAAACCAGGAGAGTAATTTTGAATAACCCTGTATAAGAATTAAAAAACTAGTTGTGAATAAGGAAATATTTTATAAAAAAAGAAGAATGAATATGATAAAGAGAGTATAAAAGTTATATATATGAACAAAATCTGACACATTTATGTATTTCAATTGAGATATGATATTAATAAATTTATACCCTGACTTATTACTTGGAAGACATAAATTTTGCTAGAATAATCTACATGTATATCATTTTCAAGAAATTCTTCTCATATATTCATCTTCTAATGCTTTTCATGCTTTTTCTGTAAAATTAGATTCCTATTAAATCGACCCATAAACCTTGCATTAATTAATGACACGGTTTTGTAAAAATAACATTCTTGCGATACTGTAAAAATCATTTTCATTCTTTAGTGAAGCCTTACATTAATCTTAATAATTTTGTATTAGTTATTTTTTCCTTCAACCTGTGATATCGTCCCCCTAGGGTGCCCTTCTCTTTGATTATCAGCGTGAGCTAGAGGTGTAGTATTAAGGTATCCGACTACGTTCGGAACCGTGATAAAAGCGTAAATGGATAATATTTATATTTAGTGTCATTTAGATTAGAGACTAAATTTTTAAGGACTTTATGACAAAACTATTTTAAAATAGCAATATTTTGGCATTAACTTAGAAAAATTTTCCAATGTCTTCCTTTTGTAAAAAATGCTTCTATTGTATTAACATTTTGTCTGTATTCAGCTTAGACATCTCTACAGAGCCTCAACTAGAATTTTTGAAATGCATAACTCGGAAGTCGGTTTATCCATGTTTTACGAAAACAGAAGGGAGAAATTTTAAGAAAATACGCCGATAATTATTTCAAATGGTTGTAACTCTGAAAATAATGTGAATTTTTCAAAAGTCATAGTTGAGCCTCTGTACAGAGGTCTGAGCTACTCGTATATACAGGGAAAATATTAATACAGTAGAGGCATTTTATACAAAAGGAGAACATTTGGAAAAAAGGTTATTCTAAGTTCATTTTTTGCCAAAATATTGTATTTAAATAGTTTTTTTTTTGTCAAAATGTCCTTAAAACAATTGTATACGTCTATTATAATCTAAGTGACACTAAATATCATGAAAATTATCCATTTATGCGCTTTTTTAAAATCATGGTTCCGAACGTAGTCGGATATTAACGAAATAACTAGATGATTCCATGATCTTAATTTGTCTTTATTAAGACCTTAAAACTTAAACATCTAACAGATTAGATAATAATATGATATGTGAGAGAATCTACGATAACAATACACACAATGCCAATAATACCGAGATAACGTAATCCGGATCACTATCAATAACTAACTCGCCTAAACCCCAATTCTAAAATATGCAGATCCTAATATTAAATAGTCAACCTTACCAACTTGATCACCGATCCAAACCATGGAAGTTGATTCATGCAATGGTATGCACCTTGACCTAATGGCTCTATCTTCAGGATAGCCTCTGTTGGCTGTCACTTCACAATTGAGTCACGCATTATCCTAACATTCCCCAAATTGCCACACCGCCTACTCTAACTTCTGATATTTAAAAGCTTTCTAATTTGCATCTCTTATTTATGCTTCACTTCTTGGGTTTTAGTTGGAAAGTTGCCATTAATTCTGGCCCCAAAGAACCCAAAGGATATGTTAATGAAAAGACGCGCGAGCCCGTCTTAAACCTTGTAAACAAGGGGAAGGCACATAGCGGCGCGCGGGTCACATGTCGACCCGTAAAGTGTTCTCGTGCTCTCCATCAAGACAGTCAGAAAAATAAGCCGACAGAAATGGCTCTCTACGTTCGGGTCAACATATATTTGTGAGTAAAGTTTTTCTTGTGCACGAAGATCAAAAAAAATAAATAATTGTATAAATGCAAGTTGGCTGACATGAACTTGCAGTCTGCGATGATAACTCCTACAAAAAAAATCTCACTTCTTCTAAGAAAATTATAGAAAAGAGTTTTAACAGTGGTTCTTAAACTTTCAAACGCCACGCACTCCCCTGTTTAGGATTATATATAATTGCATTTTTCCACAAGCATTTCAGACTCTGTAAAAGTGAGAAAACTTAACATTAAGTGATAGACCTTCGCGGACCCCCCAGAAAAACGCTAGGGATCCCTGGAGGTCTACGGATTACAGTTTAAGAGCCAATAGGTTATAAGGGTACATTGTCTCCATAAATATATTTTGAAATTAAATTTGCTTGCATCTGAAGGAAGGAAGATTCGTTCTGAGCGCCTTCTGATCCGAAAACGAGTATTTTAGCCATTGCGCCAAAATGATCGTAATCGCGTGCTGGCTATAACTGGTTTATATAGAATCACACCGCCACACATTTATAGACATGAAATTAGCACAGTTAATAAATTAAATAAAACTGTTTTACTATTTTATTTAACTTATATTAATTGATTTTTATGGCACAGTTTTTTTACCTGTTCTCAGATGTAAAGTTAATTAATGCCATCATTTTAAAAGGGTGTGGGCCTCTGGTGTTTTCCTTTCCACAATGTGGCCTACGAGCCAAAACAATTGTCCACCTCTGGTGTATACTATTATGCTTTTAGTAAAGGTCCCCCGACGCGTCTAATAATGTGGGAAAGACAGAAGGAAGATTAGCCATATTCAAAATAACTTCAATTTATTCTTAGATAAGAACAACACAAATTTAACTAACCAAGTTTAAGAGATGCACCCAAATATCAAATATAGAGAGCAATTAACGAGATATGCGAGATACAAGACTTTAAATAATCAGATCACTTACGTCTAGGCAAAATAGCTTCTAATTCTTAGCTACCTAATCTACTTTAAATCCTAGTTGACAAATCGTCAACTAAAATATTGCAAAAATGATCTATGAAAAATCCCTGCCTCACTTTTCAAGTTTAATTAATCACTGCTAGCCTTTAAAAGGCAACCTTTTCCCCCCACTCTAACCTGAAAGTTTAAAACTTTGTAAAGGGGACCACAAAGTGTTTGCATTTCAATTTTTATAAAATTTTAAGGGAAAATTGAAAAATTTTTTTAAAAAATTAATATCAAAAATATAAAAATTCCCCCAAAAAATTTCGTCCTTAAAAAAATCTCAACTTAACTTTAAATATTGTGTTTCTTTTTTTGAACAGTAGGATATCTTTTTTGTGTCCCCCTTTTGTCTTTTGGTTTATTTAACAGTTTTTTGTTTTCGCACGATTTTTCCCCCATTTTTTTGGGTTATTGTTTTACTTACTTTGCGTTTTATAGTCGTGTTTTTTTTACATCAAAATCTCACCAAATATGTTCCACTGGGCTAAATAAAGTGATTGAGGAGGTGTTTTCATAATTTGATGTAAAAAAAAAAAAAGAAAACGTGACAAATAAACACAAAATGTGAAGTAAAAAACAACAATCACTTAAGGATGGAGGAAAATCGATTCAGAAATTACAAAAAACTGATTAAATTTATACCAAGACGCTTAAAAGTTGTTGTGGACACTAAAAAATGTCCTACTAAGTACTAAATTAAGAAAGAAATACAATATTTAAAGCTAAGTTGAGATTTTGTTAAGTGTACAGAAGACTTTAGTGGCGTACTTTTTAGTAGTTTTGATACTAATTTTTAAAAAATAATTATACTATTTTTAAAAAATTAATTATGTCATTCCATTAAGAATAAGGTGCAGATGTCATAAAAAAAATTACAATTACAATATATTAATTTTTATTAGTCGAAAATATTAAATTTTATAAGAAATTGCAAGTGTATGAACACTTTTGTGGCCCACTGTACAAGTCTTAATTTGCATAGTCACATCTTCTTCGGGGGTGGAAGCTTTATAATATAATCAGTTTTAAAGACCCAATATTTCCCAAGAAGATTAGTATTTAAAGGAATGCGGATAGACCTGTCACAACTTTAGTTGAATTTTTTGTACTGTTTTAAATTTTAATTTGTGTATAATTTTATGATCATTAAATTTTTTACCACACTCAATAATATCTTTTGATTTTATAAGATTGTGTAATAATATTGCATTAATTAATTATGCTTCATATTTTAATCTTACGGTAACATAATTAAAAATATTTTTTATATTTCCTTATCTATTAAATCTGTTGACAAAGTGATATTAAAGAATCTAACAAGCAAAGCCTTATTTTTATTGTAGATTTATTATTGTTATTATTTTTTTTCTCTTAAAACTTTTATCATAATATCCCAATAAATTTATACTTTTATTTTAATTTAATGCAATTTGTTATGTAATACGGAAATATTTTTTCACCACTTATCTGGTATAGCTATTGAAGATGCTGTTAAAAATCTATATTAGCGAGTAAAGTTTCATATTTAATGTCGTTTTTTAATCGGATCTTTAGCTTGGATTATTACACTTAAAAGTAAACATGGCCTTTTTTCCTGTTAAAAACTTTATCATTTTTTGTTATGGAAGAAGTAATTAATTTATATAATTAACTCCTTTAACAAAAACTTCATCTTTTCTTTCATCAAAAAAGAGCATACTTTTAAGTGATGAAAAAAGTGAAAAACTTTCAAGAATCTGAAACTACCACTTTTCTCTTCTATTCCAAAATATTTTTTAAAAAAATCGAACGTATTAATTATCGCGCAGTATTTAACGCCGAAGCTTTTCAACTGATCACACCTTTATTATCGTTGCCACTTTACCTTTCACAAAATCCTTCACATTATTTGAGAGTGCACGATCAAGATATTTCCTCTAAGTAGGTTCATTAAAATGTTCTCTGTATACTCTTTATAAATTTTTTATTTCCTCCCTCGCTGAATTTTTATCGTCTGCAGGTAATTTAATAGATGCATCCCCAGTCACGTGAACCTCGAGTTAGTCTTTGATTAACCACCCCATCTTTGCCGTCGACAGTTTAAATTTTTTCACCCGCATCATCGAATGCGAAAAGGATTCACTTCTATTATCCCGCGGGAAAATTTCAGGGTATTATCTAATGAATAGCAACCAGTATTATCCTTTGGCTATCTAAATTAAAGTTTATCTGCAATTGTAGAGTCCTTTTTGGAAATAAGTTCTTAATTGCGGCAGTCAATTATTGTATCACTTTAATTCACCTTCACAAAATGAAATGTAGCCTGAAGAAATTTTGAAAGTTATGTGATCAGTTTAATTTCTTCATTTTTAATATTTTTCATTCAGACAAAGATGAATTAGCTTAATTTTACATTTTTCTTTACTATAGTAAGCAATGAAAGATAGTCCCGGACAATTTGAATAGTTTGATTTCACGTCGAACTTATGTTATTGTTATTTGAAAGCTCTGCTTAAACAATTATGCTACACTCAATGTGCTTTATCGTAATTGCTATACCTAAGAATAATACTTTTCTGGGGATTAATATATTAGAAATAATTGTTAGTAATATTTGCATGAAACGATATTTCTTTTTTCTTTTACATGTTAATAAATGAAAAACTTTGAAATTTAATATCGAACAATAAGGTCAATTTACACTCAGTTAAAGATAATTTGATTTGAATTGGTATTTTTTAAAACTCAACCTGATATTTTACAACATTATTTTTTTAAGAGGTAAAATACCCTAAGAAACTTTATTATTCCATAAGTCGTTCTATATAGATATATATATATAGAATTCCTCTCTATGAGAGAAACATTATTGTTCTCTTTTATTAATTTCATTTTACTTTACTGTCTGATTTATCATCCACGTGTGCTAGGAATAGGCTTAACTTTTCAACATGGCTCTGTTTTTTTCTATGCATATCTGCACTTATTTTGAGTTTCATTATTACATATATGTTTCTATATCCTAATTTTTTCTTATTTGTCCTCTCTATGAGAGAAACATTGTTGTTCTCTTTTAATAATTTCATTTTACTTTACTGTCTGGTTTATCATCCACGTGTGTTAGGAATAGGCTTAACTTTTCAACATGGCTCTGTTTTTTTCTGTTACGTCAGAAATTTCTGCTGCACGCGGAAGATGGATCCATAAAGCATTGCGTAACCCTAAATAGATGGCCTAATTTAGCGACGGCTCTAGAAATCATAATTGGTGTCCATTTGAGTCCAAAGACTCTTTTTGTATCTACATTTGTTGTGTCACTTGAACTCCAATTCCTTCCTTCTTTGGCATTGTAGGTTTTACAACTTTTTCACTTGGTCTCTTATTTTATTTTATTCTATATTTATTATATATATATATATATATATAATTTTACTTTTTTCTTTATAATATAAGTATTTCTGTGGTAACCTAGTGGTCATGGTCATGAACTCAAGGTGATCGAGTCGTAAATTCAAATCCATGTGTCACTGTAGACACACCGTGGAAGGGGCTGTTGCGCTTTAAATTTGTAATGACTCAAATTCTTCACTTTGACGTGGTGGGAAAGTTTAAAGAGAGTAGGATGCGAGCTCTGGTGTCGTTCTCATCTCTTGTTCAAGATATTCATTTCGTTGGCAATCCGGAATAGCCCTAACCTTGCTTTAAAGTGTGACGTTATTGAAAAATTATCATAACTTATAATGGAGCCAGCAACACACATATTTGTGTGCCCCTACAGATACTCCTGACCGTAGAAAATCTCCAACTTCTGTGTAGGTTTTTCTGTCGTATGTGAAATGGAGCATAACATTGTTGATCTTCGCATGTTTGGCCATCAATAAATTCTAACTCCATTAATGACAAAAATTCCATTTTTAAAGGAACATACTTAATTTTAATTAAAAATGGTTATTTTTAAAAACATTGTTTAAAATTGTAACAATGAAACGGCTTGGCAAACAAGGTTACAACAAGGGGCCATATTAGGGGGAAAATTTCCCCAAGCTGCCTCATTTTTTTTGGGGGAAATTTAATTATTTATAGTGCTTTGGGGAACGCCCTTGGGTCACAAGGGTTTGCATCCGCAGGTTGTCATTCATGCAAACACGTCGATAAAGAGCCAGTAAAACAAATCTTTACTTTTGTGAACAAAAGAGATCATTGGCATCAGTCCAATTCACATGATTACGATATCAAACTCAAAAGCTCTCTCCTGAGTGGTTATTTAGTGGGATGCGCAATATTGATCCTCTTGCATACAGACATCCTTCGTGCAGCCTTTTGCGTACTGATGTAACCTGATACTGTTCTTCTTGTAGTTGAAATGTCCGGATTTAAGATGAGATGAAGGGTCAGTCCGGTTGAGTGTGGGGCGTGCAGCAAGTAACGGACATCTCAGGGGGTGGGCGGGTTCCCCCTTTTTGGGACGGCTTCCAATTGAGCAACTAATGACTGCACTTCGGTCTCTTAGTTTCTCGTGGGGGGGGTACCTGAGCAGAACAAGTTCGGGGCCAAGTCAATCTTTGGCCTGTCTTTGGTTAAACTGGTAAAGTTTCCACGCCAATCTCCGACTTCAAAGTCCACTCCACGAGGATGTCCAAAAACCCAAAGGCTTAAAAGGGATCCGACTACGTTCAAGGGGTGATTTTGCAAAAGCGTATAAATGGAAAAATTTATGATATTTAATTTACTTAGATTAGAAAATGATATAAAATTGTTTTTGAAATATTATTACTATAAAAAGTTATTTAAGTACAATATTTTGACAAAAAATGAACATATAGAATGACCCATTTTCAAATTATTCTCCTTTTGTGAAAAATGCTTTTATTATAATAATATTTCGCTTGCATATAGATCAGACCCCTGTACAGAGGCTCAACTAGAATTTTTGAAATATATAACTTAGAAGTGGGTTTATCCATGTTTTACGACAACAGAGGGGAGAAATTTTAAGAAAAAAACGCCGAAAATTATTTCAATTGGTTGTAACTCTGAAAATAATGTGAATTTTTCAAAAATCATAGTTGAGCCTCTGTACAGAGGTCTGAGCTATATACAGGCAAAATATTATAACAGAAGCATTTTTCACAAAAAAGAGAACATTTTGAAAAAAAGTTATTCTAAGCTAATTTTTTGGCATAATATTGTATTTAAATAAATTTTTTTTGTCAAAATTGTGTCCTTAAAACAATTTTATACATGTATTCTATATCTAGTGACACTAAATATCATGAAAAATTATCCATTTATGCGCTTTTAAAATCACTGTTTGCACGGAGCGATACTAATGTAATCTCACTATGTCCAACAGAAATCACTCTGTAACACGTGCTTTTTTGGAAGGCACTGTGAAGGCACTTATTCTGTCTGTAAAAAGACCCAAGAAGGAGAAACCGAAGACTCAATCACACCCACTCTCGTACCTACTTAGAATCACTCTCAGACTTGACAATTCCGCACAATGCGCTTTGACCTGTATCATGTCGTCTTGAATACCGCAACGCAGCCTTCGCGTCAGTGATCAGTCTGTAATAACATCTGCCCCGTCACGACACGCTGGCGTGTTTGGGCTAGTGGTAATTTTTAAATATCATCGATATGTCGTCGAGAAAGTAAACCTATTGTTAGAAATAGGTTCTTCAACCTGTTCACTGTGAAATAATCGATATTTAGCCATCTTGCATCATGAGATTTTGACTGACCTGCTTCTATTGCGCTCATAGCTCTAAAACGCAATTCTGTTGGTTAATGTTGCCTCGAACTTCTTTTTACACTACGGTTCTGAATTATTTAATACACGTCCATAATAATGGTTCTCCGGGGAACATTCGAACATGATTTTAAAAGCGCATAAATGGATATTTTCATGATATTTAGTGATTAGATGAATACATGTATAAATGTTTTAAGACATTATGAAAAAAAATTTTTTAAATAAAAATTTTTTGGAAATACTTAGATACCTTTTTTCCAAATTTTTCTCTTTGAAAAAAATGCTTTATTGTATTAATATTTTGTTTGTATATAGCAGACTCGGGACAGAGGTTCAAATAATTTTTGAAACCAAATTATTTCGGTTTTAAAAACCCATTTGAAAAAAGGAAAATTTTTAAAATTTTTTTCTGTTTGTAACCGGGAAAAAATTGAAGTTTTTTCAAAATTTATTTGAGCCTCTGTACAGAGGTCTGAGCTAATACAGCAAAATATTAATACAATAGAAGCATTTTTACAAAAGGGAACATTTGGAAAAAAAGGTTATTCTAAGTTATTTTTTGCCAAAATATTGTATTTAAAAACATTTTTTTTGTCATAATGTCCTTAAAATAATTTATACATGTATTCTAATCTAAGTGACACTAAATATTATGAAAATTATCCCTTTAGCGCCTTTTTAAAATCAGGTTCCCCCAAGTATGATACCTAAAAACGTTTAACGTAATTATTTATGTAAAACGATGGTAACGCTTGCTTTTGAACACTGTTACACAATGGAGATTGCTTTTATTTCTAATATATCCAAAGTTCAAGAATTTCGAACTATTTTTGTCGATTTATCGCGATTTCTTATATGTTGCTTTGCTTTTTCAAACCAGTATACGTTCATATTATAGAAAATATAAGATGCAGTGTTTCTGATCTTTTTTTTTTTAAACGGGTTTTGTTTTACCGTGGCTCTAAAAGCTTTTCTCTGAAAGATTCTTTTGTTTTTAGAAGTAGATGTGTAATCTGTTCCCCCAACGTTTTATATTCGCTCTAACGTTTCTTCAACCAACTACTTCACTACAAGAAATACAACGTATTTTTTTAAACCCATAAAAATGTATCGGATTTTAACACTATTTTTATGTTGTGTTCCATATGTCTTATCTACCACATCGATAAGAGGCATTAAAACGCTCATTTCGAAAAAGAGAAAAAAAAACTTTTCTTTCTCTTTCCGAGTATTTGAAATAAATCCTTGGGAAGTACTTCTTGGCGATCCTTTCTAAACCATAAATCTTCTATTTCACGATGGCAGACTGTCAAATAAGTTTCGTTTCTTCAAAGGCGTGTTAAAATGGGGAAAATCCCGACTGCCGGTCCCAATGTCAGTATCAGTTCTTCTATCGATGTGCGGATCAACTAGCTTTCAAGAAATCCTATTCAAAAATTTATGGTCTCCTAATGCTTTTAGAGTGCTTTCACGAATTTGGAGTTTTATAGACAGTCACGCAAGATGTGTTGTCCTCAATGGCCACAGATTGGTATCTACGTTGGACCAATAGGAATATTTTATTCCCTGTGATGGTTTTTTTAAATGGTCGAAGCGGAGTATTTTTGAAAATTGCAGAATATTTTATCTAAAAACTTATATGCATAAGATTTTTATTGTTTTTTAAGGTTTCCGATTTTCAGGGAACCGCGTTAAAAAAACCCATTATAAATGGGGTTTTTTTATGTTTTGGTGTCTTTTAATTAGAATATGCTTAAATTTTTTTAAAGGTTATGAAAAAATTAAAATACAATAAGAAAAAAATTAAAAGAAAAACCCTTTTTTTTTTCCAAATGTTCTCCTTTTGAAAAAAAAGGGTTCTATTGTATTAATATTTTGCCTGTATTAAACTCAAAACCTCTGTACGGGAAGGCTCAAATATGTTTTTTGAAAATTTGGGATTTTTTTTCGGAGTTACAACCATTTGAAATAATTACCCGGCGTATTTTTTTTAAAATTTTTCCCCCTTCTGTTTTCGAAAAACATGGATAAACCGACTTCGAGTTACGCTTTTCCCAAAAATTTAGATGAGCCCTGTATAGAGGTCTGAGATAATACAGGCAAAATATTAATACAATAGAAGCATTTTTTCAAAAGGGGGAACATTTGGGAAAAAAGGTTTTTCTAAATTAATTTTTACCAAAATATTGTATTTAAATAATTTTTTTTTTCATAAATGCCCTGAAAACAATTGTATACATGTATTCTAATCTAAAAATGACACTAAATATCATAAATATTATCCATTTACCCCTTTTTCAAAAACACGGTTCCGGGAAAGTAGTCCCGGGTACCTTAATTCAAAAAAAATTAATTAAATCTGTTGAAATATCATATATATAGAAAGAAAAGGGAGAGGGCTTCAAAATGTGCCCCGGGAAACCCCAAATTTCCAAAAAGGTATATCCGGGTTCCACGAGTCAAATAAGAAATCGAAAAGAAAACAAAAAATTTTATGCAAAATGGATTCCGTTTTTTATGAAGTTTATGTAATTAAAAAGTATCTAAAACTCATCCTATTCATTCTGAAAATTTTATTTATAATTTGTAACTTTTATTTTGCAACACTTTTTAAACTTTTTTTTATAATAAATAAAAAAATATTAAAAACCCGGCGTTTTATCTTTTTTTAATTTTATTTTTTAAAATTGTAAATATTCTATTGGTTTTATACTCGTTTGGACAATGTCTTTCAAAACTAAATAGTTTTTTAATAGAAAATGTATCTTTTTGCATTTGTGGGTAAAAAAAACACCTATAAAGAAAGAGAGGCAATAACACATTAACAGATTTGATGTTAAAATCTAAATTTAAGGTATCCGACTACTTTCGGAACCGTGATTTTAAAAAGGCGCATAAATAGATAATATTCATGATATTTAGTGTCACTTAGATTAGAATACATGTATAAAATTGTTTTAAGGACATTTTGACAAAAAAATTTTTTAAATACAATATTTCGGCAAAAAAATTTAAATTAGAATAACCTTTTTAAAAAAGTTCTCCTTTTTTTTGAAAAATGCTTCTATTATAATAATATTTTTCCTTTTAATATTTTAAATTTTGTACAAAAGGCTCAGCTATGATTTTTGGAAAAAATTTACATTATTTTCAAATTACAACCCTTTGAAATTAAATTTTCGGCTTGTTTTCTTAAAATTTCTCCCCTCTGTTGTCGTAAAACACGGAAAAACCCACTTCTAAGTTATATATTTCAAAAATTCTAATTGAGCCTCTGTACAGAGGTCTAAGCTATAGACAGGCAAAATATTATTATAATAGTAGCATTTTTAAAAGAGGAGTTTTTTGAAAAAAAGTTATTCTAATTAATTTTAGCCGAAAATATTTGTACTTAAATAATTTTTTATTGTAATACTATTCTTAAAAAAGTTTTATGTACATTTTCTTATCTAAAGGACACTAAATATCATAAATATTATCCATTTATACGCTTTTGCAAAATCACGGTTCCGAACGTAGTCGGATACCTTAAGCAAGAACAGCTCCTGAATTTTAGGTTGCAAATTCATGCAAAATGCACAGTATTTTTCACACAGATATAATAAATTTTATGCCATTCAAAACATTGTGTGTATGGGAAGTAAATTTCTTAATGTGAGTGGCTATAAAAACAAATTAAACTCGGAATGCGTAATGCGACTGCATTTAATATGAATAGACCTCGACCGACAATTTGTGTGAACAAAAGCAAGCACATATCCCAGTTATTAAATATAATGCATGGGTAGGTGACATTGATCATAAATTAATATTATTAAAAGCATTGCTTCTCAAACTTTCAATATTTGCGACTCAATATTCAATTCAAAATTTCCATCGCGTCCCCTTTCCATACAATAACAAGTTTAACCCCTAAATAACCCCTTTATGCTAAAGCACAAAGCGATTTTAAACCTTTAAATTGTCCCCTTTTGGATATTACATAGGGGCTCCACTCAGCCCAAAAGGGTTAATTTCGGGCCCTAAAACTCGTTGTAGTAAAAGTCTTTAAATTTTTCATCTCCATAAGTAACAAGGTTTTGAATTCAATAAAAGGACTTTGACAAGTTTTCAAGGATTTAACTTAAATTTCAGGAATTTGCTTAAAATTTTTAATTCCCTTACTCCCCCTTCCAATACATTTTTTACATGTCCCATAGAGTTACTGGGAACTTAGGTGCTCAAATTTGGGAGTTTGCGAATTTAATTTTAGGATTTTGTTTTTTTATAAACCTCTTTTAATTTTCAATTTTTGTATATAATTATATAGAAAGCACATTGGGGTATGGGAATTTTTTTAATCTTGTTTCTTAAAATTTAAAATACAATTGTTAAATTTTTTAAAATTACAAAATACATGGGAGTAAAATGTTCTTAATAAATTTTTACATATTCAAATGGTATTTAAATTTTTAATTATTTTGAAAAGGATTTTTTATTTCCCTTCAGTAAATTAATAATTTTTTTAAATATTTTGTTTTCGAATTTTCAATATGCTCGCACCCTCCTAGAAGGTCGCGCCCCACAGTTTGAGAAACGCTGTATTAATGTGTAAATTATATTAAAAAATTAGATTAGGATTTTTAAAAAAAATGCAATACTTTTTTTTAATTGCCTTTACATAAAGTATCTATAACATGTTAATCATCTTTAAATATTACTTTGCGATATATTCTGCTATGTATGTCAATGGAATGGGGTTCCATGAAAACACTCTCTAGTTTTATGGTTCCACGAAAACACATTTAAGTACCAGGGGTTCTGTGAATTGAAAAAATTTGAAGACCACTGATATAGAGAAAAATACTTTGTAAAAAAGACTGCAGTATTTTAAATAAAATAAAGCAAACTGTGGTCCGTGGACCCCCGGGAACCCTCAGCACCTTTTTAGGGTGTCCGCGAAGGTATCTCATTTAGTTTCCCTCATTTATAGATCCTAAAGTGTCTCTTGAAAAATTTAGGTGTGCCATCTTAGACTAGATCACTAAAAATTGCCCCAATAAAAAAAACTCTACTGGAATATGTGTTTCGATCCGGAGTATTAATTGAGTTTGCAGCTACATAGCCATTACTACAGAGTAATATTTTCAAAAAAATAGTAGAAACACATGTACAAAGATTAAGAACTACGAAAATTCATAGCTCGCCAATAAGATAAGCATTGCATTTAAAACACTCAGCCATGTGTTGAGAATCAGGAGGGGGGTGTTCAATATCTTGGATGCGTGCTGTCAGGCTGATACATAAAGGGGCCCAGGACAACCGAATGCTTAAAAACCACTGAAATAGAGCTTAAATAGAAATAACTGCATGTCACTGCTAAGGCCTTGTCACACACCCATATTTGGAACAACCATTTCTAGAAATCTTTCAAGCAGCTGTGAGGGTGAAGGGGTTGCGAAAACAAAACGATACGCTCTGACGTCAGCCCGCCATATCTTCACATTGAAAAATAACTCGCGTTTCTCGGAAAATGAACATCCAATATTATTTCTTTTATTTCGCTCCCACTTTTCTTGACGGTTGTAAAGAATTAGAGCACCATTCTGTTTAAGATATTATACGCCATTAAAATATTATACACCATTAAAATATTATGCACCATTTCTGATGCGTTTAGCGAAGCCGAGGGTGCCATCCTTACCGTCATCTTCTTTATGACGTAGGGAGCCGAAGAACCCCATTCGGTAGAATCTCAAGCAATTTTAATTTCAATCAAATCTTTTAGATCACTGACAAAAAGTTGTTTGGAGCCATTGCTATGGCAACTTGGTAGAAACTGCTTAGAATGGTTGCTTTCAAGGAAAATTGCTCCAAATACGTACACGTGATTAGGTATTTAGGTGGTGTTATCTGGGTTCTCGTCAATATTATACTGTTATCGAAGGATGCTACACCCTTAAAATAGTTTTTTTTATGTAAATTGCATATAATTATTTGTATTTGTATAGCGAGTATTGTGATTTGGAAAAACGTAAAGTTTATTAATTACGTAAATATTTTCATTGATTTTGCCATTCATTGCCTTTATTTAATATTGAACTTATAAGTATGGGTTAAATTATGTTACTAACACTTATTATACTGCATTTTCTCCCAAATAACGCTTGTTTTTCAAACACACTTCTTTTCAGACTATAAAAATTAACTTACATACTTTGGCGAGCATTTTGGCAAATTGGCTACATTATTTTTGCGAGAAAATAAAAACTTATTTTTTTATTACAGCGATTATAGATCTACTTGGATTTTTGAAACAAGAATTTAAATTTATAGCAAACATTGCTTCCTCCTCCAGAAAAATTTATTGCAAATCACTATGACAAATATTAAAATATTAAATACAAAGCTTAAAATTTTTAAATAAATGCAGATGTTTGATTTAAAAAAACTGAAGAGTTTTAATTGCCTTTAATTAGCTTTGATTGTACTTCAAAATATTTTTTTTTCTTCCTCTTATATTTAATATCTTTTTTTTCCTTAGGTAAGTACTGAATTTTGTATCAATGAATCCTGTTCTTCTGCTAAGTAAGTGTCTTTTAAAACATTGCTGCATTTTTTCTTTTATATATTGAACGTTTTTCTTTCAATCAATCCTATTTTCTTTGAAAATAAACATAATTCTTTGAACATTGTATTAAATTTTCTTGTAATATATGTAAATGAACGTATATAAAATCTTTTTTCAGGAAAAAAATAGATATTTTCAGTTGATTTAAACAAAAATAAAAAGTAATATTTATTTTCGTAATGCTTTAGAAAATTATTCTTTTCAGCTGAAAGTTTTGCTTCGTGTCTTTTAAAATGTGAATTCTGTGAAAAACCTGCTTTCACCAGTATTGAGCTTATTATTGAAAAATGTATAACAATGGAAACTCCTTTTAAAATTTTTATTGCATTGGGTTCGAACTCATGTAAAATTATAATTTTTTTAATTTATTGACTGATGTATTTAGGATTCTAAGAAATAACTGAATATGAGGTCAAATTATTTTCGATTTTCCTTCGAATTATTTGTTCTAAATTTCGACTCTTTTCGAGTCGTGGTTTGAAAATAAACGATTTTGCTAGAGTGCAAAGAGATAAGAATACTTAATGTACGTTTTGTTTCTTAAATTATTATTTTTCATTCCATATTTGCGTAATAATGGATTCAAAATATATTTGTGGATGTTCCATGTAAGGTATTTTCATTGTGCGGTCTGGAAACTCTTTATTACTGAATAAATTTAGTGCTATTTGATAGCGGGAACCGCCGCTAGATGGTGCCACCAATAAAAAAATGGCTCTCATTCTTGGAGAGTTGTCATGTCTGCAAATGGCTTAAATGCCGAAATGCAACCTATTTGAAACAAACAAATTTAAGGTATCCGACCACGTTCGGAACCATGATTTTTCAAAAGCGTATAAATGGAGAATATTTATGATATTTAGTGTCACTTAGATTAGAAAATGTATATAAAATTGTTTTAAGAATAGTATTACAATAAAAAATTATTTTACAATATTTTGACAAAAAATGAACGTAGAATGATCCATTTTCAAAATATTCTCCTTTTGTGAAAAATACTTTTATTATAATAATATTTCGCCTGTATATAGATCCGACCTCCGTACAGAGACTCAACTAGAATTTTTGAAATATATAACTTAGAAGTGTTTATTCATGTTTTACGACAACAGAGGAGAGAATTTTAAAGGAAAAAAAGCTGATAATTATTTCAGTGGGTGGTAACTCTGAAAATAATGTGAATTTTTCAAAACTCATAGTTGAGCCTCTGTCCAGAGGTCTGAGCTATAGACAGGCAAAATATTATTATAATAGAAGCAATTTTCACAAAAGGAGAACATTTGGAAAAAAGGTTATTCTAAGTTAATGTTTTGCCGATTTAAATAAATTTTTTTGTCAAAATGTCCTTAAAACTATTTTATACATGTATTTTAAGTGACACTAAATATCAGGAAAATTATCCATTTATGCGCTTTTTTAAAATCACGATTCCGAACGTAGTCGGATACCTTAATGCTATTATAATTAATTTGTAAATTTGTATTAAATTACGTATATTTTACATAGCTATGTATAATTTTGTTGTTGTGACATATATAGTCAGTCACAAAAGTCTACATACACCCCCCAATACACACAGATCTAGCACGATACTTATATTTTCGAAAATACAACTTTATTTTCGTAATTATCTTGGACAATAATTCATATCTAATAAAGAAAATTATGAACATATTCATTAAAATATATCAAAAATAAACAAAATATGAAATTATATAGTCACGGAAGTCTACATACAGGGACAGAGCAACACAATTTTCAATAATTAATAAGCAAAAATGTACTGTTAATGTTTTGTAGGACCTCCCTTTGAAGCAATAACTATCTGCATTCGGTTTGGCATTGACATAACAAGAACCTTCGTCTTCTCAGGTGAAATTTGGGCCCAGGCATGTTCTATGGCCTTCCTCAGAGTTTCCTTGCTGGTTATTGCTTGTTGCCGAACTTTTCTATCAACTTCCTCCCAGAGGTGTTCGATGGGATTAAGGTTCGGCGACTGTGGTGGTGAATGCAGTTGTTTAGGCATGCGGTAGAGCAGCCATTCTTTAACAATCTTAGCTGTGTGCTTCGGATCGTTGTCTTGTTGAAAGACAAAGTTGCTCCCAAGTCCCAATTTTTGGACCGATGGGTGTAGATTGCTTTGCAGATTCTTTAAGTATCCAAATTTATTCATGTTGCCATCGATGAACACCAAATTGCCCACTCCAGTTGCCACCGTTGCGCCCCAAACCATTACACTACCTCCGCCGTGTTTCACAGTTGGAATCAAATTCTCGGTGTTCATTGCTGCGTTTTTTTTTCTCTCCAGACTTTTCCGCGGCCATCACTTCCAAACACGTTGAATTTGCTCTCATAGGTGAATACAACTGTTTTCCAAAAGTCAAAATCCTTGTCAACGTGTGCAGAAGCAAAAATCAAGTTTCTTCTGTTGGGGTTTCACAGATAAGGATGAACGGTTTCTTTCTGGAAACTCTGCCATTGTAACCCACCTGATCAGAAAGATTCTACGGAACCAGTTTCTGCTGGATGTGCCTACTTTTCCAGCTTGCATTGCGTTTGCCATTTGATGCACGAAGATTTTGGGCACTAATTTTCTGATTTTTTTTTACTTTTCTTACTATGGCTCTTGCATCACGGTCACTAAGCTTGTGTGGACAACCACATCAAGATTTGTTGAGCCCATTTCCACGCATAACGTAATTTCTATAGATTGTTTGCACAGTTGACCGAGGTTTTTTACAGTTTTGGCAATTTCGGAATAAGATTTATTTCCCCTTTCAACTTTACGATCAGATTTCAAAGTTCTAAAGATTTTTCCTTTTCCTGGCTCTTTTTGTCTAAGTTACAATGTTGAAAAATCGCGGAAAATGAAGATTAGAATATAGAACAATACGTGTCACCTCAAACTAAAGGTGATCTTCGAAAAAATTTGTATGCAAAATTCTTATTATCAGCCAATCAGTGTATGCAGACTTTTAGCTGACGTGACAATCATACGCACATTCACAAAATTTCCCAGTAATTATTATTTCTGAAATTTTTTATTGTGAAAAGCTTATTTTTGGCTGAAAGTGAAAGATCGACAATTTTTCAAATTGAAACTTAATCAGTTTTAAGAGATAACCCTATTTAGATAGAGGTGTATCTTAGACTTTTGAGGCTGACTGTATTTATGTACTGTTTCAAATTACATTTAGGACTTTGGGCTGTTATATATGTACAAAAAATTATATATAACGAGCGACCATCTTGGAAGGGTAAACTGAGAAGATATATCACCTTAAGGTCTTTGACGATATTGAATAAAGGTTAAATTAAACCTCAATAAAGCTTTAGCATTTGTACAATGTTCACGCAAAGTCTGTCACACCATAATTGGAAATCGCGTTCATTAAGCTAAATTAATTAGAATCCATGTTCGCTATTCGTCAACTCCTGTTTACGTCATTCGTACAGATCCGCGATTTCTCTGGAGAGTGATAACGAGATTACCATCTCCAGTTGTTTAGAAGTCATTTTAAGTGCAGTGATTGTAAAGCTTACTTGTGAACCCTTTCATTAATTAATTAACGCGTAAAGGATGCTCAATATCTGAATTTCTAACTGACAAATAAACTACTTTACAGCTTTATGGTTACCATGAATGTCGTATTAAATACTCGGAGCTGGAACCCCCTTTGTACAGTAAACCTTTTTTTGATGGGGAAATTTAGGGGGATATCTTGTAACGGGAGTCAGAACGTATCTTCTTAAGATAAATTTTATTTTTTGATTATCTTTTACTGTTCATGAAATGGCATTAACATTTTACTTAAGTATAACAGATTAAGGATCACATGCAAGAAATATTTAACTCGGTAGGCAGATTTTCTTTTGACTGGTAAAATTTGAAGGGATTTCCCCTCCCCTTTTAGAAGGTGCGACATGGCCGTCCCGATGACCATATCGGGGGGTTTGCGTAATTTAAAGGGGTGTGGGTTTCCCGGAATGATGAGAATTTTTAGAATTTTAATATGACTTTTATTAAGAATTTCTTAGATTACGATATCGAACAAACATATTGGAGAATAAAACCGAAACACGTAGTCTTAATTAACACAGACCGCAATTAGATCACTTATCAATAAAATTATATTATATCCGCCTAATCCAAAAAACATTCGCGTTCAGAATATAATCTTCCTACCGGTTGAATACTCAACGCCCAATCTCTTCAATTATTTTCCAAATTGTACAATGGGGTACCTTGTTTAAAGGGAGGTGGGTCTTGATTCTAGGTAAGCCGTCTATCAAACTTTTATCTTCTGAACTGAACTTTCTAAATTGCCATTCTGCTCACTAAAACTTCTATCCTTCTAAAGGCATCTTATTTACATGCTTCGTTTCACTTCTTGGATTTTAAAAAAAAATTTTCCATTAATCGTGGCCGTCAAAGAACACAGAGGTTATGTTAGAGGAAGAACGCGTGAGATGTCACAAAGGGATTAAGAGTTAAAAGACAGGGCTTCATAGAAGCCATTTCAAAGGTCGGACGGACACATTATTTGAATTGATTTTGAAACTTAATTTTATTTTGTATTTTCTCACAATTCTATAAAAAAAATCAAAAGGTTTTGATTGTATGAGGTGTATATTGGTTTTTGGAGAACAATTTCCGTACGTGTAGAAATTTTTGTAGGGAACCTCCACTTACGTCGGTGTGAGGATTGTAGCGTTTTCTCGCCTCGCTGCTGGAAGATCGACTTCCCTATGCAGATAACATTACGCCGCTCGTATCCACGCGTGCACCCTTAAAATATTGCAGGATCCTTTAATTTGACATCACACCGCCAACCGATGACTGTAAGAAAAACAACAAAGGGATTCCACCTGTGAGCTGAACCTCGAAGGAAATTCGAGGTGTAGGGGGGGGGGACCGTCCCGTTTAATTTCAATAAAAACAGCTACTTTTGTCCTCTTGTGAAGTTGGTGAGAGAAAAAGAAGGGTGGGGGACGCCCTGAATGTTCTCCCACAAAATTAGGATGGAACAGCGAAAATGTTCTATCATTTACATGATGTTCAAAATTGTGGCCAAAAACGACAAACATGAGCCACGGCACTTCCTCCTCGTGTCGGCTGAGGTAAAAGTAATCAGATACTCGAGAGGATCAGAATGCTACAGGGGCTCAGAAGCCGTAAAATCAATCAAATTCGAATGGATCACAGCTGATATTCACAATAATACACTTATATTGACTTAAGGACCGAAAACGTTCGGGAAACCGGGTTTTGCAAAGCGTATAAAAAGGAAATATTTATGATATTTACGTCACTTAGGGTTAGAAATGTATATAAAATTGTTTTTTAAAAATAGTATTAAAATAAAAATTATTCAAGAAATATTTTGACAAAAATGAACATAGAAGATCCATTTTTAAAATATTTCCTCTTGTGTGAAAATGCTTCTATTATAATAATATTTTTTTCTAATATCTCAGACCTCTGTACAGAGGCTCAACTAGAATGTTTGAAATATATAACTTAGAAGTGGGTTTATATCCATGTTTTACGACAACAGAGGGGAGACATTTTAAGAAAAAAACGCCAATAATTATATTTCAAATGGTTGCAACTCTGAAAATAATGTGAATTTTTCAAAACTCACATAGTTGAGCTTCTGTACAGAGGTCTGAGCTATATACAGGCAAAATATTATTATAATACAAGCATTTTTTACAAAAGGAGAACATTTTGAAAAAAGCTTATTCTAAGTTAATTTTTTGCCAAAATGTATTTAAATAATTTTTTTTTGTCAAAATGTCCTTAAAACAATTTCATACATGTATTCTAATCTAAGTGACACTAAATATCATGAAAATTATCCATTTATGCCCCTTTTTAAAATCACGGTTCTGAACGTAGTCGGATATCTTAACGTTGAACCTGATTATATATACGCTATATGTGTTGACAAGGCAAACTGAATAATAAGAAATAATAGGTACTTATCTTGTAAATGAGATACAATCTCTGAACTCGCCAAAGAGAAATATTTCATACTTTCCAATAATCAAACATTTATAATTCAGGAATGAGACTACAATTCAGGTAGTACTATCGTGGCAATTTTTTCCATCTAACATCTATTCTCTGTCTCACTGACTATTTATACAGTAAGACGCCGCTTAACGCTGTTTCGTTTAGCTCTGTTTCGGTTTAGCGCTCTTTCATTTCAACCCGGGGATTCCCCGAAATTACTCGCAGCGCTACGTGGATTTTCCGAAATTGTAGGTTTCAAAATATGTACATAACATATCCGAAACAGAATAGTTGTGTTTCTTGTTTGGTGCGGTGCTGTACGGATGCATTTTTATCATTTGAAACATTTGTTGACATTATTGTAAGTAAAAATTTATGTAATACTATAACGATTAATACAGTGACAAATATTATGATCTTTAGTTTTTATCATGGGTGATAATGAAAACAAGAAAAAGAAAGAACCAGAAAAAGATTTCACTGGAAACTAAAATGCAAGTGATTTGAAGATTAGATTCTGGTGAACGTCAATTTCAAATTAGTGCTGCATTGAATTTGGCAACTTCAACAAGATGCCTTCTTGACAAAAAGGCAGAAAATTGGAAACACAGAATAGACTGAATGATCTGACTGACTTAGAATTTTATTTGTTTTATACGTATATATTCGTTTATATTGTTTTTATTTTTGTAAGAAATAAATGTTTGTGGTTTTATTTTTATTAAAAAAACATAATTATTAAATTTAATACCTAACCAATTTTCTATCCATCTTCCCCTAACCCCATTATTTACATGTTAAGATAGCCTCGTTTAGCGCTGTTTCGCATTACGCTCTACTTTGATGGAACGTATCCCCCGCGTTAAGTGGGGTCTTACTGTATGTTATTTAGTAGTGACATCCATTTGTGTGGCGTTGAGTTGTTCTAGCTCAAAGTGCTAATTTAGCTGAATGGAAGAAACTTGTTAGATAGCATAAACTTAACGGATAGCTCGTTATTACACGCCATGATGAGTTTCGGGGGCTTCAATTGGACACCTTCTATCGGAGGGCATAAATGACAACATTTTTCTTAATATAGTGTCCTATTT
Source organism: Trichonephila inaurata madagascariensis (assembly GCA_019973955.1). NCBI lineage: Eukaryota > Metazoa > Arthropoda > Arachnida > Araneae > Nephilidae > Trichonephila > Trichonephila inaurata. Next base: position 334,118 of record BMAV01006467.1, read on the forward strand.
TCTATTTTTTTAGAATAAAAAAATTGTGTTATTTGGTTTATGTATGCTTCTGAAAATTCAGCGCACGAACTAAATTAATTATTAATTTCAGCAGAGTTTTGATTAACTTATTTATGTGTCATGGAAGTGTTATTAAGCATTTGGGTAAACAACAACAATTATTATAATTAGTATTTTTCGTAAACTTGATGGCGAACGTACAGGGAGTAATTCCCTACCATTCAAGAGATCTAAATCGAGTTTTAGTAATAGTTTTTTTTTATCTCATTTTACAATGTTCAAATATTTATATTAATAAAGGTATTATTTTTAATCCGTTATTTTTAATGTTTTTTTAAAAGATGTAAACAATTATTCACAAATGTAATTCATCAGAAATACATTCTAATTAGAAAGTAATGTAGAATGCTGCTCCTTCATCAAAGAATTTGTATTTTTTTCCCCTTTTAATAAATAACTGAAAGTAAAAAAAGTAGCAGTTTTCCTCGGAGGTTTTCTCTTTTCTTAGAAATTGGAGCTTAAGGTCCAATTAAAAGTAAACATAATTTACCTAAGAAAAGGTTTCCAAGCATCAAACTTTATTTTTTCCAACGTTTCGCTACATTTTTCTACTTTCAATCATGTTATTGCTGGAAATTTGCATCGTTGTATTTTCTCTAATGAGCTGCTCTTTTATCTAAGTAAATCAAATTATAATAAGAATAATTAATAAAAAATAACATGGGCATACATCTATCTCGCCTGCTTCGTTTTTTTTTAATTCCCTTTAAGAGAAATTTTGAATGATAAGCGGTTTCTTATCTCTGCTGCTTGCACGAGTCAAGCTCGGGTTTTAATTTACTCTACTAATTAACGAACACAAATTCTGTTTTTTTTTATTCCTCCATAATTCTTTCAAAAGAATCATTTGCGCTTCGACACAAATTTCCCTTTTATGGAGAAAAAAAGTAAAATAATTCTATTAGCTTGAGAAGAAGTAAAACTCTTGTTTGGCATGTTAATACCATTTTTTGAAATACTTTCTCAACGCAATGAATATTTCGTTCTTGAATAGAGCCAAGATATTTTCAATCCATGAATTATGCATGTTTGTTTAATATTCGAATGTACTAAAACTTTGAATATGTGACGGATCTATTCGCGATCCTTCCACTAATCCTCTTGGAAAATATTTGTCCATCTTTCGCGTTTATTCACAACCAACCCTCGAAAAAAAACGTGATATTCAATTAAATCTACTTTTATAGTCAGGGTTTCTAGTGAGGGGAGGGGAGAAAAAAGAGGAGTCAGGTGAGATTTTTACAGATCAGGTATCACCATAAATTATTTAAATTTTCAAATATTAATTAGACCAGTGCTTCTCAAACTTTCAATATTTGCGACCCAATATTCAATTATAATTTCCATCGCCCCCTCCCCTTCCTTACAATAACAATATACTGAATTCAATAATACTATACTTTGACGCTAAAGCTATTTGTACGTCTTTAACCTGTTTAGTGCCACTGACGTATATAAACGCCTTGCTCACCCAAAGCGATAATTGCCCCAGATGTACATATACGTTTTTTCAAAGTAAGATCTTTTCTATGCATTGCTATCCATAAAATTATTTCGAAGGTTTTGGATTGCAATAAAAGGATCTTGACAGTATTTTTGAAGTATTTTGGAATATGTATTTTGATCTCCGGAATATTAATTGAGTTTTTTTGCTGTTTGAAGCTACATAGCCATTACAGCAAAGTAATATTTTCCAAAAATAGTTGAAACACATGTTCAAAGATTAAGAACTACGTAAAATTATACCTCGCCAATAAGATAAGCATTGCATTTAAAACACTCAGCCATGTGCTGAGAGTCAGAAAGGAGTGCTAAAAATTTTGGGGTGCGTGATGGCAGGCTGATACGTAAAGGGGGCCTGCGAAGTCCGAATGTTTAAGAATCGCTGTAATGGAGCTTAAATAGAATTAACTGCATGTCACTGCTAAGGCCTTATCACACTCTCATATTAGAAACAACCGTTTGGGAAAAATTTTCGAGAGGCTTTGAGGGCGAAAGGCTACCGTAAACAAAACGATACTCTCTGACGTCAGCTACGCCCTATCTTCACATAGAAAAATTACTCGCCGATTTTTCTGCTTCGGAAAATGAACATCCAATATTATTTCTTTTATTCCGCTCGCACTTTAGTTGACTGTCGTAAACAGAAATAGAGCACAATTCTGGCTAAAATATTATACGCCATTAAAATATTATACACCATTAAAATATTATATGCCCTTTCTGATGCGTTTGATGCCATCTTGTTTATGACGTAGGGAGCCAAAGATCCCCTTTGGGTAGAATTTCAAGCAATTTTTATTTCCAGTAATTCTTTCAGCTCATTGGGAAAAAGAAGTTTGGAGTTGTTGCTATGATAACTTAGTAGAAATTGCTCAGAAGGGTTGATTTCTAGGAGAATTGCTCTAAATACGTATACATGTGATAAGGTCTTTAAGTGGTGTTATTTGGGGTTTTGTCAATGTTATATTTTTATTCAATGATGTTACATCCTTAAATAACAATATTTACTTTTTTCAGAGAGGATTTTTGCTTTTTTATTTATTCCTTTCTCCCCAAAACGGTGCCATTGGGAAGCGAATGGAGTAACTTTTTATCGGCATTTAAGGGATTAATTACAAACCGTACAAATTATCAAGATAATTGTTAATTTTTGTACATAATTTTATATATGATAAGCCCAAGGGGTCACTAATAATTATTAAACTTGTTTCTTTATAGTATTGTTAAATTAATTATTAAATACATTGTGCAGTACTGATACATCAATAAGTTTTTTTCTATATCAGCGCAAATGTGTGTATTTTATTATGTCAGAATGTATTTTGTTTCATTACTGTTAGTAAATTAATAATTTTTTAAAAATAATCTTTTGTTTACGACTTTTTAATATGCTCGTGCCCTCTTTGCGGAGTTATCACGCCCCCTAGGGGGCCCACCGCACAGTTTGAGAAACGCTGAATTAGACTAGGATTTAAAGTGGCAATTGGTCACTAAACCTAGAGCAACGTTTTAAGCTGTGGGATAATTGAATTGATCCTAAGTTAAAGTGGTCGATATGCCTAGTTTTCGTATAATTCGTGCATCTTGCCATTCTTCCACTAGTATTGTTCATATTGAGACATTTTCTTCTTGAATTTTAATGAGCTAATCTTGATAATTTGGTTCATCAATAAATAAGTTGATTTTAAATACGTTTGGTATTCATTTCCTTCCTCCCACACATCTAGGCGGGCAAGAGAAATGGGATAATCCCTTACAAAAATGTAGCGAAAATTCAAGTTGGAAGACATAAAAGCTATAAACATAGTTGGCTGAGGACTGCTTTTAATACAGCGTTTCTTGAATTGTTGATAACTCTACAAGGGAGGGACCTCAAAAGATTATTTAAAAAACTTATTAATCTATTGAAAGTAAACAAACAAAAAATACATTCTGAGATAATAAAATATAAAATACACATTTGCATTGATGTAATACACTTATAAATGTTTCAGTACTGCACAATGTATTTTATAGTTAATTTAACAACACTACGTTAAGAATAAGTTTAATAATTACCAGTGAACCCCATGGGTTTGTCATATACAAAATTTCATACAAAAATTAATTTTTATCTTGATAATCTGTATGGTTTATAGTTAATCCCTGAATTACTGATTAAAAGTTGCACAATTCCGCTCCCCAAAGTCTCCGTTTTCCACGTAGGTGCGCGTATGTGATGTATTGGGGGGAGGGAGGAAGAAAAGCAATAAAAATAAACAAATCCTCTGAAATGAGAACACTGTCAAGGTCTTTTTATTGCATTCTAAAGCCTTGGGAATAATTTTATGATAGCAGTGCACAAAGAAGATCGTACTTAGGAAAGATGTATATATACGTCCGAGGAAATTAACGCATTGGCTGAGAGAGACGCTTATATACGCCGGTGTTAATTAATAGATTAAAGTTGTATTTTAGTTTTAGTGTAAAAGTACATTATTGAATTCAATATACATTGTTATTTTATGGAGGAGAAATTATGATTGAATCATGATTGCGCGATGAAAATTATGATTAAATATTGGATCATAAATATTGAAAATTTGAGATGCACTGTTTTAATTAGATTAAAAGATTAATTAAGTTTGTATGACAAGGTAAAAGGCCGTACAAAATATTGGAGCATAATTTCTCAAAAGGTTCGAAGAACTCATTAAATTCATTTTTTTCGTTGAACCCTGTATTTTATCATCGCAATCGTAATCAAATTCCGTGATTTCTAACAGTTGAATTGAATACATGCATTATTCTAATATTTACTATTTATTTATTTTGCTATATCATTTAAGATAGAACGTTTTTCTTGCTCTTGTAAGTATTAATGACAGCGGTTTTTTTTTTATTAAATTTATTTATTGCGTTATTTTTTTTTAATTTAATGCTTGTATAGTCAACAGATATGTGTTTCATTTCAAAATTATTCCATGTAAGAAGACAGTGTAAAAAACATAATTAAAAATATTAAACATCAAAGCATTACTGTAAAAATTTATCTTTCAGATGCCACACATTCACACTTCTTCAAACTTGATACTGCATTTTCCTTTTTTTTAACACTATTATAATTACCTTCATTCTATTAGTAATAGTTAATATGCGTTTAGCAAAAGTACTGACGTAAAAGATTAATTAATTTATCGTTTTAGGAAGGAGATATGAAGCAACAAACGCTTTTATCTCTAAAAATGTTTGTATTGACTTGAGGTAAAAAAATGGCTGCTTTAACACTCTTGTACATTCATTTATTACATCAAAATTATATTTTTTTTCTTTCCTTCTTTCATACTTTATTAGTCAAATGTTACAATGTTTATCTACGTTCTTTATTCTGTGGCAATCTAATTACCGTTGCCACTTCACTTCCACTAAATATGATCCAGAGCGCGAACGTGGTTAAAGTTACAGGTACTTTGTAAAACATAGTTTCATTAAACAAATGTTGGTAAATTTTTCTATTTTCTTTACAGCGATGAATTTTTATGCCCTGCGGATAATTTGATAGAGCATTGAATCACCTCGTAGTTGTTAACTTTTAATGAGTACGTTAATCGCGCGGTTAATACATTTTTCGCCTTTATTTTTCAAGCAAAAAAAAATGTATTTTCGCCCTATGATATTCAAAAGATAGTAAAATAACTTAAGAATTCTGAAGGGTAGTTTCATTCTTCTCGTTGCTGGGAAAGTCATAATGTTCCATAACTTTAAAGCTATTGTGAAGGTAAAAATCGGGCCAGACATTGACGATGGGGATAATTTTTTCGCCCCCCAACCTAATCATTTTTAGAATTCAGCACTAATTGTTTAAATCATTTGTTATAGCTCCCATTAATGTTATGAATTGGGATAATGTCATTTTTACGACGGAATGTAGCGCCAGGAAAACAATCCCCTCCAGAAACTCCGAAATGTTGCTAATTTTGTTTCCTGAGGAAGTTCTGACGTTGATTCTAGTGAGGCATTGTTTATCTTAATCTGCATTATCAGTCGTGACATATAATGGGATTAAATCCTGACATTGTTTGAATACTTTGAATTCCTTATCCAAATGATTTATAGTTGATTTTGAATTTATGCTTTTGGGAGCATTATCTTAGTAAAGTAAAATTGATGTATGATAATGAATATTATGGAGACATGCCTATAGAAATATTATGTGTGATTTATTTAGAGTTGTGGAAAATTTTGCACTATTATTAGCTGTGGTAAACATAGCTATAAATATTTTCCTTTTTTGGGAAGTAAAATTTTTTCAATAAGTTCAGTTACATATGCACTTGTACATTGATAAAAACAATTTTGAATATACACAGTGTGGCAAATAAGTTTTAAGACTGTGTCCGTGAAAATAAATAGAAAAAAACTAGAAATTTAAATTTCCTGTTTTGGGTTTTCATTCAAAAAGGGCCCCTCCGGCTTCAATCCCTTTTTACATGGTTTATAAAGGAATCGAACGCCTGTTGAAAATCACTTTTGGAAAGGGCCTGCAAAGCATGCTTTCGAAGCTACTTGAAAAGGTAAAAAATATCCTAAAAAATTAAAACCCTTTTAATTTCTTTTTAATTTTTGGGAGAAAAGGGAAAGTCCCCGGGTCTTCGGGGGTCCCGGTGTAGGGTTTTCCCTTCAACATTTTTTTAAAAAATCAAGAACAAAAAGGGGAGGTGCAACTGGGTGCATTGTCGTGAAACAAACACCCGCTTTCAGCCCGATATTCGGGGGGGGTCAAGAATTCGGGCCAAAAAGCTTTTTAAAACGGGTAAGTAGTACTGCCCTTGAAATTTTTTTGCCCAATTGGAACAAATTTTTGGGGGTAATCCCCCTTTAGAAATGGAAGAATGCCATGGCTTTTTTTTTTGTTTTTGGGAAGGGAAATTTTTTTTTTTTTTTGGTTTTGCGGTGAATTTTCTGACTTCCTTTTCCGCACTTTTTTTTTTCCCAAAGGTCATATTAAAACCCCAGGTTTCATCACCTGTAACAATGGACTTCAAGAATTTTGGGATCTTTTTTCAGGGTTAAAATGATTTTCTTTTAAAATTGGCACTTTCTCATTGCTTTTGTTAAAAGGGGATAAAAAGGGGGGTTTGGGAAAAAATTTAACACAAACTTTTTGTTTTGCCATGCAAGATGATTTAAATTGCTTCTTTGTTGATGTTTAAAGAAATCTGCCAAATTCTTAATGACCCAGGATCGTTTTTCCACGAAATTTCGTACTTTTTTCAATAATTTTTAGGTGTTTTAGATGAAATTGATCTTCCCCCTACGCTGATTGGGGGTTTTTACCGTATCACTTCCATCCAAAAAAAAGTTTTTTGCCACACAAAAAACGTTTGGTTCTCAAAACCAAAAGCCAAATAAACTTGTTTCATGAGTTGGTATGGTTTTAAGCACACCCAGTTTTTTGGGAAATTTGATTACAGCTCTTTTTTCTATCCTTTAAAAATCAAAGTTAAAAAATTTACTTTTGTAACAAAAAGCTTGTTTTCACAAACCTTTTCTTAACTAATTGCGCTCAACTTGTTGGCAGTGTACCAGCAGACCACATGGGCACTATGACGCAGGCTCATTTGCATTCATGGCGCCATTACAGCCTGCGCTCTGGGACTAGTCTTAAAAATTATTTGCCCCACTGGGGAAAAGGGATTTCGATAATTTCCCTTTGATTAATTTCTTTTCAAAAACACGTCGCCAAATGCCACGATCACTCAATAGCGGAAAACCGTTCTCGTGCATGTTTAAACAATAATTATAAAAATGACAGCATTTGGCGACATCCTTTTATTTGGTGAAATGAGCCGTCGGTATAATACGATAAGTCAGTGCTTCTCAAACTCAATATTGGCGACCCAATTTTAAACCATAATTTTCATCGCCCACCCTCCATGTAATAACAATGTATTGAATTCAATAACACTATACTTTGACACTAAATCTACAATTGACTTTTAAACCCTTTAAATGCCACCGGCGTATAAAACGTCTCCCCTCAACCGGTGAATTAATTGCCATGGACGTATGTATACCGTCTTTTCCGGGAAATACGATCTATTTGGGAGGATTTTTCTTATCTCAGAAATTTTCTTATTTATTCCCTTTTTTACCCCCCTATAACACCCCCCATACGCTCGCCCTTTCTTGTTAAAAAGGTGGGGCCCCGGGGGTCAATCCTAAATTTTAACCCCTTTAAAGGGGTCAATTATAAAAACCCTACAAATTATCAAAAATAAGTGTTAATTTTTGAGTATATTTTTATATTACAAGCCCATGGGGTCAAAGGTATTAAATTTTTTTTTAGTATTGTTTAAAAAAAATTTATAAAATAATTGGGAAAATAAAAACTGATATATTTATAAGTGTAAATTTGTACTTTTATTTTTATTAAGTCAGAATGTATTTTGTTCAGTAAAAAAAAATTTTTTTTAAGTAATCCTTCGTTTTCGATTTTTTTGCCCCGCGTTCCCCCTAGGGAAAAGGGGGCACCTCCCCTTTGAGAAACACTGTGATAAGTTCTAGAAATACTTACAGTTATCGCTAAAAAGCATTGATAGTGTTAGGTTCTCGTATAATTTTTTTTTATTTCAGCGATACCATATGATGAACATTCTGAGTATGGTGGTGAACAGTTTTTAAATATTACTCTGTATGCGAAAAAAAATTTCAGTAGAGTGCCGATGTTATTTACTCATTAAAAAAATTGTTTCTACATTTATACTAGGCGTTGACCATCCATTTTGATGGGTGTTTTAGGATAATGTATGGCTATATATGTGTGGGAATCGAACCGAAATCTTCCAAAAAAGTTAGATTCTCCAGATAGCGGGGTTTTTATTGGCGTGGTGTCTAGGGGTTTTTTAAGATATATTGATTAACTTTGAAGAGATAGATGAAATAAAGAAACTTGTTGCAAATTAAATAACTTATTATGAATTTTAGGGAAGCATTTACAGGGGGAATATTTACAGAAAGAAAATTAGATAGGCATATTTTAAAGAATAGGAAGATTAGATCAACCTCTCAAGGAGGACGGTTGATATTAAATAAAACTCATTATGCGGTGCTATTGTGACTTACCGCCTGGCGCGGGTGAACGGGCGCTGATGCGCGAAAAACGATGCTTCGCTGTCGGGTGTTAGTGGGCCTCTGCCGAAAAAGGTTGATGTCGGCGTTTTAGTAAGCACGAAAGATGGTGTTGCTGTGGAATACTGTTTTGATTAAATTGCCGTCCTTTGCAAAGGGATATGATCTAATCTCTTACACATGGAATATCCTACATATATATTTAAATTATTGATATCTAAATCTTAGTATTAAGCTTCGACTAATAAATATTTTCATCGCCCTTACCTCTTGATTTAAGAAGAGTAGGATTTAAATTTCTAAAACGGAATATATTTATCTTTTAAGCCTCCATAACAAATGTATCCGGAATATCGTATCTTTTACACCCCCGGAGTCTATTTCCGCAAAACCCGCTCTTAGCGAATTTCTACGCAACGAAAAAAAAAAATGTTGCCACCTTTCAAGGGCGTACGTCTAATAGTTACAAAACAGGCATGTTTTTTTGTACTGTAATCCCCCCTCAACTCCTCTTGGGACTCGATTTACACAGAATCTGTTGATAGTTGATCTCTACTCAACAAATGAAACATGTCTGCCAAATTTCAAGCCTGTAGTCTAATGTTTAAAAGCAGTTTTTGCCTGTAACACCCCACAAACCCCTGTTTCGAATCGATTTCATCAAAATCAATGGTGCTAAATCAAAACATGTCGCCGAATGCAGAAATCCTTTTGCAAACATGAGTGACAATGGTTTTCCACTATTATTTGGGAATCATGGCATTTGGCGACTTTGCGCATACACTCACGAACCCTTTCTCAAACAAGGAGGGAGGGGGTTGGAAAAAAAATTCACTGAAATAAATTAAAAAAATTTTTTTTGGCGAATATATGCTAACGTCTCCTTTGAAATATCAGCGAAGCTCCCTGCGAAATTTCGAAACGATGCGATCAACGGTGTGGATTAATATAAGTCTTAAGACTGTGCACAAACATTCAAATTTATGTATAAGATTAATCAATTATGGAAATAAAATTTTTTTAAATAACTAACTCAGCCAAGCGCAATCAAAACAAGTAATAGAAAAAAAATTAAGTCATTTCCTACTTAGATCAACAAATTTTTTTTTTTTTATTTTAGCTACTTTTTATTAAATAGTTACAATTAATATAAATATGTATATACATAGGACAGAATCACAACACTAAGTGATAATTAATTTTTATTAATTATCATTAAAGTATCGTATTGTCATCCAAAACAATCGTGTCTATAAAATTTCAGTTTAACTGAATACTTTAAAACGTGAAAAAAAAAACCTTTTAAAGTTTTGACACAAGTCTTTAAAAGGTTCGCTAAGTCGCAAAAAATGATGACAACGTGGCTGTATTTGTAATTCATTAAATGATGAGTTTTAATCAATTAATTAGTTTTAATTATAATTAAATTATTGTATTGTGATCCAAAATAATCATGTATATAAAATTTCAGCTCAATGGAGCGCCTTAAAATGTATTTTACTAACGATTAAAAATTCCACCAAGATAAATAAAGATATAGAGAGTGTGAGCTAATTGTAGGAATTGAAAAATAATTTTGCTACACATTGTTTCATCTTTAAAAGAAATTTTTTGTGGAAAGATATCGGGAACGCGCAACTTATAGTACTAAATTAAGCTCAGTTTCAACTTTCAGACGAATCTCTTATTGAATTCACGGATATGTAAATGATTTAATTTAAATAAATGTCCATACCATTGAAATTTAAAAAAATAGTTTTAAGACTCCCCGTATTATGTTAAGGCAGTGTTTCTCAAATTTTGGGGGCCCCCGGGAAAAGATATCGAAAAAAAAAAGGTTTAAAAAAAAATTAATTTTTTTGGGAAAATAAAAAAAAAAATACTTTCTGATATAAAAAAAAATACAGATTTACTTGATATGTTTTTATATGTATCATCCAAAAAAGGTCTCAAAAAATAAAAAAATTCTATTTTTAACGCTCATTAGCTTTTCCTTTTGCCTTTTATAACTAAAAAAAAAGGGAAATTTTTTTGTTTGTTTTGCTGTAACCCCAAGATGAAAATTTTTTATTACGTTTTTTTTTTAACTTAAACTATTACTTTTGCTGGCTTTCGAATTTTGGTATGGTTACCTGCACCCCTTTTTTTTAGGGAATTTTTAAAATTATATAATTTGTTGCGTTTTTTTTTCACAATGTAAAAAGATTTTTTAAACCATTGATAAGCATATTGAGCATTTTTGAAAGTTTAAATTTGGGCCCAAGATTTTTTTTTAAAGGGTGTACGGGAAACATATAATAAAAAAATCGTTTTCTGTGTGGGGGAAAAACTGTTTATTTGTTACCAATGCCCTTTTAAAGGATAATTTCTAATATGACGGTTTAAGGGGGACAAAATAAATTTTGATAACATATCCCCTTTTTTTTGGGGTGAAAACTTTTTTTTAGAATCTTAAGGTCCAGCCCGGGGAAAGCCCGGCACGCCCACTATTTTTTTAAAAATATTTTTTTTTGAAATGCTGCTTTTTTCCCCAAATGAATAACTTAGGGGTTTTTTAATTGTGATGTTGTACGACTGATTATGGTTTATAAATGTAAATGAGCAAAAAATAAAAAAAAAAAATTGGGCATCTGTGATCTCTTTTTAAAAGGAAAATTGAAGCTGATGGGGAAAACCCTTGGGGAAATAATGTATATTAATAAATGTTAACGAAAGAAAATTTTTTGAGAAAAAAAAACATGAAACGAAGGGAAAAATTTCTTTAAGCACATTAAGAATTTTTATAAAAAAAAGGCCATAACTGTACCGCAAAATGCACTCCACCCTGTAAAAAGACAAAACAAGGAAAATTCAACAGGATATTTGTCGATCATAAAAAAGAATATTAAAATTACAAAAAGGAACAAAATGTGAAAGGTTTTTTTTTTGCAAAAAATTTTCCTTAATGTTAGAAAAATTGTCTGTGATTTGTGCCCTTTTATTAAGGTCACGCACTTTTGGGAACAATTTAGTTCAGTTTTTTGGATATTTTCTCAAATTATGAAAGTCAATTGAAAAACCCTTTTGAAAAAAGGTAATTTTTTTAGTTAAATTATTCACTGAAATTTGTTTTTTTATCTTAAAATTTTGGAAAATAATTATAAAAAAAAGGGGTGCATCACTCCCCGCGCCCATTAACGAGTATCGAGTGCCCACCTGTTTCCCGGGTTTTCTCCCCCAAATTTTAAAAAAAATAACCCCCAATTAAGGGAAATTTTATATTCTTTTTATTAAACTTTTAAAATTTATTCTTTAAAATTAATTCTTAAAAATCTTTTTTATAATATGAAAAATTCTTTTTAAATAAATCATTTTACTTTTTTTATACATTGTCATTTAAAATTTGGTTTTACTCTCCTTACAATTGTTTATTTATATCAAGAAAATTTAATTATCTTTTTTAAAAAAATTAAAACCCCGTGTTTTAAAAAAGGGGTGGGTATCACAGCCAGTATAAGAAAAAAAAAGTTTAATAATTATCAGTGTTTTTATGGGCTTTTCTTAGAGCAAAGTTTTTAAAAAGGAAGGCTAAAAATTAGAAATTGACACTCAGTTTTTTTTAATTTAGCCCCAGATCTATATTTTGTCTTCAAAGTACCCAAATGCAGAAAATCTGAATTCACAAGGGTATGTTTTTAAAAAATGGGTAAAGTATAAGAAATGCTTTTGTTTTTTTTGCAAAAAATTCAGCATCCACCTCCATCCAGAATTCAAAAAAAGTGATTTTTTTACAAAAAATTTCCCCCTTTTAAATTTTGTCACTAGATGGAAAAAACTATGAAAAACCCCTTTTTTGGCGGGTTGGGGAGCCCTTCTGAAGTATTTTTTAAAAGGATCCCTAACCCATTTTTGGGAACTTTTCTATCAATTTGCCCCCCCCGTCTGTGTACTTGTTGATGGCCCTTTTTATCGTCGGGCTCGCTGTGATTTAAAAAAAATATTTTGATTTTGTTTTTTAACCACTGCCGTAAATCCAATACCGTGAATTATAATTAACACGTGAATTGTAAAATGTACATTCAAAGAGATTCGGTAGCTAATCGATTCGGCCAAGACTGACAAAATTTTACGAAGTAAAATTTTGCATTTTTCAGACGTCTGTTAGGTTCCCCTGGAAATCACATGAACGTTCGGGGGATGCCAGATGTAATGGATATGATAAAAGAGCAACATAGATTAGGCTATTTTTTAAAAAACATTTTTTACTTTTTGAAAAAGGGCCCCGGGAAAAAAAATAAATCTTTAATTAAATATTATTTCTCCAAAACTGTTTCCCAAATTTTAAAAATTTGAGACAGAAAATAAAATAATTAACCTATTACTTAAAAAATAATTTTCTTAAAAAAATATATTACTTAAAAGGGAACATATATAAAAAAAAATTTAAAACTTTTCTTATTAATACTGAATTAAGAACAAGTTTAATAAATATTAGGCTTCCATGGGCTTTTCTTGCAGAGGTTTTCAAAAATTTTTTTGAAAATTTACCCTCTGAGTTCTTTTTTTATATTTAGCTGATATCTATATTTTTTTCTTCTAAGCAGCCACCGCATTTTTTTAATATGTTCCAATTTAAAAATCAGAGAAAGGAAAAAAAAATAATTATCCCATTACTTAATTTATTTTTTATTAAAAAATAACATATACAAAATTTAATACTTATTTTTTTAATTTGTAAGGTTTTAATTAAAGTGTATTGTAGCTTTAGGCCCCTCAAATTTTGCATTCAGTAATTTATTAATGTATAAAGGGGGGCGATAAAAATTGGGGATTGAAAAAGGGGGGGCCCCGTATTGGGAAAATTTGAGAAACACTGTGTTAAGGGGAAAAGGACCAAAATCAGAACATATACATTTTTTCGTATATGAATAATTCATCTACATTAACCGGTGTATTTTAGCCAATAAATTTTTATGGAGGAAAAAAGTATATTTTAATATATCGTTGAATTTTGTGTCAAATAGGGGTTAAAAAAATTTTATTTGGGTGTGTAATGCTTTTTTTTACTTTTAAATTAGATTTAATTTAGCCAAATTTGTAAAATTCACAAGCAAACCCAAATTTTATGTTATAATGTTGGGTTCAGTAAAAATTGGACTAGAGGGCCCAAATTGGCGTCATTTTGGTGACCAAAATTGGTGACTTCGGATCAAATTTTTTTTTACATTTTTTTTTGAGTTTCGGAACCCTCTGGATTCCCTTTTAGGGAAATTTTTAGAGAAATCAACTAATTTCCAAGACCTATGCCGCAAGCGCGTTTTTCTCAAATTATCCGCGAAAAATTAATAAATAGGGAAAGAGCTCGCCGAAAGTGAGTTTTAGTCTTTGTTTCCCAGCGATGGGGTTAAGGGATTTTTGGGACCGTTGGTTTGGGGATTACTTGGGCTTTTTCCCAAAGAGTGATTGCTTGTGAATAATCTTTTTTTATACGTGTATTTTGGGGCACCATTTTTGTTTCGTGCTGTTGAATGTGTGAAGACCCCTTTTGAGACTTATTTTTTTGAATATTTGCTGCTGAATCCTGTAATTAAAGTATTGGATTTTCTTACAATAAATTCTCATCGCTCTTTTAAAAACTTTTTCTTGTTTTGCGACTTTTACGGTATAAAATCTTCAACCCCCGATCCCAAATTTAAAAAATATTCTCCCCTTTCTGTTCTGTTTCAAAACCTATTTTTTGATGCAATCAGTGGTCTACATTCCGTTCCGTGTAAAAGTAGAACCTGTTTTGTGCGGTCCTTTTATGCTATTTCATTTTTGTGCGATTTTTATGTGCGATCTTTTTTTATGCGGTGTTTGAATTTCAATGGCTTTGGCGCCACTGTAATTTTTTCTCTCTTTTTTCCAGTGGTGTAACAGAGTGTTAGGACCCTGAAAGTCAGGTTTTGCCTTTAATATTTAAAATTGGGTAAATACGTATTTAGCGTAAGTCAGGCCTTGTGCCCCTAGAGTCCTCCCGTGATGCGGGAGTGTACGTTACGCCACGGGAAATGTAGACACTTCAAGACGCTCTGTTCATTTGTTTTAAACAGTCCCCCGACAATGTGCATTCAGTCGCTTTCTCTCAACCCTCCAGCAGCCCACGCTTGATTGAAGACAGAACTTTCAATGACTTTGACACTATTAATAATTTTATAGATTATGAAGACAGACAAGAAGAACCTGATTCTTTGAGAGCGGATAAAAATATGCAGGGATCCAGTTTCCCAACAAATTGGAAAAACATTTTCCTAAAAAAGATACCAATTAAGAAAAATTAAAAAATTTCCCAAAATGGCTTCAATCATGAATATCTGATTATCGTAACATTTACAAGCAACTGACCACCCGACCTTCGTCACAAAAACTTATCTCTTACTTTATGTTGCCAAAAAATAAATCAATTGAAATTGTACCTTCAAGTAACGAAAGTTATTTTCAACTTATTCATTACAGGGCTTTGGATTACGATGAGTAGAAATGAGTTACGTATGTGCATTTTGTAAACTTATCCGTGTATACAGTGAGAAACTATATTTTTAAAATGTTTCCATGAGTAGTATTTAATTATTTATTTTGTTATGGAAGTACTCTTACATAAATTTCGTAAATAATCGGCATATTTTGTAAATGCTACTTTTTTTATACGGTCCCTATCCTCCGCATAAAAAAAAAATTTCTGTAGTATGTCCACGAATTAGTTTGTTTTATGTAAGAATTAATGAAATTTTGAATATTTTTTGTGCTTTTATTTTTATGCGGTCTCTATCTACTGCATAAAAACAGGTTCAACTGTACTTTGTTGTTATTTGGTTTCTCATACCATGCAAGCTAGATGGCTCCTCCTGTCTGCCGAATGGCACTCCAACCCTCATTGTTCAAATTATGCAACTGTTCATACTCATTGCTCAAATTCTAAAACTGTAATTTACAAAAATGTAGTTCTATTTATTTGTTCTTTTTTTCGCAAAATTCGTTCTTGGCACTCCTTTGCAGTTAAATTCATCACTAAAGTCACATCGTCCAACGCTTCAATGATAATGTCCTCAGATTTTGATAAACCTGCAGCTTCCTGGAAAGTTGAGTATTTAATTCCGTTGATTGTTAATATAAGTCTTCGTATGAGACAACGCCTTTCTTCACATGCAACGATTCCAGCTCAGCTGTCGCTGCGATATTTTCTGCCAGAGCTTGCAATAATGTACTGTCGCAACCGTATTGGCGACATTATAGGAAAAGAAGCACAGGTTTCAATTCAACGCATATGGCACATGGGAAATCGGAGTTGCCTACTTGGCGAGTTTGCTTGAATGTTGGCATTGGTGCGATAGTACGTATACTCCGTTTCGCCTTAAGTTGGCAGCGCTGGAAAGGGTACGATGACCAAATCACACACACACAGCCGCTACGGGGTTACTCTAGGAGAAGAGTGTGACACTATAACAAATAAAATTCTCCATATTTGGCAAGCAAAAAAAAAATGCTCTTGAAAAATTTTTTCTTTAAAATTTGTATGAGGTTTTTGATAATAGTATAAGCCTTTTATTTAATCGAGATATTTAAGGGTTTACATTTCAATATGTTTAAAAATATTGATTAATTAACTATCAAGTCGCAAAGCAAATGGCGTTGATTTGGCGCGAATACTTTGGAAGAATGTAATCTTGAAAACCGGTTTTTCAGCCAAATGTTGTTGTTGTCAGCCAAAAGTCAAGTTGTTGTTTTCAACTGTATTCGTTCACAGGTATTAAAGAATAAATGCTTTTAAGATTTGATTAACTTAAAATATATCTTTAAACCCACAATTTCTATAATACATGATACTTTTTAACAATTTTCTGTGCATTTGCTCTTGATTTAAATTCAAAACTAGTTGGAACTACTTTTCAAGCGGATTATTACATTCCTCTTTCACAACATCAACTTGAGGGTGGAACAGAGTATAATAAATTTATAAGAGCATCACGAAATTTTTTTTATATATGTAGAGATAATATTTCTAATGAATATATGAGGTACGAGACACAAAATTCAGTAAAAATTACGGCATTTCTTCGTCTGAAAATGTATTTCGAATTTGTTTTGGGTTTCAACATCTGGCGAACATAGCCTTAAATATATTTGAAATTATTATTATAATTTTTTTATTATGTTATCTTTTCATTTCAAAATTTTTGAATAATCATTTTATTATTATGCATTTTTATTTCATACAAATGAGGTCAAAATGCGTGCTGTCAAGAAAGTTCAAATGCTTATAAATCCATAAATTAATAAACATTAAAATTACCTCTATCAGCCATTTAATACTTTTTGAAAAGAATTGAATTTACTATTTGCGCTGTGTGCAATTTTAGATACATGCATGAACTACTCAGTTTTAAAAAAACGTTTCATTAGATCTTAACTGATAAGTTTTCAAGTAAAATGACTTAATTAAAATCCTTGCTTTTTAAATCAAAATTTTATCCATTTATAAAAAAAAAAGTCTCTTGCACGAGAAATGATTAAATCAGATCTTATCCTGATAGTGCAGAAATTTTTGAAAAGTGGTCAACAAAAAAGGGCGGATAATTAATTCAGAGGAAAGTTATTTTTATTTTCCCTAGAGATTCATTAAAACTTTTAGAATATGAATTTTTTTGTTTTAATTTCCGAATAGCTCACTTAACTAAGAGAGGAAAAATTCCAGATATTTAAGAGACAGATTGTTAAGCTGACGCATATTTTAAAATTAACATTCCTAAGCTCTTTATTGTCATTTAAAAAAGTCAAGATATGATGTGTATGCAAATTTTTTTAGAATGAAGTTATTTTCTACTTAAATGTTCTAAAATGAGTGGGGAAAAATAAAACTCTTTTTGTCACAGATTGTGTTAAATCGTGCCTCGTGAGGCCTAAAATGGCACAGTTGAGACTAGGGTTTATTTCCCGGGAAATAATAAGATTTATGTACTTTTCTATTCCGGGGGAAAACCGCGGGGCCCCAAATCACCCTGAAAAAAGTTTGTTGGCAAAACTTGAAAAATTTATAAAATAAAATCAGCAACTTTAAAAGGGTAATTGACATTAAGAAAAAACAAAATGATGGCCCAAAGTAGGTTTGAAGCTGTGACTACAGTTGAACAGGCCAAAACCAATAAAATTTTCTTGAAAAATTATCAGTCAAAATGGAATTTTTTCTAACTGCAGAAGAAGTATTTTCTTTGTTATTGGAGAATTGAACGAACAAAATTCAGAATTTTTCGAAAAAATATGAAATATTCTCCCCCTTCAAAGAATCAATGGAGAAAACCCCGGTTTAAATTTTAAAAGGATTAATGCAAACACCTGAATTTTGGGAGAAAATACAGAAGCAGCTGCCAATTTTCGATGTTTTTGCGATTTCTTAGTAAAAATTGTTTGGATAAACAAGCCCAAATGATAAAAGGGACAAGGTTTTCTGCGGGAAAAGGAATCAATATCCCAACCCCTTCGCACTCAGAAGAAAAAAAGGATGGAGATATTAAAAAAAAAACCTCTAGCGTTGGATTAAAAAATTTGAAAGCAATTTACCAAAAAAAATTATTTAAGACAATGTTAACTAAACTTTTTAAATACCCCCTTTTTTTTTCCCCTTTTGCAAAAATGCTTTTTTTAAATAATTTTTTTCCTGTATGGGGAAGACCTCTGTCGAGGTGTAAATTTTTGAATTAAAATTGAAGTGGGTTTATCCATGTTTAGACCAGGGAAAACGGGGAAAAAAACCCCGAAATTTATTTGTGGGTTTAATTAAAATATTTGGAATTTTTCAAAAAAAAATGTAGCCTTGGGAAGTTTTTTATTTTATTGCAACACCAAACCAAAAAATTTTTTAGAAATTTTTAAAAGGGGGAAAACTTTTGAAAAAGGTTTTCTGTTATTTTGCCGAAAAAAATTTAAATAATTTTTATCAAAAACCAAAACAATTTTTTAAAAATTTTTAATCAAACATAAATTTTAAAAATAAGAGACTTTTAAAAATCAGGTTTTGGGCAAAAGTTTATAAAAAACCAATTAAGAACAGTTTTTAAAAGGACCCCATCATTTTTCATGAAAAATTTAAATTTAAAAAAAATTAAAAGCTTCCCTAAAATTTTGAGGTTTATAATTTTCATAACCCGGTTTAAGAGTTACACGATTCGCTCCCCAAAGCCACCGTTCAATACGTAGGGGAGCTTATGTGGTTTTTTGGGGATTGTAAACCCCCACGGGAAAGGTCGTTTCATTTTCTTAAAAACCTTTGGAATAATTTTATATTAAAAAATACTTCTTAAATACGTAAATGAATGCTTTGGCTGAGCATTTAGGAGGTTTCAGTCGTATTGTAGCTTTAGAAGCAAAGTATAGTATTATTGATTTCAATACATTGTTATTGTATGGAGGGGGCGCGATGAAAATTATGACTGAATATTGGATCGCAAATATTGAAAGTTTGAGAAGCACTAGCATAGACGGTTGTGGCTCTGCAGTCCTCTGCCTCTTTGTATCATTAAAAACATAATTATGTCTACTATGAATTGTTTTCTTTTCTGTTTCTTTATAATAATCTATTTTAAAAAAATTACCAATGTGTACGAATATACAGGGTGAACACAAAAGATGGACCCGGTTTTAAAATCACATTATCGAAACTAGTGCACATACTACAATAATGTAAGATGTGCACGCAACGTAAAATAAATATACCTTTTTTCCTAACAATGACCAACGGGTAACAACATTCAAGGTCACTAT
Source organism: Trichonephila inaurata madagascariensis (assembly GCA_019973955.1). NCBI lineage: Eukaryota > Metazoa > Arthropoda > Arachnida > Araneae > Nephilidae > Trichonephila > Trichonephila inaurata. The sequence goes on from BMAV01006467.1 coordinate 353,564, forward strand.
GACTAAAAATTCAAACATGGCGATAATGACAGAGAAAAGGTTTTTGCGTATTACAGTACGCACGAGTTTTTTTTCGGGTATTTCGGTGCAACGTGCATTTCGTAATCGCTACGGAAAAGAGACACCAACCAACTAGAGCATTTTGCGATGGTATCATCAATTTAAAAAAACAGGTTGCTTGTGTAAAAAGAAAAGCAGCAAAACAAAAACGTAGACTGTCCAATTTACCATCACAAATGATCCCAGATATACTCGATTGGTGACAAATCTGAGGATCGAGAAGGTCAGGGTAAGGTCGTAGTGTGGCGGAGAGGAGCGGTCTTGTGACGTCCATGCTGCGTGGGGCCGAACATTGTCTTGTTGGAAAGTAGCTTCCAGGAGTTCTGCCATGAGTGGCAACACATGTGTCTGAAGGATGTCATGGACGTATCACTGGGCTGTCAATGGGCATGGGTCAATATTAGGGGTGACAGTGTATCGTAATCAATGGCACCACATACCATCACACCAGCTGTGGGAACGGTGTGTCGCTGCAAAGTGAAGGCAGGATTGAAGCGTTCACCACGGGGCCTCCGCACACGAAAACGATTGTTATCATTGCTCACATTGAATCTAGATTCGTCACTGAAGATGACCTGGTTCCATTACGTTGCAGTCCAATCGCATCGTGCATGACACCACTCCAAATGGAGGCATCAGTGAGTGGGTGTCATTAGAAGCACACTTAATGGGCGTCATGATGCCAGATCTCCTTCCTCCAGAAGCCTTCTGATGGTTCGGGAAGACACGGGGTCCTTAGTGAAATTGCTGCCTGTGTTTGGACAGCGGCTAATAAGGAAGTTGGCTCTTCGCGTGCATGTCGTATGATGTGACGGTCCTCTCGATCACTAGTCTCTTGAGGACGTTTTGAGCGTGGTCACCGTGTAAATGATTTCTTCTATCCACTGGTCCCAACAACTCCTTGCAGTCAAATCAGAATGACCTGCTTGACAAACTACTCGCCAAGATGAGACCACCCAGATTTCATCATTCCGATGATTCTTCCCCTCTCGAACTTTAACAGCTGCTCATATTGTCTTCGATGGTGGTGTAACGGCATGTCTACTTCAGCGTTTCCTTCGCAGAAGATTAAGTACACTCAAACAACATGCATATGGTTGGTAGATAGTGTATCACTCTATATAAATTCATAAAATAGTTTAATTTCTAAGAAACACGTAGATATGAAATGGGGCCCCAGTTTGATTAATGTTTATACCTTTCATTGTCTGATTCCCTTAGTAATTACCTGCAACAAATCTTTAAATTTTTTTAGAAATGCTATCTGTATAATGTCTCATATCTCATACGTTTTATCAGATTCTTGCCATCTTACCACTCAACGCTAATGAATTAATAGATATTAATGTGGTTATGATTTATATACGAGTTAAAGCAGCATCAAAATGAAAGAATTTACAAATATATTTCTCTTCAGTAATATCAGTATTAGAAGAAAAACAATTATGTTGGGTGTATAAGAACTCATAACTCGAATCGAAAAAAATCATTATTGTTTTTTTATGCTTTTTTTACGCTAGTTCAATTCAAAGTCCAATATTTTGTTGATCTTATATTATTTCCCCCATCAATCCTCTTGTTGCGGCCCGCATGAAGTACTTGCCATATGTATGCGGCTCGCGTGAAATATCTGCAATATGTATGCGGCCCGGCATGAAAAAAGGTTGAGTACCCTTGATATAGACCAACGGTGTCCAACCTTTTTTGGGAAGAATACCACTGTTTGATAAAAAAAAATAATTATGCTTGCCACACACTTCAACTTTTCAACAAACAAATATGGAAAAGTGAAAAGATGTTGCTTATTATGGGATTTTTACTCAAATAGCCCTTTTTAATGCAAGTCTATGTAGTAGAAACTTAAAAATAATATAATAAATAAAACAAAAATACAAACTAAGGTTTTATTGTTAAATAACTTTTTATAAGTTCAATCAATTCGGTTAAGTAAAATAAAAAGGAGTAACTTTAAAAAATCACACAACACACACATTTATTCAAAATAATTATCAAACACTCAGTATCTACTTAATGTGGCTTTTGAAGTACTGCTTTTTTTCTGTCATTTATATTACAATTAGCTCTTACAGATACTAACAGAATTAGGTTATTATATAGGGCACACATTAGCTAGTTTTGAGTTATATTTATTGTAGTACATTCATAGCAAAAAACATTTATTCACAAACATATTTTATCTAAATTTTTTGTCTGAGACAACCCCATTTTAATAAAATTATAAGAAATGATTATTAATTATCTTTTCCATTTTTTAAAAATGTTCGTTAAGTCCGCGTGCCATTGCTACAACTCCATCATGCCACACTGCGGCACGCGTTCAGTGTGCTAACCACCCCTGCTATAGACTAAATAACTTGAAATATTATTACTGTTTCCTTTTTAAAAATAAAAATTTAAGATTTAATTTTGTCGACGCTACCACACGATTCTAAAAGCCTTTATCTAGTAGTACAGTTTATATGTAAAAGAAGAAGATATAGTATACTTATATATATACAATACACATCTATTTGCTCTCTTTATTTTGAGCAACTATTTCTCCCAAGAAATTGATGTTTCCTGAAAGTTAAAATTGCCATATGATTCGGGATAAAGCAATTTTTCTGCACTTCGAATTTCTTTTTGGTCACATCAATAAAAAGCAATATTACTGTCTGTCCAGAGATGTATTTTTTTCCACTCTTCGAATGTTCTAAATAAATCCTTTAGAAAGTACTTCTTGGCTGTTTCTTTTTTTCCCAAGTAATAAATCTTCCTCTGTAAGATGGAGGGAGTGTCAAACAGATGTCGTTTTCTTCTCGGCTCTTGTTAAAATGTCATAGGAGCTATCAGTTGCCACTCTTGCCAACAACTTCGATTCTTGTACGATAGAATAGGTAAATGGTCTTGCAAAAAATTCATAATACTACTTGCAATATATCGGAAAAAACTTTTATCTATAATAGATTCTTTATTTTCATTGAGAACATTTATATATCTCCGTGCACCACAAAGTATCATACGGGGTTTACAGAAGTAAGCATGAAGCACACATTACAAAGGAATGAAGGAATATAAATTCAGGAAGAATTACTATACAAACATCGATACCTTCTCCGGGATTCGAACCCAGATCCTACGGCACTGCAGTCTGCGTCACTAACCACCAGGAGCGTAGCTACCGCGTATCAATGATACGGGGCCCCAACATGTGCAACCACGAACAGGGCTTCCATATCTAAAAAAGGGCACCGAAGAAATTTTGATACATGGCCCTCCAGAGCTATCTACGCCAGTGCTAATCATTATGCAGGATGGGTGGCTATCTATAATAGATTGAGCACAATAAATAGTGTTCGAATTTTGTGTAAAGAATTTTTAAAATAGTGAAAACAACTTATATCTGGATGTGTAATACTTTACATTACTCTATGTTGGTGTTTGTTTTTCGTTAAAATTGAAAACTCCCCCAAAAATTTGTACTTTTCGAGAAACTGGAAATAGCCAAGATGGCATAATTTTTGACGACCATGTTGGTGACTTGGTGAGCATATTGGTGAGTTCTTGACCCAGTGGATTCTTCGGGAAATTGGTGGAGAAATCTGTTAATATCACAATCTATGACGCAAGTAGATTTTCCTGGAAAAATCCGTGAAGCCTATAAATATGGATTGATTGATTGAATATTAACGTCACATGTTCAGCTACACGAGGGCTTTTGGCGACGGACCACTAATTTTGAACATGGTCAAGTGACGTGGACGACACCTGAGCTGGCACCCTTCTTAACACCATACCACACCGACGGAGGACGTTTCAGCTCTCGACAGATTTAAGGGCACGCGCCCACAGGGCGGGTTTTGGACGGAAACTAGTACAAGGCAAATCACGGTCCGATACCTATACCACTCGGCTACCGCGGCCACCCTATAAATATGGAGTCGCTCGCAGAAACTGAGTTCAATTTTTTTTTGACCGTGGAACAGTTGTCTTGATTTGACCGTAATGAGTTGATCAGCAATTAGTTATTACTTTGGCTGTTGTGTAGTACTTGCGATTGCTAGTGAATATCTTAAAACATATTTGTGTTTTAGACACTGATAGTTGTGTCTGAAAGTCATAGGTGTGAAGGCCTTCTGAAATTTATAAGGGAATTAGAGTACTTTATCCTATATTTCAGGGAATTTTTTCGATATTAAATTTCCATCCTTCCTGAAGAACTGTCTTTCTCTTTGGGACTGATTTGCATACAATCTACGTAGCGAAATTTTTAATCAAAGCAAGATTTTGGTCTCACCCTTTATGTCAGTGCTTCTCAAACTTTCACTATACGTGACCCACTATTCAATCATCATTTACATCGCGCCCCCCTCCATACAATAAGAATGTATTGAATTCAATAATACTATACTTTGACACAAAGCTACAATGCGACTTTAACCTTTATGTGCCACCGACGTATATAAATGTCTCTCTCAGCCAAAGCATTAATTTTTGGACGTATATATACGTCTTTCTGAAGTACGATCTTTTCTGTGCAGTGTTATCCATAAAATTATTCCGAGGGCTTTGGAATGCAATAGAAAGGACATTGACAGTGTTTGCGAAGGATTTACATATTTCAAAGGATTTTTGCTTATTTCTTTCTTTCCTCCTCCCCCTCCCCCGCAACCCCCACCAAAATACGCCCGTCTACGTCGTAAAAGGTGGCATTGGGGAGTGAATCGCGTAACTTTTAATCGGCCGTTAAGGAATTTAATTATAAAACGTACAAATTATCAAGATAAGTGTTAATACAAGTCCTCTCGGGATCACTGGTAATTATCACACTTGTTCTTAACTTAGTATTGTTAAATTAATAATAAAATACATTGTACAGTATTATATCCGTGTGGAAGTGTATTTTAAATTTTATTATATCAGGAAGCATTTTGTTTGTTTACTTTCAGTAAATTAATATTTTTTTAAATAATCTTTTGTTTTCGACTTTCCAATGGACTCGCGCCCTCCTCGTACAGTTATCAAGCCCTCCAAGGGAGGGGTGCCCCATAGTTTGAGAAACGCTGGTTTATAGTGCATTTCATTTCACTAACCATATTTTTATGGCTCACATAAGTTACATCTTGGTTAATTTTGTTAACTTTGTCTGGGGTGTTGATCATATTAAGCGAAACGTTACGCCCTCCCTTTGCGTGTAATCTTCACTGTTAAGTAGAATATATTGCAATCCCGAATTGTCTCGGATAATTAAAAGTGAAGCGTCGTTAAACACCAATTTATGCAATGTTGTGTCTGTGTTCGGCTTGCTGCATCGCGTCTTGGGGAGACGCTAATGTACCGAGTTATATAGTTTATTTAAAAGCGCACAGTTAAATTTAGTCGAGTTTCATACTCCGTGAATAAGGACTAATGTATTTTATATTAGTAATGTGTTTCGTTGAGAAATCAGTGCGTAATGTAAGTTATTCGACACGTCTGCTGCAGACTACAGGTTGTAAATCAATGTTGCTTATGTGTTGAAAACGCAGAAATATATATATATATATATATTCTATTGTCTAATTAGTAATAATGAGAATAATATATTATATAATTACAAATTTCTACATTTTGGGAACTAACAAGCTTATAACCTACCAAGTTTCCATTGCATGCATCTCTTTTGATTGATTGATTGATTGAATATTAACGTCGCACTGTTCAGCTACACGAGGGCTTTTGGCGACGGATCACGTAATTTTGAACCATGGTCAAGTGACGTGGACGACACCTGAGTTGGCACCCCCTCTAACTACCACACCACACCAACAGGAGGACGTTTCAGCTCTGGACAGATTTAACGTGCATTGCTGCCCTGCACGGCGGGTCTTTAGTGGTACTGGGCTCGAACTCGTGACAAGGCAAGCCACGATCCGATACCTATACCACTGGGCTACAGCGGCCGCATCTCTTTTGAAATGCTGGTATTAGGGGCGTTTTCTTATAGCAGTGCTTCTCAACACTTTCAATATACGCGACCCGCTATTCAATCATTATTTTCATAACGCCCCCCTCCATACAATAACAATGTATTGAATTCAATAATACTATACTTTGACACTAAAGCTGCAATACGACTTAAATCTCTTATGTGCCACAGACGTATATAAACGTCTCGCTCAACCAAAGCATTAATTTTCTGGTCGTATATATATGTCTGTTTCCGAAATACGACCTTTTCTGTGCAGTGCTATCCATAACATTTTCCGAGGGATTTGGAATGCAATAAAAAGGACCTTGACAGTGTTTGCGAAGGATTTACTTATTTCAGAAGATTTTAGCTTATTTATTTCTTTCCCTCTCCCTCCCCTGCAAAAAAACATCAAAATACGCTCATCTACGTGGTAAACGGTGGCATTGGGGAGCGAATTGCGTAAATTTTAATCGGCAGTTAAGGAATTAATTTTAAACCTTACAAATAATTATCAAGATAAGTGTTAATACACAAGCCCATGGGATCACTGATAATTATCAAACTTGTTCTTAAATTAGTATAGTTAAATTAATAATAAAATATACATTCTACAGTACCGATATATTTATAAGTGTAATATATCAGTGTAAATGTGTATTCTATATTTTATTATATCAGGAAGTATTTTGTTTGTTTACTTCCAGTAAATTAATAATTTTTTAAATAATCTTTTGTTTTCGACTTTTCAATAGGCTCGCGCCCCCCTTGTAGAGTTATCACGACCCCCAAGGGGGCGTTGCCCCACAGTTTGAGAAACACTGTCTTATAGACTTTGGTTGCTTACTTGGATATCAGTGACTTTACAGTCATATCAAGAATTTTCGTTTCCTTGTGAAATGATGCCAATATAATTTTTAAAATTATTTGTCTAAGAATTTATGATATACTGCAAAATTTAACTTCTCATTGATTTATTTGGTGTGTTTGCCCACAATAAACCCTTTCTCCATTAGGTTTTTTTTTTGTATTGTGTTTGGATTTTTCCTTATTGATCGATCTACCAAATTACAAAAGGGAAGGTCGGTACCATGAATCTAGTTATCCGACTACGTTCGGATAAATGGATAATATTTATGATATTTAGTGTCACTTAGATTAGAAAATGTATACAAAATTTGTGACGGCTCACGCGTCCTTTCTCTAACATAACCTCTGTGTTCTTTGACGGCCAAGATTAATGGCAAATCTTTTCCAACCCAAATCCAAGAAGTGAAACGAACGTGTAGCTGCAAATAAGATAGCCTTTAAAAGGACAGAAGTTTTAGTAAGCGGATGGCTATTTAGAGAAAGTTCAGTGTTGGAAAAGGTAGAAGTGTAATTTGACGGCCTACCCAAGAATCACGGACATCTAGCCAATACTACAAGGTGCATACTATTGCACTCGAGCCTAACTGAATATCTGAAGTTGATTGAACCGTTGCGGAAATTCAGGTAGGAAGATTATTTTCCGAATTCGAAATATTATTAGATTGAGTAGGCGGATAATATGATTATTTAGATAAGTGATCCAATTGCGCGATCTGTGTTAACTACGACTACGTGTTTTGGTTTATTCTCACTTAATATAAGTTTGTTCAATATATAAGTAATTTAAGTTATACTCTTAATAAAAGTCATATTAAGAATTCTAAAATGTCTCTTCATTTCGAGAATCCCTCACCTCTAACTTACGCTGACCCTCAATGATATGGTTGACAAAGATCGACTATATCACAAATTGTTTTAAGAATAGTATTGTAATAAAAAACTATTTAAGTACAATATTTTGACAAAAAATGATCATAGAATGATAAATTTTCAAAATATTCTCCTTTTGTGAAAAATGCTTCTATTATATCAATATTTTGCCTGTATATAGCTCAGACCTCTGTAGAGAGGCTTAACTAGAATTTTTGAAATATATAATTTAGAAGTGGCTTTATCCATGTTTTACGATAACAGAGGGGAGAAATAAGAAAAAAACGCCGATAATTATTTTAATTGGTTGTAACTCTGAAAATAATGTGAATTTTTCAAAAATCATAGTGGAGCCTCTGTACAGAGGTCTGAGCTGAGCTATGTACAGGCAAAATATTATTATAAGAGAAGCATTATTCACAAAAGGAGAACATTTTGAAAAAAGGTTATTCTAAGTTAATTTTTTTGCAAAAATATTGTATTTAAATAATTTTGTTTGTCAAAATGTCCTTAAAACAATTTTATACATGTATTCTAATCTAAGTGACACTAAATATCATGCAAATTATCCATTTATGCGTGTTTTAAAATACCGGTTCCGAACGTAGTTGGATACCTTAGCCCCACTTACTCGGTTCTATGTCCGAAATTGCTTTTCAGCTCGCTGGTCTCCTTTTCTCTGATCTTGTTTAAAATGCATTACTTTTGTTTCTTTTAAATATTTGAAATATTTTTTGTGATTTTTGTGCCTCATTTCCATTATTTATTTTTTATTCAATATGTATATGTGATAATGTCCAATCATTTAATCTTTAATAGCTCTTGATTTATTTATGGTCTAGTCCTTCAGGACAACTGTTTAATTATTTTAATTAGTTACCCGCCTAACCGGACTTCTTGAACTACATCTATCCCCCCCCCTCCAAATAATGTGATTTCCCGCTTGGTATAAAAGCGAAACTCCAGAAAATCTCGCTCTATTCTGTCTATGTCTTTAATCATGTAGCCGGCTGCATTGCACAGTGTCGTAGTTTCTTTGTTATGTATTCTGTCGCCCATTCCATGCTCTATGTTTAATATGCTTATGTGTTTCAAGATGTGGAATAAAATGAATTTAATTAATCCCAGGATTGTTTCATCAATCTTATCCGTAAGCAACATCAATAGTAATTAAAAATAGATATTAAGAAATCATTTTCAATGGCTACGCCCTATCCTTTCGTTCGCTACAGTACAGTTCGTACAGTCTTTTTTTTTTAAATTCCATTTTTAGAAAAACTGGAAAACTGTTTATATTATGGTAAGAAATGACTGAATCAAACGTTTTCACTATTATAGGGTTGTAACAATCTTTTAGTCGCCAATTCTGGAAATGGGATCTGGAATTAGTCATCAAATCTGGAAATGGAATATGGAATTAGTCACTAAATCTGTAAATGATATATGCAATTAGTCGCCAAATCTGGAAACGATATAATGAATTAGTTGCCAAATCTCAAAATCCTTATTCCTGACTATCCTGATGAGGACAACGAAACAAAATTATGAAACTATTGTATTGCCATAGGTCCTTGACAAATGTGCAAAATTTCGAATTAATCTGACCTTTTTAAGTGGGTAAAAATCGAGTTCAAAGATTCCGTTACATACAAGTAAAACTTATATAAAAGCGTGTAAAAAAAACAAAAAAAAAACACTTAAACCTTTGTCACGAACTTTCACCTGCGGTAATGTGAAGAAAGAAACACTAAGAAACATATTCAAAAATAAAAAACAATTTTATTATGACTATCAAATCTCTTACTTAAATTTGACTTAAGCTATTCGACTCAATCCTTTTTCTTGAACACCGGTAGTTTCAACTATTACTTCTCTAACGCTGCAGGTTCCTCATAATAACAATCGCCAACCTCTCTCTAACTTTCTTCTTCACTTGAAGAAAGAGCAACTTTCATTAACATAAATCGCGGTTCCTTTACAGAAAGCGGTTTTATAGTCATATAACGCCATGAAAGTATTTACCCTAGATGATTAGTAAGAATCACTAATAGAATTCGTTAAAACTTTATTTAAAAACGAAATATTAAACTATCACATTACAAAGTTGATCACTGTCGAACTATTTAACTTCCAACATCTTATGATTGGTAAATCTCTAAAACAGCGTTTCTCAAACTGTGGGGCCGCCCCCTAGAGGGGCGTGATAACTCTACGAGGGAGGCGCGAGCATATTGGAAATTCGAAAACAAAAGATTATTTAAAAAAATTATTAATTTACTGAAAGTAAACAAAATACATTCTAGCATAATAAAGAATAAAATTAACATTTACACTGATACAATACACTTTTAAACGTATCAGTAATGCACAGTGTATTTTATAATTATTTTAACAATACTAGGTTAAGGTATCCGACTACGTTCGGAACCGTGATTTTGCAAAAGTGTGTAAATGGATAATATTTATGATATTTAGTGTCACTTAGATTAGAATACATGTATACAATTGTTTTAAGGACATTATGACAAAAATATTTATTTAAATACAATATTTTGGCAAAAAATTAACTTAGAATAACCTTTTTTCCAAATGTTCTCCTTTTGTAAAAAATGCTTCTATGTATTAATATTTTACCTGTATTCAGCTCAAACCTCTGTACAGAGGCTCACCTAGAATTTTTGAAATGCATAACTCGGAAGTCGGTTTATCCATGTTTTACGGAAACAGAAGGGAGAAATTTTAAGAAAATACGCCGATAATTATTTCAAATGGTTGTAACTCTGAAAATTATTTGAATTTTTCAAAAATCATAGTTGAGCATCTGTACAGAGGTCTGAGCTATATACAGGCAAAATATTAATACAATAGAAGCATTTTTTACAAAGGAGAACATTTGGAAAAAAGGTTATTCTAAATTAATTTTTTGCCAAAATATTGTATTTAAATAAATTTTTTTTTTGTCATAATGTCTTTAAAACAATTTTATACATGCATTCTAATCTAAGTGACACTAAATATCATGAAAATTATACATTTATGCGTTTTTTAAAATCATGGTTCCGAACGTAGTCGGATACCTTAAGAACATATTTAATAATTACCAGAAACCCTATAGGCTTGTGACATATAAAATTATATACAAAAATTAACACTTATCTTAATAATTTGTACAGTGTATAAATAATCCCTTGACTGTCGATTAAAAGTTACACGATTCGCTCCCCAATGCCTCCGTTACTCTCGTCGATGCTTGAATGTGATGTATTGGGGGAGAAAAGGAATAGAGAGGAAATCCTCTGATATAAGTAAATCCTTTTAAAAAACTGTCAAGATCCTTTTATTGCATTCCAAAGCCTTCGAAATAAATTTATGGATAGCAGTGCACAAAAAAAGATCGTACTTCGGAAAGACGTATATATACGTTCGAGGCATTTAATACACTGATTGAGCGAGACGTATATATACGCAGGTGACACTTAAGATGTTAAAGTTATATTATGAGTATTTAGCGTCAAAGTATAGTAGTATTGAATTCAATGCATTGGTTATATGTATGGAGAGGGGGGCGCGAGGATAAATATGATTGAATATTGGGTCGCAACTATTGAAAGTTTGAGAAACACTGCTCTAAAACGTTAATACATCGCATTAAGTTTTGCATTATCGTAATTATGATAATGACATTTAGAACTACATCGATTATTTGATTTTAACTGTACATAACAAAAATATTAAATTCCTGAAATGTTATCATTGAGTTTTGTTGTCACTTAATATTCCTCTTTTTAATGTTAAATGCATAAGCGCATTAAAAATAGATGTAAAATTCGGCGATAAAATTTTCCCGCTATAACACGGCAATAAACATATATGAATGATAACTTGGTAAAACCAAGTAAGTGAATCCGAGTTAAATATTTCAAATGAATCAGTTACTTATTTTATTCATAAATTTATTTTTCGGAAAACAAATAATCATTTTTACGATTACTGCTCAGAAGAATTTTAAAATATCTTTTTAGGGAGACGTAGAACTAAGTCGTAAAATAATAAATGACTTTCAGTGGGGGTAGGACACAAAAAACAATCCATTGCCGAAAATAATTTGGCTCCTTTCGGAGAGAATTTTTGTTCCTACATAAATCTACAAAAAAAAAAAAATTCACCAAAAATGATAATACTACTAATAAAAAAAGTTGTGTGTGATGACTTGCAAAAATGTAGGAGGGATCGTTAAAAATAAAAATTTCGAACGCGAGATTTTTTTTTCTTTGCTTAGACAGGAGCAAAAAACAACTTTTTATCATCCTTGTGGGCTTTATGGGCACTTAAAGGTTTTTAAGCAAGCTTGTAAAAAATTAATTTCATTTGCTTCTTTCCTTAGCGTTATATTTTTTATCACTGGTGGTTTTGGAATTTTATAAACCGTTCCAAGCTTTTCCATTGGCTATGGCAGCAAAGAAACAGAGAAAATGTAATAAAAAACTTTTCTTCATGAAAATTACATTTTTTGAATATAATAATACGTAGGAGGAATTGTTTTATTCGTAGCGACTTTTTTAATAATTTTTTTCTCAATAATTCTCTGAAACCTTAAATATTTTATTACCTCCGCAAAATGTTTTTATGCGTTATTCATAAATAGATATAATAAATATATTTATATAATATGATGAAAAAATGACATATAATCGTATAGTGTAATATAATTTTTTTTTCTGAATTAATGGGAGAATTCTGAACATATAATATAGTTGACAAAATGAACAAAGCAGAATACATGATATCAAATTTAGATATTAGACAATGGATAACTTTTTTAGTAGTAACTCAAAAAGTTGAAATTTTTTTAAAAAATGAACAAGAATGTATAAACAAGAAAAGAAATACTTAGAATCTGTAACAATTTTGTAATGAACGTAGTTTAATGATTTACTATGTATAAACTAGATGTATGCCCCCTTTAATTACGGTTGTTGTGTTAGGACTTACAGGCTGTAAGGTTGCTAAGAGTAAATATTAGTATGTAATTATTATTTATTTTAATTTATTTAGACAGAATATGTGGTGAATATGAAATAACAAATAAAAATCATAACAATGTGTAGTTTGTTTTGGCTTTTTTGAAAGGGGTAACTTTATGAGAATAGAAAAGAATTGTTCCCATAGAATTATTTGTCATTGTAAAGCATTTGTTTTCATTTGATCAAATATACTTTTATTTAACAAAACTATACTTAATACCATAAAATATGTAAGAAAAACTTAGTAGTGTATTATTACCCTACACCATAAATTGAAATAATAACAGAATACAGCCGGTGAATGTTTTATCATTGGCGCCAATTGATTCGACAGTTCTTTTCTTTTCTAAAGGTCTTATCTCACGTGTTCGTATATTGAGAAATTTTTCTTTCAAGCAACCCTTTCGAACAATTTTCGCTTACTTGCTATAACAACGGCTTTGAACAACTTTTTCCTAGTAAGCTGAAGGAATTACTCGAAATTTCATCCAGTGGGTTCTTTGTCTGCCTCCGACATAAACAAGATGGCAGCCAGGAAGATAATTTTAAAAGGGGGGAAAGCGTTCCCTTCTTATCCGTGAAAGGGCTAAGGAATTGTTGACTTATTTTTTATTTCTCCCCTTCCTTAAGTTCACAAAATAAAAAGATAAAGCTTCCACCGATAATTTTATTATGAATATATATATATATATTCTTATTCTATCATTCCTTTAAATATGTGTTCTATTTATTCTGAAATATAGTATTTTGAATAGTCAAATAGTAAAAAATACATTAAAGGGAGACAACGGTTTTAATTGCAATATATATATATATAGTTTATATATATATAGTATATATATATATATATATATATATATATATATATATATATATATATATATATATATAATATATATAACAGTAAAGGGTACTAGAACCTACAGTGCTAAAGCAGGAAGAAATTGGAATTCACCAGACCAATAAATGTAGATACAAAAAGTCTTTGGACTAAACTGGAGACCTATTATGATTTTAAAGCTTCGCTGAATTAGGCCAGCGAATTAGGTTAGCAATGCTTTACGGATCCTACCTTCCCGTACAGCAGAAACTTCGACATAATAGGAAAAACAAACAAACACCAAGTTGAAAAGTTGCCCAATACAACACGTGGAAGAAAACCTGATAATATATTAAAATGAAGCTAAGAAAGAGAACAATAATGAATGTCTCAAGGAGAGGAATAAAAAATAAATAAATAAAATTAAATTAAAAAAATTAAAAAAACTCATACGTAAAATAATTACTGGAAATCGAAAATTCAACCTTCCAGAATAAACTCCCTACGCGAAATGACGTAAAATAATTGGAAAGACTATTCGAGAAGGAAAAATAGTGGCGCCACCTGGATATTTATTTTATCAATTAAATAAACCACTAAGATTTTTTTAAAAATAAACTAAATAAAGGAAGTTTTAAAAACGATAATGAACAAATTTAAGAATAGATAAAATCAAATAAAAATATATATTAATAAAATATAAATATAATATATATATATATAGTTTATATATATAGTGTATATATATATATATATAGTTTTTTCTTTTCATTAAAAAATATTCGAGGCGTGATTACCGTAAATTGTTTACTATTTTCGTATTTACTGTTTTTTCGCTATTTTTGATTTCTAATGTAATTTTTTTCATGTAGATAGTATCTAGATAGAATTTTATAAACAACATTAAAAAATTTGTCTATGTATAATGTCTGATTGAAATATTTAAGAATTCATATTTGTTTTCCTTAATGACATTATATGTTCCAAAATTTGAAAATAATTACTTGAATACGTCGTTTAAGACAATTAAATAATAACTTAATATATATTAAACATTATTAATAAATTATGACCATTTTTTACTAATAAGTTAAAAATTCATGTCTGCAAATAAAACGCTTCATGTGTGAATGCAAAATTTAATGAACAAAAATGATTTTAATATTTTTTTTCCAACAATAATCTTGAGTTAAGTACCACTATCATACTTTGGTTTGATTTTCCGTTTTGTTTAAATGCATTCAACATTGATAATCTATTGAATAATACTTTTATAAACTAAATTAGTAGATTATTTTTACGTTTTTTTTTCTAAGATGGAATTACCATTATGAGGTTTGTACTTAAAATTGAACTAACCAGCCGTAAATTTTTATTATTAAATATGCAACATATGTGTACTTTCAGTTTTAAAGTCAAATACACTAATCCACTTTACATAAGTCTTAGATAGTAACTAATAGGAATTTAAACATGTTTGATAATTTAAATTGCTTTATAATGAACAATATGGTGCACTCTAGTATTTTTTTTGATACATGAACTTAACTTCTGTGTCGCAATATTCCTTTATCCTTCATATATTTTACATGGAGAAATATTTTATTTACTCCGGTCAATTTAAATATGACAGATTACTTCGAATGCGCTTAGTGCTTGATGTAATTCGAGAAGCATCTTAAAAAGCACTATCTTGGGAAAAATGTCTTTCATGCTTCGGCGGAGGAATATGTTCCTTTGGCATTATAATGCACTAAGAAAAGACTGCATTAGCGCTTCTCTGGACCTTTATGATTACTCATTCTCAAATTCTATTCTACCATTTAATTCAGAGTAAAAATGTTCCATTTGAGAGTCGGAATGTGGATTTGTGACTCTGTTTTATGTATGCTTTTTTAAATCAAGTGATAGTTATTCTGATAAAAGCAGATAGAGTTACGGAGAGTTTAAAGATATACTATGTGTTGTATTAAAGCAGTGATTTTGTAACACATTAGATTTTTAGACGCACACACCAAGCATACTTGGAATCAAGTCAAAAATTCATTTTTTTTATGAGTAGCTTCTAAATATCAATACAGAACTGTTTTCGAGACAATATTCCAAAACAATTACGTGACAATTCTGCAGATAATCGAAGTGTAATTTTATGAAAATGGTTTCTGAAACATGGTATAATTTTTCATTCAAGAAAGTTATCATTGCACTATATAAGCATTAACAAAGCATTATTATTATATTACTAACCATTTCGTTTATTATCGTATTCACGTGAATTACCTGAAATAACTATCAATGGACTAATTTCATGATGGTCACGTGATAACGGCAATCACGTGTTTCCAACTGATTAAAAATTGACATACTAGTTGTTCAACTTGGAAAGTTTAGATAACATTTAAAATTTGATATGATTGGGTAAAGAGTTCACGTGTTAAAATTCTTCAAACAGTTTTCAAAATTAAAAAAAAAAATACTTACATTATACGAATACTTTTAAATTAAGTGCATTTTGTTTAACTACATGCATTATTATATCGTTGACAAATATATACTTTCTAAAAGAAAGTTCCTGCAAAAAGTAAAAGTTGGCAACAGTGAAGCACATGAACTAATTGGCTGGAAACGCGTGATTATATTTATGATATAATTATGACGTCGCATTAACTTATAAACTGATTGGCCGAAAACACGTGGCTCAGTTATCATGTGATTATGACGTCACATGAATTTAGTCCATTAAGAGCTGGCTGATAAAAGATCTGCTTCTTCTACAGTACGAAAGTAAAGTTCATTGTCATAAGGAAGAAGGAGAAAACCAATTTGACAACTGATATTGCATCACAGGCAATAGCTGGTATGGTGTTTGGGAAGTGGGGCGATCTGCATAAAGTGATCTGATATAAAGTTAATATGTTAGCATGTGTAACATACTAACCATTACTCATCCGCTTCACTGTATATTTCGTGATGATGTAATACTATATATTGTTTTTCAGTTATTGATATCAAACAAGGGGAGGGCACGACTAAGGAAATTCATTTGGGGACGAGACTTAGTGCAATAGTAGTACTTCTTTAGGGTGTTCAACCCAATATGTGTGTGTAATTCCGCCGAATGGACAGTCAATCTGGAGAAAATAGCCTTCGAAATGCATGCTTAGCTTTAAAAAAGAAAGTCTTTACATACTTCCAGTGACCCATCTGTCTGGTTGGAAGAGTACCTGTTTATTACGTGGTCGGCCTCGGTTCGAGTCACGCGATCGGCTTTTTTTTTTTAAATTCATTTAATTATTTTTACAATTAAATACATTTATTTCAGAAGAGGTTTATAAAAAATTAAATGATATTTTACGTAATTATTTTGTATTTTAAAAAGTAAAATAATTACTTTAATTATATAAATATTTATATTTTATAAATATAATTATTAATAAATAATATTTATTACAAAAAAATATTATAATCAGTTCGCGATCGGGCTTTTGTTTTAATTTTAAATTCATTTCATTATTTTTACAATTAAATAACTTTATTTCAAAAAGGTTTATAAAATATTAAATGATATGTTAGATAATTCTTTTGTGTTTTAAAAAGTAAAAAATTTATTACAATTATATAAATATTTATATTTTATAAATATAATCATTAATAAATAATTATTATAAAAATATATCATGATAAGTATTCAATGATATTTTATATAAAAATTTGTTACAAATAGTTTTATAATATGAAATGCAATACATTATAAATAAAATATTATAATAATACATGAAATATATTTTAATAATTATTTTTAAAAATTATTTTATAATTAATATAATAATAATTACATATATCTTATACTACAAATTAATTACTTTATAAATATATAAAATATTTAACGGCTTTTTTAAATAAATTTACTTAATTGTAAAAAAATTATATTAATTTAAAAATTAAAACAAAAAAAAGCCGATCGCGTGACTCGAACCGAGGTCGATAACGTAGTAAACAGGTATTCTACCAACCACGCTGTTGTGTCGCTGGAAGTAATTAAAACTTAATTGAATAAAAGCTAAGCATGAATTTTGAAGGCTATTTTCTCCGGATTGACTGCCCATTCGACGGAATTATATTGAGGGTTAAACCCCCTAATGAAGTACTACTATTGTACAAAGTCTCATCCCCAATGAATTTTCTTAGTCATACCCTCCCCTTGTAAGTCTTTGATTTCGACTGCATTTAGAAATGTTCTTTAGTTCTCGCTTCTTGGTTTAAAAAAAAGCACAGGAAAAGTGTAAAATGTGTGCTTAGTGGATTTCTACGTTACAAAAGAAACATTCCTGCCAAATTTAATAATACATACTTAATTGTTCCGAAGATCTTGAGATAAGTGTAAAAGAGTCGCTTTTCTTTTATATACAGATATTTAAAATCAAACTCAGTGGCGTAACAGCCCATGAGGGCCAGGGCCTACCGTGCCCATTCCAGTGTACGTGACCATTAGGTGCTGAGGTGCATAAGCAGATGTCCCGATCAGGTGGTCAGTCTGAAGCGAGACCCCCGGTGTTTAAGTCCCCAATCAAGCTTGGTACTCATTTATCGACTCACTGCAGGAGGGATGATGGGCTGAATGAACCTTGCCCAGCCCGGTGATAGAACCGGACCTGTGATGTGGAAGCGCGATACG
Organism: Trichonephila inaurata madagascariensis; assembly: GCA_019973955.1. Lineage (NCBI taxonomy): Eukaryota > Metazoa > Arthropoda > Arachnida > Araneae > Nephilidae > Trichonephila > Trichonephila inaurata. The sequence continues at coordinate 371,833 of BMAV01006467.1, forward strand.
CTACCACTCGGCTACTGGGCCTCAGGCACATATTTAACTGACTATTAATCTACGTCAATTGATAATTTAATCAGATTCAAAATGTTTTAGCCCCGAATGTAAGTTTTCAGCGCAAATGGAAGTATGAAATAAAATCCAAAAATCCTAATTTAGAGCTTTTGTATTTTGGAAATACATTAGGACATTTATTATAATGGACCAATGAAAAAATTTATATGAAAAGAATATAAACTTGGCGTGTCACCAGCAACGTCTGCTTTCACCCGTAATGAGCTTAAATTAAAATATATTTTATACGTAAATTTTTTGAATGTTTGTATCTTTGATCATATCGTTCCACAATTTTGCAAAAAACTTCGCTGATGTTTCAAAGCAGCCGTGAGCAAAATTTCATTGAAAAAAAAATTTACAAATTTATTTTGACATATATATATATATCAAATATCTAATCAGTACGCAACCGTACTACAATCCAATGCAGTAGAGTTTTCCACTGCTGGCTACATATCACGGCATTTCGCTACTTTACACAAAGACACGTTAAGGAAGAATTCACGTGTGATTATATGTAGTCATGCCGTGATATGTAGCTAGCAGTGGAAAACCCTACTGCATCGGCGACAAAAGAAAAAAAAAGAATGTTCACTGTATTTGGTGACATATTTTGATTCAGCAACATAAAGGAACTTATTTTGCTGAAATTGACTTCCATGGGGGAGTTGCAAGAACGTTATTGGCAAAAACTCTCGTTTTGGAAGTATTGGACGAACAGACTTGAAATTCGGCAAGCGTGTACCTTTTGTTGAATAACGATATACTATGAATGGCTTTCACAGAAATTGATTTCCAAGGGGAGTGTTATAGACAAAAATGCCAATTTTCTTAATTAGTCCAATAGACTTGAAATTTGGTAAACATTTTTCTTTTGCTGAGTGAAAATTCGTTATGAACGGGTTTACGGGAAATCGACTTCCAGGGGGTTGGGTTAGAACGGCTTTTTGGATTAATGTATTTCGTTTTTAAAGAGTAAGTCTCCTATTATTTTATAATCAAGATGTGAGGGCTATAAAAATGTTTTTAATAGAATCGAAAGTATAGTACTAAGACTTACATATCATAAAGTTATATATATATATATATTATATATATGTGGGAATCAACGAAATCTTCCAAAAAGATTGGATTCTTCAGATGGCGGGGTTTTTATGGCGTGGTGTCTAGGGGTTTTAGGGTGTGTTAGTTAAATTTGGAATAAAATAGACCAACATAGTTCAAGAAAGAAACTGGTTGAAAACTAAATAATTTATTAAGAATTATAGGGAGTATTTACATGGGGAATATTTCAAAAGAATAGGAAAGTTAGATAAGCATATTTCGGAAGAATAGGAAAGTTAGATCACATTACTTTAAGGGAGGCAATTGAGATTAAATAGAATTCATTATGGTGCTATTAAGACTTACCGCCTGGCGCGGACGAATGATAGAACTCGTTATGGTACTATTAAGATTTACTGCCTGTCGCGGTTGAAAGTGCACTGGCGCGCGAAACACGACTTCTCTCGACGAATGTTAGTGGGCCTCTGGCGAAAAAGGTTCATGTCGGCGTTTTTAAAAAGGACGCTAGATGGCGTTGATGTGGAATACTGTTTTGATTAGAATTGCCGACCTCGGTAAGTGATATGATCTAACTTCTTACAAATGGAATATCCTACATATATATATATATATATATATATATATATATATATATATATATATATAAATTATGATATGTAAGTAACATACGCGTTATCATGAAACTACCAGCGAAACAGGTGGGTAACGGCTAGTATACATAATAAACATAATAAAGAAAAGTATCTTTTAAAAAGTTTTTTTTTAATTTGAATAAAATTTACAATAAAAATTAAGGATTTTTTTTTTCACACATTGAGGCCTTTTTTCTCTTTTTATGCAGTCCGGAATTTTCAAGAAATGACGAGAAATTATCAAATTATTCCTAATTTTATAACAGTACAAAACCGCCACTCTTGTTCTTCAAACTATTTTTGTTTCCCTTTCTTTTCTTAATTTAGTTTCCTTCTTGACATGTTTTGAGACTAATTGGTTTTGATATTGCTGTGAAATGCCTTTACTTTGCATTTCTTTCAGTTCTTTACTTATTATTTTTTCCGGCATTAAAAATCGGATCATGGTTTATATTTTAAAAGGTATCTTGAGAATTGATATCTTATAAGAGGTAACCTTCAAAATGCTCACTTAATGGAATTTTTAATAAATGGAGTTGTTTTTTTGTTTTGGGCTGGAGATTTTTCATAAACTTGTACTAAAAAAATCTACTCTGTTGTAATGTCAGATATTTAGTTTAGCTAAAATAAAATTAAGAAAAATCTGCTTTTGAAAAGTAACATTAGTATGAAGTTTGAAACAGACAGATAATTGATTTTTTTTAAGTCTCGTATTCTTAAATAAGTATTTGCCGAACTTCTAAATGCGTTGTTTTGCATTTTAAAACTCAGAAGAATCGAACAAAGTGTAAATTTGATAGATTTTTGGCTTTGGATATTAAGAAAAATCTGTAGGAAATTTTTAGAAAATATGTGACGTAATTTGTGTTTTGGAATACATGTTTTTTAAACACATTTTTATTCCAATTTTTTGGCATCAGACGTTTTTATAATTTTTAATGAAAATACTAACATCTAAAAAGTGAAAAATATAATTTTTTTAGGCCAGTTCCTTTTGAAAATTTCCGATATATTAAAATTTTTACAATAAAATGTACGATAAATAAAATTGTACAGTAAATTTTTAGAAACAAAAAGTTAATTCCAATATTTTTCATTGTGGACAATTAAAAGTAAAAGAAAAGGTAAAAAAGTGATTTTATTCTGAAAGGTTTTTTGCAAGATTTTTTTAATTATTTCATTATAATTACCAGGAATAACATTCCTTTTTGAAGGTCGAAAACGTCAAAATGATCAATTTCGATCAAAACACAAAATTTTTCTTTTTAAATTTAATAAATAGAGAAAAATCTTTTGGCTTTAAATAAATATTAGTTTGTTTCTACGTGACATACAGACCAAATTACAATAAATTACATAAAATTAGAAAAGTCAGATGTTAAAGCAGCGTTTCTCAAACTGTGGGGAGCGTCCCCCTAGGGGGGCGTGATGATTCTACTAGGGAGCGCGAGCCTATTGAAAAGTCGAAAACAAAAGATTTAAAAAAATTATTCATTTTCTGAAAGTAAACAAACACAATACATTCTGACATAAAAAATGTATATAATTAAAATTTACATTGATATAAGACACTTATAAATGTATCAATACTGCACAACGTATTACATAATTTTACAATACTAAGTTAAGAACATTTAATAATTACCAGTGACCCCATGGGCTTGTCATAAATAAAATTATATACAAAAATTAACACTTATCTTGATAATTTGTACAGTTTATAATTAATTCATTAACTGCCGATTAAAAGTTATGCGTTTCGCTTCCCCAATGCTCATGTTCTCCCCGTAGGTGCGGGCATGTGATGTATTGGAGAGGGGTGGGTGAAAAGGAATAAATAAGGAAAAAAAAATCTTCTGATATAAGTAAACACTTCTCAAACACTCTGTCAAGGTTCTTTTATTGTATTCCAAGACCTTCGGAATAATTTCATGGATAGCAGTACACAGAAAAGATTGTACTTCGGAAAGACGTATATATAAGTCCTGGGCATGTAACGCAACGGTTGAGTGAGACATATATATACGCCGGTGGCACTTTAGAAATTAGAGTCGTATTGTAGCTTTAGCTTCAGAATATAGTATTATTAAATTCGATGCATTGCTGTTTGTTTGAAGGGTGGGGGGCGATGAAAATTATGATTGAGTATTGGGTGGCCAATATTAAAAGTTTGAGAAGCACTGTGTTAAAGCCTCTTAATTTCTCAATAGAACATTTATACCGATCAGATGCTTTAAAAATTTAAGCCTTTTATCACCAGTATTATTTGTGGCGACTTGACGTCCTCGTATTATTCTTCTAAAAAGGAAATCTGAAAAATATCTTTTGCTTCCGACACCCTTCTTTCATCCCAAACAAGAAGAGATTTACATAATCCTTTCAACTCTCCAAGACCCCAATCACAAGGAGTGACACTTGATAAAAATCGTCGACCCCACCTCTAATCCTCCGCCATGAAGCACGAATGGACTCTCTCGAACGTAATATCCCGACTCCCCGCGTTCCAAATCTCGAAGGACCCTCCGCGGGGCATTAAATGAAGTCGTCCGTGGCCAGCCTAATGACGTGGAGGGGGTCGATTACGTCTCCCCCCCACCCTACTCCATCCCGAAGGAGGTGTCGAGGTGTTGTGAAAACTACCGCAGCTTTTGTGGGTGACGGAGAAAGTTTTGGTGGATTATGTAACAATTGCTTGGCGTTATTTATGTTTGGACGTTGAAAGAAAAAAAGAGTTTCACATAGAGAAAAATGTCATAGCTATCTGTTATTAATGTATAAGAAAGGTTTTGCTAATTTTGTTTCGATTTGTACGTGGAATTTGAGTTACTTCTAATCTGAGTATTACTTTATAAACAAATATGTAATTTATTAAATAAATTTTTTATCATTTACATTTTTTCAGAAAACTGTTATTCTTCATCTTTATTTACCGTAATCTCTGTATAACGAACCTCTATATTGGAAATTTTTTTATGTAGTGAACTTTTTCCCGAACCTTGAACATTTCACGATTTTTTTTTAAAAAAGCCTCTATAACTAAGTGCATTTTTTTATAACGAACTTTTTCTTTGTGATTAATTCCCCCCTTTTTTTTAAAAATTTTGAAAAATTTCAAGTTATTCTCTCTTGAACAATTTTTCGGGGGGCATAAATCCTGAACTGGTTTTTATGAGATCCCAACTCGAAAGAGGGCAATAGAGTTCTGGGCGTTTCATCCAAAAAATGAAACCTTTTGCCCCATTACCCAGTTCACGAAAATTTTTCGATATCCCTTTCCCCTCAGTGCATTTGTCCCGATCCCCGTGTTCTAATTTACAATAATGAATGTTTAATATTACTTTTGTTTAAATTTTAAAAAGTCCTTAAAAATTTTTAAAGGGGTAAAAAATTTTTCTTAATATTGAAAATACAGTGAATTCTTCGACATATTTTTTTTCTTGTTTTCCTTGCAGTTTTTCTTTCGTTTTTGATGGATAAGATATGCAAAATAAACATATATTAATTTTAAAAAAGGTGTGAATAATTACTTTTTTAATATATAGTGTTTATGAATTTAAATTTTGTTTTATGTGGTTTATAAAGTATATATCAAAAGATGAACCTCTATATAACGAATTTTCCATATAACGAACTTTTTTCCGAGATTTAGCGACTTCGTTGCATACAGTTCCGACTGTATTTCACATTAGGCAATAACTTAGAAATTTTCTTTAAAATAACTAGGGGGTACCCCTGTCCTCTTGACGGTGAACCAACCCCTATTGTGCAAATTATACAACTCTTCATATTCATTGTAATGGCGTTTCAATAGAAACTGCGGAATTTTAACGATACAGCCAAGTTGGCATCATTTTTATTGAGTTGGCGACCATATGGATGCGTCAGGGAATAAATTTATTACAACATCACGAAAAGCGTTTATTTATTTATATATATATATATAGAGAGAGAGAGAGAGAGAGAAATATAATGCAACCTACAATAGCAATCCACAATCGAAGTCAATCTCAAGGCCTCATGAATGGTATTAAAAATTGCTAACTTTTTTGTTTTCCGCTAAACTGCCAACAAAGGATAAAGAATATATTTACCCAGTGTTGTGACTCGAGAGACTTTCGTTTTCGATTTCAATATCCTTTATTTTTCTTCAACACACAAGGTAAAATTAGGCTATTTACACTAATGAATTAATGAAGCTATATACGTGAAAGAACGAATTATTTGAGCATACGCTCCGTAAACAAAGTATTATGCAATTATTTTCTTAACGTAAAACGTGAACTACTTAGAATATTTCATAAACATACTTAACTAAATTCTGTTGCCAGATTCAGAGAATGAATATTAAATACAAGACAAATATTATCCAACAGGAAATGTTGAACATATTAGGAGTGGCAACACCCAGTGCATACATTTATTGATAAAAAACAAAGAAACATGCTTGAAACTTTATTTCAAGCAGATAAAAAAGCTCACATAAAAGTCCATGATTTTCTAAAGAATAAAGGCATTATTGATGTGTTTTATATGTTGATACATTTCAAAGGCAAGGACAGGATTAGGTATACTTATTGATATTCTTAATCTTTAGAAAAGTATTGTTAAAGTACTATCAGAATTGTACGGGAATCATGGGAGCCGACAGTGCATTGTGTCCCATGTGGCCAAAAGGTCATGCAACATTTGGAACCATGCAGATCCATACGGTCATAATGATGTGGAGACCAAATGCCAAATTAGATTTATTTAAAATTCCGTAGTGCGTGATGACGACTAAAGTCCTTACAATTTTCAGCTGAAATTAACATAGAAATTAATGTCAAAATTGTAAAAGAAGAATTATTGAACCATATTAGTATGAAGGTGACTTGGTAAACATAAGCAGGGAAACTTGAATGATAGAGATATCACAAAACTACAAAAGTTTTACAGAAATGCCATAAAAAACAATGTACAGGTACCAAAAAAAAAAGGAAAACTGCAATTTACGCCATTCTAATGCATTGTTCGTCAACCGACGAAAAACCTACACATGGAAGGGGAGTCATCCTGGCATGTACTAAAGAGTAATAGACAAAAATTAACCCCAGGATCACATTATTCTATGAAAACTGATTTGTTGCATCAAGTAATTAAAAAAACATTCCTGCGTGTCAATATTTAGCATCATATTCTACACTGGATACATACATAGCAGGCTAAGTTAAAATTCTAATGAAAATGAGCTAAGCTTCATCTGGCGATAATATTGTAAGAGAGTTTGTTTCAAAATGATCCCATTCAACGTTTCAACGTCCTGTTGTTTCTAAAGAAATTTTTGATGAGGTACAGACGAGCCGTCAAATAATTTTGATGTGATTATTGGGAAAGTATTAAAATTAAACACTAACAACACACTCAAAACTATTTACTACGAAAAAAATACATTTTGCACTGTATAGAAGTAAATGTTTAAGTTATACGTGTAATTCAAATTAAATTAACATTAATATGACTTCTGTTGTTGCAGATTTAATGACAACTTATAATAGAATTGTAAGATGTTACTCTCTCTCTTTTTTAGTAGAACGCAAGCTGAATTGGAAGCATCTGCCAAAGCGGTTTCTAAGCGAGTCTTTTTATATTCATCTCTAAAAATAATGACTCACAGGCATGGGTAGATGAAAATATCTTTAAAATAACATGGGTCAGCTTCTGCAAACAGTCAAATGTGGCTGGAATCAAATTCCATGTTTCGAAAATTTTGTAATTGTCATTTTTACTTATATTTCTTGTTAACTTTTCTGTTTTAATCATTTCCAACTTTTTTCTTGTTTCATTAAATTTCTGAATCCATATTGAACTAAACTAGAAATCAATCAGTTGTAATTCAAATTCTTCAATTTCCAACCAGTCGAACAGGTCCAAGTTATCTCTCTTCAATGTCCTTCTCTTCTAAATTTCTCTGCAAAAATAACATAAAATAAACATGTATTAAAAATAATTTTCGTCATACATTAGAAGTGAAACAACTGCATAGTGATATAAATTTCTATCGAATGGTTTTGGGAAGATTATTTAAGGTATTCGATTTAAATTGCACAGGAAATAACAGAAAACACAAAAAACAAACTTTTTTACTGTCAGTATTGCTTTTATTAGAAAAAAAAGAAGAAATCTCAGGTTAGTTATAAAATATTGAAGAAATCGCGCGTTTCTTCCAACTACAACAAACAGCGGAATGACAAACTCAAATCCATTAAAAAGATTCAGACATTTGATTTTTTTTGACATCTACTTTCATATTACGCAATAATCGTAAAAAAAAAACGTTGTCAGCAACAACCAATTTACAGTACACCTGTTTAGAGTACAATTTTTCATTCACTAAATGTTATGATGGAATTTCCATCATCGTGCAACAAAGAAGGGTTAAATCGATTTAGAATTTAATCCTTTGTGTCACACATATACAATACTTATATCTTTATTTCAATTCACAAAAGAAATCAAATTTAAAACACACAAATTCCGAAGGAAAATAATTTTATTTCGAAATACCACATCCACAATCTATTTGCATCGAATAAAATGAAGCTTGGATAACATTAGAAGCATATTTTTTATTTTAATAACAGTTCACTTTCTTCAAATCATTAAGTATTTTATTTTTTTCCTTTGAGGAAGAAAAAAATTCTTCGGGTAATAATTGTAAGAAAGAGAAATTCAGGATGGACTAGTCGAGCAAAACACATTATTATCAAATGAGAATAAGAATGGGAAAGATGATACCTGAAGTGATATAATGAATTGGCGAAGAAGTATATTTTCACTTTTTTTTTATGAATAAGATTAGAATTACTGCTGCCACCGGCTGAGTCAAAATAAATTACATAGCTGCTATCATTTCATTAATCAATAGCTTGGAAAAGGAATCCGGCGAAATAATGATACGACGGCACTTGCTTTATTTGATATACTGATAAGGATATTGAAAATATAATAAGAGCTTTTATTTTATATTTAGTTGGGTTTTTTCCTAAGTTAAGGTTTGAATATTTATATTTTATTGTATATTTTATAAAAATAATTGATGTACAAAAACTGAATTCCATAATGATAGTAATTGAAATTTTTTAAATCCAACTTAGTATATATTAGATTGGGGAAAAAGAAATCCATTATTTATGCATGAAAATCAATATTTTATTTAACATGCTTCCGATTGTCCGATTTGGGTCAAATACGCACCGTTTTGTTGTATAATTTGGTGCTATTTTAAAGATAGCTTCATAATGCCTCTCTCGTGGAAATCTTGGCCCTTATTGGCGAAAACATCTAGTAATCGAGTTTCACAATCTTCTCTTGATCCCAATTTCTTATCACTCAGGAAGTTTTGCAATGCGAGAAAAAGGCGGTAATCGCTTGGTGGCAGGTCCGGACTATATTGTGGGTGCATTAAAACTTCCCAACCAAGCTCCCAGAGGTTCTGGCGAGTCACTACAGAAGTGTGTGGCCTCGCGTTGTCCTGATGGAACACAACTCCTCTTCTGTTGGTCAATTCTGTCCGTTTCTGGTCAATCGCTAGCTTCAAACGGTCCAGTTGTTAACAGTAGGAATCTGAATTTAGTATTTGGCCATGCGGAAGCAACTCCTAATAAATTATTCCTTTCCAGTCCCACCAAATGCACAGTTGAACCTTCCTAGCCGTTAGTCCTGGTTTGGACACCGTTTGAGCTGCTTCACTGCACATTGACCACGATCGTTTTCGCACAATATTGTAGTATGTGACCCATTTTTCATCCCCAGTCACCACCCATTCAAGAAATGGGTCGATTTCATTCCATTTGGAAAGACTTTGCAGATGGAAATTCGATCCATCATGTTTTTTGGTGTTAATTGGTGTGGCACCCAAACATGGAGCTTCATTTTGAATCCAACTTTGCGCAAATGGCTAAAACTGTTTTATGGTCGATCTTTAGCTCCTGGACGATGCTGCGACTATCAACATGCCAGTAAACCAGTGTTTCTCAAACTGTGGGGCGCGCCCCCCTAGGGGCGTGATACAAGGGAGGCGCGGCGTATTGAAAGTCGAAAATAAAAGATTATTTAAAAAAATTATCCAATTTACTAAAAGGAAACAAAATGTATTCTAACATAATAAAAAATACACATTACTGTGATATAGTATACTTATAAAATGTATCAGTACGGCTACAATATAATGGCTGATGTAAGTATCAATACTAAGTTAGAACAAGTTTAATAATTACTAATGATTTTTCAATGGGTTTTATCATACACAAAATTTAATACTTATCTTAATGCTTTGTACGGTTTAAAATTAGGGTCGTGTGTATTGTAGCTTTAGCGTCAAAGTATTATACAGTATTACTGCATTCAACACATTGTTATTGTATGGGGAAGGGGGGCGCGATGAAAATTCTGATTGAAAATTAGGTCGCGAACATAGAAAGTTTGAGAAGCACTGCAGTAAACGATTATTTCTGGGATTTTATCGACATTTTCGACGACGGGCCTGCCTATGCGAGGTGCATTTTTAACATCAAAAATACCTAAATGGAATCGACGAAACCAAAATTGCACGTAATTAGCTGTTACAGTATGGGCACCATAAACACCATTCGCAATTTCATCCACCTGGCTTGCATTTTCACCTTTATCAAAGAAAAACTGTAAAAAGAACCGAATTTTCTATTTGTTGACTTCCATTTTTAACACCCTGTAACTCACAACTGAATGGACCAAACAAAAAAAAACCAAAAATAATTTTTTTAGTGTGAAATGTCATCTTGACAACGAATATAAATTTAAAATTGTTTGATCAATACTTTACGAGATATCGACACTACAGCCATCTACCGAAAAAATAATGGATTTCTTTTCCCACAACCTAATATATTAACTTATTTAGTAATACGACTGTTTCTGCTTTATAACTTATTATACATTAAATATTTTTATATTTGAAGATGAGCATTTTTTAAATATATGAAGATTCAAACTGAAAATTATAAATATTTTCAAATTGCGCACTCAATACAGCGATATCTAATCTTAAACATGATTTTATCTCTCCATTTTTGTCTTATGAATTCATTTCTAAATGAATTAAATGTTATAGTTTATGTGAATATTTTCATCAATTTAAAAACTTTTCAAATTCTTTTATACCAGTGGTCGCCAAACTTTTTGACCTCACGGACCAGTAAATTCATAATTTAAATCCAGCGGACCACTAATAGCCTTTTTTAAGTGCTAAAAACATTTATAAAAATAATTGTGATCTAACAACACATAAAATGTACCTAGTTAATAAAATGAAACTATGTAATTGTAACCAGATTATGGAAAGCTTTATTAATAATCCATTATAAAATAAACAAAAACTGTGAAAGCAAAACAATTAAAAAAATGCTTAAGTATATCAAACGTTTATATATATATATATATACACACAAATGGATGTTTGTATGTATGAAATCGCATCATTCCAACCCCATTCAATTGATCACTATGATAATTGGCATGTATATGTATATTTTTGTGGAGAAGTTTTTTGTGTTATCCTCTTTGTTGTAGATCCCCACCAGGTGGTGCTACAGCAAATCAACTTCTGCACCGTTCCATCAATCGTCAAGTTGCCAACTGGGTCACCAAATAATGCCAACTTGGCTCTATCGCCAACATGCCGCTATTTTTCCATTAAATCGCCATTATGATGTAATGAATGGCGTTGCTTGCAAAAATTACAATTTAACATAAAATAAATACAACAGAAAGTAATATTAACTTATTACACATCCAGATATAAATTATTTACATTATTTTAAGCATTCATTACTCAAAATTTGTAACAAAGTGTTACTTTTACTGAGCAGAGATCAGCTTAGGAAGGTGTTTTTAAAAATCGACCCACAAAGAGTTACGGGGTGTTATAAATAAAAAAAAAATATTCCTTTTTATCAGTTGTTAGGTCTACAAACTTAAAAATTAACAATTATGATTTTGTTTGTTTGTTTTGTTTTGTTTAGCTTCAGAAATATGCAAAAAGCGTTTTTAGCTGTTGTTGTTGTTTAATTTGCATTTCACGTAAAGTTAACTCATTAAAGACTTCTTTATCCTTCAATCTGTATTGTTTATTTTTTTCAATTTACCCGTTCAAAGAACGGGTATACCAGCTAGTTAAGTATAAGAAACATTCTCTCGAGAATGCAGTTTGAGTCGCTTTCTTTCAACGCTCTAGCAGCGCGTATTTGATTGAAGACGAAACTTTCAAAGACAGTGACATTATCAATAATTTAATAGATTATGAAGACGGGCACACACACACAAAAGGAACCGGATTCTTTGAGAGTGGATAAAATATATGCAGGGATCCACCTTCCCAGCAAATCGGGAAAGCATCTTTTTTAAGGCTATCTTCTGTCAATGTTAAAGAATAGGACCCAAATTCGGAATATTTTTTCAGATATAAAAGTACTCAAATATTAATTTTATATTCTGGTTTCGTTATTCTGTAGATAATCACTTATTTTATCATACTACTCATTTTTATCCAAATTGACACATTTTTTTCTGTTATAAAATGTGTTTCGCATTTTTTCTTCTATACCGTAATGCTAAATAAGCACAACTATTCGTTTACATGTTAAAAGGAAAAAGTAATTATTTATGAAATGTTTTGAAATTTTGAAAACACTATATTAGAAACAAATGCATGAGTTACAGTGTCAGAAATTTCTGCTCGAAAATGTGCTCCACATTAAGATCCAACTCTCGTACATATGGTGACGTTTCGATCCACAAGAAACAAAGTTACCAGTACGACTGATCAATGAACACTACTCAAGGACACGGAGACACGAGACAACTCCACTGAGGGTTCAAGGGGATATCGAAGGCGTTTGTACTGAGCTGGACAATGGGTGTTAAAGGTTGCACTTCTTGAATGAAACGCCCAGAATTCTACAGCTTTCGGTGAGTTAGGCACTTAATAAAACCAGTTCAAGATTTGTGTGATCACCATAAAATAAGTTAAAAGAGAGAATAACTTGAAATGTCCAAAAATACTTCAAAAATAGAGAGGAAAAAAATTGAATCACAAAAGAAAAAGTTCGTTATATAGAAAATGCACTTCGTTATAGAGAGGTTATTTTACAAAGAAAATCGTGAAATGTTCTTGGTTCCAGGAAAAAGTTCACTATATAGAAAAATTCGCAATATAGAGGTTCATCTGTATTTACGAAATTTCGCATTTTTTTTAATGGTCCCTATCTGCTGCACAAAAACATGTTTTGCTGTATATTTTAGAAAGATTTTATTTTGAGTCTAAAATTTTTTTTTCTCTGAATCTCTATACCACAGAACATCCTCTCCGAATAGATTGGTTCTAATTATTAAAAACTTTTTCTTTCCTTATAATCATGATCCACCTTAATGCACAACCTTTTTGTTGTGTCATGCAGCGCAACCAGTAAAACTCGTAACTGTTAAAGGCTCCCTAAGTGCACACAGACTCCATAAATCCATCGATGATCTCTTTTTAGGAACATATTCTCCCGTATTATCGATATTAGAATCGATATGGTCTTTCGAAGTGGAAATTGGGATTTTCCCTTGACATTTTAACGTGGCTGCTAAGAAATGATACTTGTTTGACAGTCCGCCATCTTGGAAAAAGGAAATTTATGACTTAAAAAGAATTCTTGTAAGAAAAAGTTTTTCAAGGATTTATTTTACACTATCAGAGAGAAAACCCTAGCTTTTTTTCGACAGATAGTATTATTGCTTCTTATTGATGTAGGCGATATATATGATATATATATATATATATATATATCCTGAATCTGATGTAATTGCACCAGTTAAAGTTTTTGAGAGTAGTGAGCTAAAATAAATATATTTATATATATAAAAAAAGTGACAGACCAGTGCTTTTAAGAAAATATAATATTTATAAACTTTTAAGTGCAAAAAAAAATTCTAGACAACATTGGATGCCATGACATATTATAGTTTGAAAAGGGGAATAAGATTTCATATTTTAAAACACTATTTTCCATGCTAGAACAGTTTTATAAGTCTTTCGATAGATGTATTAAGTGAAAAATAAACAAGATATCCAAAAACAGTGACTACAATTTCAAATTTTAATTACCGTGAAATCCAGCGTATAACGTGCACCTGTACTGTCAAGCGGCAATTTTTGGTTTTTAGGTACATTCGCCGTGTAATGCGCACCCCCTTTTTTACGAAGCATCCTGAAATGTATGTGCGCAATGCTCTTATGTTTTTAAGTCATTTGTTCGAGTTATAATTCCAAATTTTGGAAAAAAAAAATAGTATACTTCTAGAACTACAATCCTTTAAGTTCAGACGTAAGAAAGGGTATTTCAAGAAACAGTATTTAGATATATGTAGAAGTCTAATTTTTTTCTATGCTCATTTTTGTTTCTTTTTAAAGCTGTCATTTTTATACCCACCGTGTAACGCGCACCCGTAAATTAGGATCTTATTTTTTTTTAGTTAAAAGTGTGCGTTATACGCCGGATTTTATGGTACATGTAAACTAAGAAAGATATTCGCTTACGATTTCATGTGTTCCTTAGAGAAAACCCCATTTTTTTTTTTTTAACAATGTTTTTCTTTTTAATTTCCAATGGCGAGTACTAAAGGCAATTGTGACATAAAAAAGGGAACAAAGAAAAAACTATAAAAGGACAGCAAACAGTCCATGGACCCTTTTGTGTGGTCTCCAGTTTCCGAGAAGTGTTCCCACAAACTATTGGAGCATAGCATAGGGCAGTGCATAAGATGAGTACATTCCATAGATTTCCGAAGATTACAGAGCATGCAGCATGGGTCAGTAAGAACTTCTATAAGCTGTAAATACCTAGCAAGGTAGTCATGACCAGTATCAAGGCGGAATTTTGCTACAGCTATTATTTCAGCCCAAACGGAAATATTTTGAGTATTATTCCACCAGGATTTCTGGGAGTTTTTATTTGATAAATCTTTTTTAAAGTTATTCTTAAAAATTGATCTAATAATTATATAGCTCTGTATATAGCTCAGACCTCTGTACAGAGACTCAACTATGATTTTTGAAATATTCACGTTATTTTCAGAATTACAACCAATTGAAATAATGATCGGCGTTTTTTTCTTAAAATTTCTCCCCTCTGTTGTCGTAAAGCATGGATAAACCCACTTCTAAGTTAAATATTTCAAACATTCTGGGTAAGCTTCTGTACAGAGGTCCGAGGTATACCCAGGCAAAATATTATTATAATAGAAGCATTTTTCACAAAAGGAGAATAGTTTGAAAATGGGTCATTCTATGTTCATTTTTTGTCAAAATATTGTACTTAAAATAATTTTTTATTGTAATACTATTCTTAAAACAATTTTACATACATTTTCTAATCTATGTGACACTAAATATCATAAATATTATCCATTTATAAGCTTTTGCAAAATCACGGTTCCGAACGTAGTCGGATTTCTTAAAGCCCTTTCTTAGCCGTAGAATTTGACCATAATACTGAAAGTAAAAAAAGAAAAATAAATAAATGCTGATAATATTACGATTTTTCTCAAAAAGTTAAATAAGAAAAAAGAAAATCTATGAAACCCAAACTTTATGCTCTTAAAATGAAGTCACATCTTTATTTTTTCAGATTGTACCTAGTAAGGCTGTGTTCGCATTATTTTGTAACTTTTTTGCTTCATTATGTCCTTTTTAGCATGTTTTATAAGTTTCACTTGTATGTAATGGAATGTTTGAACTCGATTTTTACTCACTTTCGAAATTTCGCACACTTGTCAAGGACCCATGACATTACAATAATTTCATAATTTTGTTTCATTGTCCTGATCAGAATTTTAATAATTAAGGATTTTAAGGATTTACGAGACATGGAAACTAATTCATTAATCATTTCTAGATTTGGTGACTAATTCATTATATCGTTTCTAGATTTGGCGACTAATTCGCCTTTTTCGTTTGGCGACTGATTCCACATGCCATTTTAGATTTGGGGTAATTCCAGATTTAGAAACAAAAAGAAAAGGGTGCAACCCTAAAACCAAAAATAGGCTTCTTTTTAAAAAATAAAACAAAAAGTGTTCTTTATGTGAATAAAGGTAGGGTTGGTGAATGGAGTTTTCTGAAAAAGGAAATAAAAAATAAAAAAAAAAAGAATTTAGTGTGAAAAAAAAACTTATTTTCTAACTGCCAAAAAATTTATACTTTTATAAACAATATGTTTAAAAAGTTATACAATTAACATTATAGCAATCAAAAAATGCTTTTTGGGAGAGCAAATAAAACCCTTAGATCCATTAATTAATATCCTTGGAGCGGGTAAATTCCCCAACAAAATTTTGGACCCAAATTTCAAACTTAAGGATAAATTCAACAAAGGATAAATATAGTTTTTAAAAAAAAAAAAAAAAAAGGCTTTTATTGTAGATTGACTAAAAAAAAAAATAAAAAGTTTTAAAAAAAAATAATTCATTTTAATTTTTGGTGCTTGGTACACATTTTGCACTAACTCAGCATTTCAGAATAGAACTAGTAAAAAATTTTAACAATTAATTTAAAAGCACCCCCCGCTTTTATCCCAATGATATTAATTTTTTTCGAACCATTTTATTCTTATATTAGAATAATTTTTACTTTTTAGTTGTTCACAATATAAAACGTGTTTTTTAAAACTATAGTTTATTCTTTTTTGCCTTGTATATTTTATTTGTTTTACTTACTTCTTTTAGTTCCTTATTATTTCAATAGTATGTGGTAGTTATTTGATGTATGCCCAATAAAAATATCTTAAAGAAAAAGCATTTTACATTTGTTGTACAAATAATCGCATTTGAAGGTATTAATTTTTTGTTTCTTTTTGTGTGAAATAAAATTCAAAAGCTTTGAAAAATAAAGTTTTTTTTTTTCTTTAAACTACAAAATTGTAGATATTTTTCTAATAAGGTTTTTTTTTAATTATTTCCTTATATTTTACTTAAATGTAATTTATAAAACTAATTATTTAATGATATAAATTCGGCAATAATCAAACTTTCAAAGGAAAAAAATCGTTTTTAAAATCCATGTAACGTATAATCTCTTTTTTATTAATTAAATAAAGCTTAACTTTTTCAATATTTTGCAAAAAATTGACGTGTCTTTAATATACCAAGTTTAATGTGGAAAGTAAGAGGAATTAATTTTTTTTCTTTTATAAAAGTTATTTAAAAAAAATTAACTGATAATAAAGAATCTTGCTCCAAATTAATTATCCTTTTTTCTTATCCTGTACATTTTGTGAAACTTTTACGCTATAACTGTAAAATCTATCGATTTTTTCTTCTTTTTTTTTAAAATCTACATTTCTTACTCTAAAAAAAGGTATAATTTTCTAAATATAAATGGTTTTTATCTACTTTTTTTAATCCCTACTATTAGTTATATTTTCCTATATCTTGTTCAAATTTTCAATCGTTAATTTTAAAGCACTCAATTGAGCTGAAATTTTATATACATGATTCTTTTAAATAAAAATACGATAATTTAATTATAATTAATAAAAATTGTTAATCAATTTTAAAGAATTACGGATATAAACGTCGACATACCCGACGTGTCAAAAAATTTTAAAAGGTTTTTTTCCTCACATTTTAAAGCAGTCATTTGAGCGGGCTTTTTAAAGATTGTTTCGGTGCAATACGATATTTAACTGAAAAATTAAAATTGTTGACTGAAATTAATTATTTAAAAATTACAGATAGACGTTGGTTTCTTTTTTAGCGATTTAAAACTTTAAAGATTTTTTTTTTTTTTTTTAAAAGGTACCCAAACCGTTGGAACCCTGTTTCAAAAGCGTATAAATGGATAATATTTATGATAAAAGTGCCCCTTTAGATTAGAAAATTGTATAAAATTTTTTTAAAAGAATATTACAAAAAAATTTATTCAAGTACATTATTTTGAAAAAATTAACATAGAATGACCCTTTTTTAAAATAGTCTTTTTTGAAAATGCTTCTATTATAATAAATTTTGCCTGTTATAGCCGCCCCCCAAGAGGCCAACTAAATTTTTTGAAATATATAACTTAGAAGTGGGTATATCCATGCTTTACGCCAACAAAGGGGAGAAATTTTAAGAAAAAAAACCCCGATAATTTTTCAAGGATTGTAAACTCTGAAAATAATGTGAAATTTTCCCAAAAATCGTAGTGAGCCTCTGTACAGAGGTCTGAGCTATGTAAGAAAATATTATTATATAGAAGCCTTTTAAAAGGAGGCACTTTGAAAGGTTATTCTAAGTTAATTTTTTGCCGAAATATTGAAAAATAAATTTTTTGTCACAATGCCCTTTAAAACAATTTTATATGTATTCTAATCTACGTGATACTAAATATGAAAATTATCCATTTATGCGTTTTTAAAATCACGGTTCTGAACGTAGTCGGATACCTTAAAGCATTCAGTTGAACTTAAATTTTATATACACGATTGTTTTGGATGACAATACGATACTTTAATGATAATTGATAAAAATTAATGACCTCTTAATGTTGTGATTCTGTCCTATGTATATACATATTTATATCAATTGTAATTATTTAATAAAAAGTAGCTAAAATAAAAATTTTCTTTGTTGATCGAAGTAGGAATTGACTTAATTTTTTTTTTAATATTACTTGATTTTACCTTCAATACCTTGAAATGTTCAAATGGAATGCATTGAATTGCTAAGTGACATTCAACTGAAAGAAAAATTTGGGAATGTTTATTTACTGGATTTTCATGAAGATTACCTACCCGGATAAATATCCTAATTTTCACAATCATACTTTATTAATGTCTTCAGCTTGTGACAATGCCTATGTTTGTGAACGATTATTTTCAAGAATGATGCATACTAAAAACAAAAATAGGACAAATATCATGGACAAACGAAAATACATTAAGAATTGACACCTCATGTATTGAACTCGATATCGATATGGTTGTTCAACAAAAGCATATTCATCCATCTAATTTATTTGAATTTTTTCCATCTTCATGAAATCCAAACTAAATGAAACGAAACTTCTACAAACTTAAAATAAATGTTTACCTATTATATCTAATTTAAATTTTAAAAGAATACATAGTTAAAAGAAGTTAATTATTTTACTAAAACTGCATAGAGTTAATTTTTATTTCAATTTGTTGAAAAAATATTGTATGTCTGCCCAGAAAATTTTTTTTGTTGCATTGGGGCTCTCAAACGGTCATAATTTAGACACCCATGCTATAGATAATACAGCTGTAGAGGAAAATTTACATCCTTTAAAGAAGCTGCGAAAATTAAGAATCAATTAGTTTGATGTAAATGCCAATATAAAAGTTTCTATGCATTTAACTTGCTCATTAGTTAATTAATAAAACTGACAATTAAATATTAGTAGTTGTAAACAATTTACTGCAGCGTATGTAAAGCTTCAACGTATTAATGCCTTAGCTTTGTCTATTTGTTTGATTATAATAATATTTACATTCGAATAATTTATGTAAAGTCATTCATTAAAATATTAAACAGTTTCATAGCTCGTATATTCTCATTTAAAAATCTTTTATTCATGTATAGACCCATTCTTATGACTATCCGGTATTTCATATAACATTGAAGGCTTTGTTTGACTACATATTTGCATTATAATCAGCAATATTTAAAATAAATGTTTGAATCAAAAGTATTAAACAGTATACATGTAATGAATTAATATTAACTTAAAATTAAAATCTTATTTATTTATAATATCCAATTCATAAATCCAAGTACCTTACTTCGAAACGCGTCTCATTTCATCTTTCTGTAATGGACTAAAACCTTATTTCGATAGATTAATTAGTGAATCCAAGTTAAAAAGATTAGATTTTGAATGTTTAACATATTTATTGGCGATTCCATGTTAATGAAATATCGTAATGGCTTACACGCACCTTACTAATCGGTTGAAACTGTTCCCAAACACACTCTAATGTATTTTTTTAAAAACAACTTATATTTCCCATCACTTGAATACATGATTATATTTTTGTATTACGTTTTACCCTGTTTTTCCTTTAATATTTAAATCAAGGAAACGAATAATTCCCTCTATTTTATTTTTGTTCTTGAGCAAAACGCACGCTCAAAACTACTCTCCAACTTAATTTCCAATATTTCCTTTCAAAAATCTTATGTCCGGTTGCTTATCTTGCAATTTCTTTTTTTTTCTTTTTAAATTTCATAGTTATTGATTATATATATATACACATGTGACTTAATTTTTTTGAAGTGAAAAATAGCATATTATTTCATTGCCCTACCGTCTAAATAAAAGCTTATTTAAAATTTATAAATTCTCAAATTATCGGGACGACATTTCTATACGTTAGACTATAATAAACGCTGAATTGAGTAACTCTACTTTGTTTTGAAACGATTACGGTTGCAGATAAATTTTAATTTAGACATCTGTCGCCTTTAACCGCTTAACCGTTGACTTGATAATGACTTCTATGAGTTCATGGCGTGATGGAAAAATGAATCATTCGACTGGAGTTTAGTAATTATTGGATAAATGCATTCCACCATTTTTGCACGAGCAATTTAGACAAAAAAGAAATTCAATTATTATCATGTGACGAACTCGTGAATAAAACTTTTAACTCCCACATCACGTGACCTCAGATGCATTGATTCAGTAAACTTTTAATCATTTTCATCTCTCATTTTCAAAGGATAAACGAAAAGATTTAAAAAACTGCCCGAATTTTATTCAAGATCTTTCAATCCAAAATTTTTAATTTTTATCGATAATAATGAGACAGATTTAGCAGAAGTGAAGTGGCAACGGTAATGAGATTGCCACCAAACTTTAGAGCTGTGACGCCGAGTACTTCGTGATACGATAATTATTTCTTTCGGTATAAGTAATGTTCGATTTTTTTAAAAAAAATATGAAACGAGATTATTAAAGAAGATAAAAGTTTATGTAAGTTTAGTTATTACAAAGACTTTTTTAAGCCATCAACTTGCTAATACTCGTTATTTGTTTTAAAATCCAGAGACAAAGCTTTTCTGTTCGCGCGCTTGTTAGGGAAGTTAATTACCATAAACATTTCATGTGCTGATATAATGATACATTGTTAACAAGAAAGTATAATGTTTTTTGTTTTTAAAAGATTGGATACATTTTATCTAAATCACCAATTAAAGTAATTACATTAAACTTCCTGCATTGCTGTTTGCGTGATTTTTTTTAATGATGCCTTTTTAACTAAGATTACAGGCGTATTCTGTACCGAAAATAAATATTTATTACTTGTTTTTTTATCTTAAAATAATCACATTTAATGGTTAAATTACAATAGTAATCTCGGAAAAAATTAGTGTAATGGAGAATGAAATAAAATAAAGGGTACAAAATAAACCGTTTCGTACCACAAGTTCTGTAGCAATTATAAAGAATTTACAGCAAACACAAGTAATATAAAAAAATAATAATAAGTCAATTCCTACTAAGAAACAACAAAGAAAAATTTTATTTTAGTTATTTTTTATAAAATAATTACAATTAATATAAATATGTAATCACAATAAATAAATCACAATATTAAGTAAATGCTTTAAAACGTTAAAAAAAAAAATTAAGTTTTGACACATGTCGCTAAAAATGAAAAAAGCCAACGTGACTCTGTATCTATAATTCTTTAAATAATTAGTTTCAGTAAATTAATTTTAATTAACTATAATTAAATTGTCGTATTGTCCTCCAAAACAATCGTGTATCGAAAATTTCAGCTCAAATGAGCGCTTTAATATGTATTTTATTAACGGTTGAAAATTTGAACAAGATAAATATATATAGAGAGAGTGACCTAATAGTAGGAATATAAAAAAACTTTGTATTGGACCTTAAAAATAAATCTTAAAGTTTTTGAGTTTAACACAATATGCAGCTTTTATTCAAACTGATCTCCTTTTAGCTTCACGTGGGCTTGAAGTCTTTTTGGTCAATCATCTATCAAAGCATCCATTACCTCCATGGGAATTTCCATAGTAACTTTCAAGTAAAACTGTTATAATTTGGAATTGTTTCTGACACACCTTCGTCTTCAATATTGACCACAATTCATAGTCAAATGGATTTAAATCCCAACGGCTAGGAGACCAATCTTTATGTTAAGAGAATTTTTAAGAGAATAAGTCGGACATATATATATCTTATATATATATGTCCGACTTTTCTTTTTCCCCTTTTTTTATTCAAAGGGCAAGTCCTTTTAAGATCCCAACGTTTTTTATTGGCTAATTTAGGATCTGTCGGGGCAGATACTTTTAATTTTTCCATCAGGCCTTTCAGAGTTTGTAAAAATTGCGAAATCTTAGCACTGAATGAGACTTTAGTGGACCTCCTGAAAAGGCTCTGGGGATCTGCGGATCACAGTTTAAGAACCACCCCTCTAAGGTACATTTGAAACTTTAAATTTTCCCCTTTGTAAAAAAAGGGGGCCCCTTTATTCTTGGGGATGACCTCTCGGTCCGGATTTGTTTACATCTGGTGCATTATTTTTTTTTTTTTTGGCATGTTCATCTGCTTAATTTAAAGGAATCTTTTTTTCGAAAAAGGATTTTGGGGGGTTGGGCAGCCCCGGTGGTAAAGGGTATCGGATCAGGGCGGGCATGCCATGGGGTTCAACCCCCAGTACCACTAAATCCCTTTTTTTGTAAGGCGGCGATGCAATTAAATCTGTCGAGACCCGGAAACGTCCTCCCGTTGGTGTGGTGTGGTAGTTAGGAGGGGGTCCCAGCTCGGGTTTTCGCCCCACGTCACTTGACCATGGTTTAAAAACGTGGTCCGTCCCCAAAAGCCCCTCGTGTAGCTGAACAGTGCGACGTTTATTCACTACTGCTCGACAAAAGGGTTTCGATGAGTTCTCCCCTAATTGCTTTGACGTAAACTAGTGTTCTCACAATTGTGGACGTCAGCATGTACTATAGCCTGCAATATGCTGTTGGTCTCAGAAAATCTCTTATTGGTTCGATAAATAAAGAATCTTTTGATGTCTTAATGTTAAGGAGCCTTAAAAATCACCAATGGGCTCTTCTCTTTCTTGATGCAGAGAAATAAATTCACAGCTTGCATCTGTTCAAACTGTTAATGCTTTGACTAATTTAGTACGACATGCTGGAAAGACAATAATTACCTGAAAAATATTTCAGGCGAACTTTAACGATAAAATTTAAAATCGTCTGCTGCGTTTGAATCAAACAGACGAGATCTCAAAATTTTATATGTGAATTTATGGCATGACTGGTTACTTATCAGTGCAATCAATCAGTATATTAAGCTTTATTTATCAGTATATTAAGCATTCTCACACAGGGGTGTTAAACTTTTCTAGAGGTCTGAAAATATAAACAACTTTCAAACAGGTATAATTCTTTTAAATTTAAATTAAATGATTCGAATATTTTACACATTATTTATAAAAGAATGAGACTTCAGAAAAGTATAAAATGTTTAAAATATAATAATAATTTTAAAAATCATAAGCATATGAAAATTCTATGATAAATATTAAGTATTTTTTGCTTTGCGCACGCTATTTTCTAAAAAATAGTAGCCTCTGATATATAAAACTTTACAGAATTATAAAATGCATTATACTCTTTAAGCCCTACCTAATTTAAGTATTATATATCTTTTGTATTTCAAAATATTTGTAAAACATTGCAATTTTTTAAATATTTTTAAAAAACGTATTTTTTTATTTATTAAAATATGGAAGTTATTATTCTATTTATATAAAAATAGCTACAGTGTAATGAGAATACATTTAACTTTATTAATCAACTTATAGCTAGTATAATTAAAGCTACTATTTTAGAAAATAGCATGCGCGACGTAAAACTTAATAAATGTCTTACAGAAAAGTTTCTTATTTTCATATGCTTATAATTTTTAAAATTTTGATTATAATTTTAAACATTTTATACCTAAAACCCATTCCTTTTATAAATAATGTAAAGATTCGGGAAATTATTTAATTGAAATTTAAAAAAATTATACCTGTTTGAAAATTGTTTATATTTTCAGACCTCTAGAGAAATTTAACACCCCTGAGACCTCTTAATGTATCACTTTAGAATCGTTGAATGGGCTGCTAATTTATAATATTTTTCATTTTCAATTATGTTGGTATTAATAAAATTTAACCAAGCCTCCTGTTTATGAATTGATGATTTTGATATTTTGTAACCAAATTATAGGTGGAACCCCGCATCGTGGAGGGGCTCTGAGTACTAGGGGGCCCAAATCCTATGTTATGTTATGGTTTTTGTAATCTTTGTAAGATCCGGCTTGAAGACCAAAACCTGACTTTGAAAGGGAGCCCTAATATTCTCTGTTACGTCACTGAGCCAAATCCTCCATAAATTTCTCATTATATAATTTGTAACCATTAAAGGAAATACTTTAATGGGTAAATCAGTATATCTTTTAAGTAATCGTTGAATAAAAATAACGAGCAGTTCTCAAAAAATGAATTTTTCATTTAAAATTAAGAGAACCCACAAAAAATATTATTACCAAGATCAGGTGTGAGGATTTTATGCAAATGTCGCAAAAAGCAAGAGATCGATAGAACTTTACTGTCGAAAAACAATCCTTGAAATACAGGATACAATATTTAAATTCGCTGAGTAAATCTCATAAGGCCTTCACATCTTCTGTGGCGCTCAGACACAACTATCAGTGCCTAAAATACAAGTATGTTGAAAGATTATTCGCAGGCACTCGCTCGTTCTACTCAAGAGCCGAAGTAATAACTAATCGCTGGTCGACTCTTCATGGCCAAATCAATGCTACTCTGCAATGGTCAAATTAGTACAACTCAG